>CM031242.1:714104824-714188699 GCA_018340775.1 Taxus wallichiana var. yunnanensis | reverse complement strand
TTTCTGTGATTGAATAGAAATGGGTTTCCACAAATTCCACAGAAATTGCTTTTCCTGCAACTTTATATTTGTTACTCATTGTTTCCTGACCGACAAATGCTGTTAATTGCTCTTTTGTTTTTCTCCAGTCCTGTGCGGTAGGGGTGATAGGCGGACTAAAAAGGGAAAAAGATTCAATCATTCTTTTGGAAATGTATGTATTCATTTGACTCACCATTTTGTTTTGAAACTAAATTTGACCAAAGATTAAGGACTGAAATATTCATTATAAGTTGAGCAATTTTTTTGGTGTTCATTGGTGAGAAAAAATTACTTCTAGGTCACAGGGAATGTGGTTAGATTTTGAAAACTAATGTACAATTGAAAAGTTTTTGAGTACTGGCCATAAATAGCTCATAAGATAAGATTTTTCTATGATGGGCAGGCAAGGCCACGGAATAAGAAGAAGGGAAGAGGACTCCCACCAACTCCTCTGCCACCAAGACCCCCTAGGAAAGATGACCCCTTCGACGATGGAGAGAAAATTGAGATAGAAATCGATGAATTTCTCTTCTGAGATAGTGGAATTTGTATTGTTTGTGTTATATACTGTTCTTTTTAGAGGAAACAAAAAAGCCTCTAAAATGCTGTTCAATTAGTTGTTTGTCAACTTGCCGACCTGTGCTCCATCTGTGTCGGTATTGTATTGTGATTTTAATATCTGTCTTTACTTTTTCATCTCTAATATTCAGTTTTTTTCTTAGGAACCCTAACTAGGTTTTTTTATTAGGAACCCTAACTAGTTTTTATTAGGAACCCTAACTACCCTCACCTGCCCACCTGTTGAACACAATAGAGGGTACTTAACTCCACACATGCATTATACAATAGCAAGATTATCACTGGATTGCAACCACATAATTGAGGCAGCCAAGATTTGAATCTGGCCCATCTTGGTGGTAAGTGGCAGCTCGGCAGTGCAAAAGGTTTAGGTAAAGATTAAGACACGGCTCCAAGCGAACATGGGGGTGGTATTAGGTCTGTAATTCTTAAACACACAATATTCAATACCTAAGGTGAAAACAAATATGCCAAAAGTATTGTGAGCAGAATGATAATTATTCTAACTAATATGCCCGTACTGCAACAAATGTTTAATTATGCTAGTGTCTTGTAATTCTCAACTGAATCTGTTCAGATTTTGTGTCCAGCACTTGAAAAGTTTGTTGGATCCATGAGAACAACAATATTTGAAAATCCAATGGACTTGCCACCATAGGTTTAGATCTTCTACTACTTAGCTTTGAAATTGTTTCTTCATTTGAAACCAAAATGCAAGATATTCTCCACTGTTGTCATCACTAGATTACATAGATTGTCGGCATCTCTGCTCATACTTCGGAGGAAGTATATAGCGGATTTACAATTACGAGTAAGCGTACAACTAAACTAGTGATCACCTTCAGCCTAAGCAGCTACGAGTAAGGGGCATCCACACCATCAAAGTCACCCAGGGCATGATCCTGGCCTTAACCGTTTGACTCTCCAGGTCAGGTATCTCCAGGCCTTGCACTCAGCAAGACTTGATCCCTGGTGGGCTTTATCAAAGCCAAACAACTTCACCATTGAACCAAGGGCCCTTCGATATTTCTATGAAATTTCACTTCAATACAATATATGATTGATCTTTACCACAAAATATATAGATTAATCTTTGTCATAATCCAAAGTAGCAACAGAAGCAAATAGATTAGAAGCAACATGCCTTGGTTGCCAATGTTATACAATGCAGTGGAGAAGCCTGGATAACAAAATAAGTGCACTGCCTTAATCTACAGCCCCAAAGAGGGTGAACGGGCATCCATAATCCTATGGGATTCTGGTGGAAAAGTAACTAGTCAAAATTAACTTACAACCATGGGGCAGTCAATCTCAGGCCTATCAAAGGTTCTAGCATATCCTACAAGTAATTAGATAGTAGCCATATGAGATCTCTGGTTTTCATTGAACATTCTATCTTGAAAATTACTTGACGGAGCCTGTTCTATTCGGAATTGGATAGCCAAAGTGAATCCGAAATATAATCCAAGTCTTAGATGATTTTTATTTACAAACAGAAGTGGTGAGAATTGAAAATAGATCCTAAGACCACTAGCAAAAGTGATGGGACACTTTCATGAAAAATAATGGTGTATTAATCAATGTTTACAGGACTGTTAAACCATTGATCTTTAAGCAATTTAACATTGCACATGTCCTAGGATTTACGTCAAGCAAAAGCCATAGAAAATATTCATGCCGGTGCATGTGGATCCAGCCTCTTTTGATTTGCAGCAGCAACCAGAAATCAGATATGGATAATATGAGATGAATACCAATGTTATAAACTGATGTAAATAAAGCAACGTAAGGAGACAATACCATACCTGTAACCTCATCATTACCCAGTCGGAACTGATAGTTCATCTCTTCCTGGACTTGAGCCCGACCTTTCATTGCTTTTGCCTATACAAAAAAATGAATTCCAAGTTATCCAGAACTATCAGGATTGTGGAGGCTTACACCAAGCCCATCATGTCAATTTTTTCGAGCTAATTTGGTATTAATGAAAAACAACCAATAATTGTTGCTATATTAATTTTTTAAGTGACGATTCTGGGGAGTACACCAAATAGCTAGCATCTTAGTGCTGGAGAAACAATGTTAGTGAATTTCTTGAGAAGATGACATAAAGAAAATTATATTCAAATACAATTTAGTGAAATTCTGCTGAAGTAGTAAGCTTCAATTTCAATTCTTCTTATTTTGACAAGGAAAAACAAATTCCACTAGACCATAAAAACTGCTCAAAAACTGCAGATCGGGATCATGCAGATGAGGACCGCAAAATCTTTACAGCATTATGGCACTCTAGTCAGTGTCTACAAGCATTACTGCACTGTAGTCAGTGACTACATAAAAGCTTGACCCCTGGGCATCCAGGTCCTTTACCTACATTTATATCCCTGTAAGATTAAAGGATTGAATGTCCAAACATTGCTAATTTAGGGCAAACCGAATTGATATCTACTGAAGCTTTCACATTAAGTTTTAACAGACAAGGAAACTCTCATGGTAGTAAACTACAAACTTCCTGGCAGTTCTGATCAGACAAAAGGGGAACAAACACATCTTATATGAAGGTGTAAGGTGTGACGAGCAGGATGTTCTTCATTTGAGTCTTCTGTAGCTCTGGTTATTAAACACTTTGGGAGCTGCATCCTTAGACTGCAGTTCGCATTGATTTGGATCAATATTCACTGTACTGAGCAAAGCCCTGGAAGTTGGAGTTGTTGTGCTTTCAGGAAAACAAAGTCTCTTAAAACCCAGAGGCAACAGGGCAAGATTATAGATATAATTCTTCATCAGCCATTGTAAACTTCATTTCAATCAATGTAAGTTGGTTCTTGTGGGCATCCTCTTGCAGCTTTACAGAGCTACCTGGATCTTCAGAAGAACAGTTCAACTATAAATATCTATCAGAATACTCAGAGAGAATGGAACACATTACCAAAGCCCAAAACTATACATGCTGAGCTTCCACTGAGCTTCCACTGAGATTTGCATAATCTTCGTGAAGATAATAAAATAAACCAAGGCCCCTACAAACCACCTGTGTTGTCTTGCAGATGCCTTAGTATGACAGCTGCAAATTAAAGCTGAAACATTTTTGCGTGTGCATCGCTTTGAGGATGCCTGAATCTCCAACATACTGGAGAAACTTCAGGGATTTTTAATCAGCTACAGCTATGATATTAACTTAGGCCCAGGAGTTTTTCACATTTCACCTACTTCTACAATAAGGAGAACCAATTCACTATATTATGCAGAAAATTAACATCATCTGAACACAGAAAAAGCTCAGAACTTAAACAAGTAAACAGGTCACGTGGATTTGAGATCAGGACAACTTTTTGTTCAAACATTAGAAGACTAGAAGGTTTGTGACATTATAGATTTTGAAAAGAGAGAATACTTCTGCAATGATGTCAATGGAATGCGTGTAGTACAATGAGCATTTTGCCACTGCCAGGTACAGCAGTAAAAGGAATGGTATCATCTAACAGCCAGATTCTTTTCACCGAATGGTCATTATTTTTCCTCATGATCTGCATGGCAGGCTTTACTCAGGTACAAGGAGTCAATGTTTCAATCACAGAGGGAGTTGAACTCAATATGGGCTCTTCCGTTTTCCTAAGTTCTAAGCATTGCTTAGCATGTTTAGAGTTTACAGATTTGTTCTATGCTGGGTATAGGAATTTCTTAAACACATCTGTGCATATAACAAGTAACCTGAAATATACCAGCCAGAAGGAAATACCAGACTGCTAGAAGTCCTAGGCTGTCAGAGGATCGTACATGTAGAAAGTCCATCACTGTTCATTTGCTCCCTCGATGTTCTTGTGTGTGTACCATTTTCTAATTTTCCCTGAGAATGTGAGTTCTTGTGGGTGTGCTTTTATCTATTTTTCCCAAGAATGTTATATTGTGATGGTGACTATCTAGGTGGAAAATTTGCACTACATTAATAATGTCAATTCATTCCCACGTGCAGTAAATCTGAATTGTTGTGGTGCAAATGTTCCCCTTGATAGTCTCCTCCAATTGTTGTAGCTCAAAATGACACTGCAATAACTGGTAACTTCTGGTCCTAATATATGACTTCTTGTTCTTTGCTCATCTACCCATGTGATTTCAAGACAATTTCAAATGGGGTACTGTGATAAAATAAATGCACATTACAGTGAAAAAGTGAACATAAGGATACATATTAGGATTATTAGTTCTGTTCATAAGTATTTATCAAGTATTGAGTCCCATCCATAAACCAATTACAAGTATTACTACAAACTTAAGCTGCACTAACATATATGTTGAATCCAACTTAGACCCAAAAACGTATAGGTGGGTAACGTGTAATGTTGATTGATCTCACCTACAACAGCCCATTGAGATTCAGTTCCAAAGTTAGGATGAGGCAGTACCTTCCCAGATCTGCAGGCATCACCTTGTTTGTCGCTTATTTTCCCTAGTAGTATAATTCTAGATAGAAAAGAGAGCAAATAGAATTATATAAAAATTCTTAGCACAGAAACAGATGGTTTCACGCAGAATCATTGTATATCAGCTCATTCAGTTAATATATCAGAAAAAGAGATCATATGAAGATGTATAATTCATACCATTAATGAGTCCAGTCAAATGAAGCGGATCCTTATTGGGAATCTGGGAATTGTTTTGGGGATAGCCTCAGCTGTTTGGAGATGTCCAATTTGGGGCTCATCAAGGTCAGGGTCCAACTCATCTACAAACTCGTTCAACACCTCATGACATTCCCAAATGCTCATCATAGCTTCGTCGAGCTTACCGTATCACCTTCACCACACTGCGAAACAAACAACCAAATCTTATCGATCAAGAAGTCTCACTACCAAACATTATTATAACCATAAGAGAGTATTTCTAGAGTCCATAAGATTAGAAAAAGTGATTTTGGAAGAAAGTGTGTAGGATTTTTATAATCAATGTTTTAGATCACATTCCGTGATCAATCATCAGGATGAGAATAGAATGCCAATAGATTGCAAACTTAGGTTTCCCTAGTAAATAAAAAAACCATAACCATTTTAAGAAACAGGTTATGGTGCAGTTTATGTTGTGTCATGAAAAATATTGCTCTGTAGTTAAATTAGTATGGAAAATAATAGGAAAGTTTATTCAGAAATTTGACGTAATGCAAATTCTTAAGTCTGGCTAATAAGTTATTGGAAAGGACCCACTGAAAGCTTCGGAAAAAGACATTGGAGGATGAAAACATCTATATGTCTGTGATTCAAGGAGACTCGGCTCTGTTAACAAAATTATTAAATCGTGTAGTGGATATTGTCAAAGAAGAGGACAAGTGTTGCATTGCACTTATTGAGTCAGCAGGAAGGACAAACTGTGTGAATCTCATGAAATAGGTATTACAGTTTGAGTCTCAGTTGAAGTTCTCAAAGACTTACACAGATGGTACATGGAATAGGAGACTAGGATCTGTGAAGTGTGAAATTTGAGTAGTTCTTGCAATGGGCTATTCAAAGGATAATACTGGACACAAAAACAGGCTAATAGTAAATGCTGTGATATCAATGTTGTGATATACTATTGCCATGAAGTCTCTAGATTCTATTCAAGATACGTGTGTGTGTGTGCAGGAAAAGGAAATGGTTTGTCCCTTTTCTCATTGAACTACATACATAATACAATTAAATATGACAACATTCTGAACCTCTTATGATTTTATTTTGTATGCCTCTTTGATTGTTATTTATGGGTTTTTTCCATCTATGCAACTGCTCAATAAAATGTTTATACTGTGTACATTGCATTTGAGTATAAGATCTGTGTACAATATCCTTTTATAAATCAGTAATTGCTTGGTTTATATATGGATATTATATGTATCTTATGTTAAAGATAGACAGACTTGCTAAATGTTTTGCAAGCTTGACTGTCTGCTTGGCTGCTTCACTCACTTTCTTCTACATCTCATTTCTTCTTCAACTCATTGGTTCATCTTGTAGCTTTAATGTCTTAGAATTTGTGACGAGTATCTAGGCTCACTGTAATGTCCCCAAATGGACATATTTCAACCCCAAACGAAATAGAGGCAAATCCCACTTCAAAAGATAAGTTATAGAGGATGCACAATAACTTTTGATTGCAGATCTAATTTTAATATAGAAATGGCTGTTTGGCTAGATGATGAAACTTATTCAAAATAGAAGATAAATCACTATATTTTTACCATAAATTGATCAGCTGAATTTATTATGCCGTTGGAATATTTTATTAAAAATATGCAAATACTTGTCTTTAGACACAACTGGAAATATGATATTTTAGAGCCAAAATCCACTCCAAAAAGGCTGATTTGGATGACTAAAAATATGCAAATAGAACAACAATTCATATATGATTGTTATCAACTCCCAACACCACCAATTAGTCCTCTATGTAGGTCGCTTCACCTAGAACAAGCTGGAAATAAAGAAGAAATACAACAAGTTTTTTTCTCTCCAAGCCAAGTCGACTTGCTTTTATAGGAAAACTTGGCTTAGTAGCCACCCACAAGCACCAATCACATGCTTTTCCCTTTAATTTTTTTTTGCCTTGTCACATCCCCAACATGGGTTGCATTTTTCCCTAGGGGAAATAAAAACATAAAGTGACCTTTTCCTTTTTTTTTTTTTTCTAATTTCACTTTATCTTTTTCTTTTATTTTTATTAAGTCATTAATAAATTAATATAAGTGTTTTTATAAAGTTTTTTTTTATGCACTTTATAATAATTTATTAAGACTATAGTTTCCTTTTTATCACCCCTTAGCCGTCGGGAAACAAAATTGGGCTAAGGGTCTTCGACTGATTGTTTTAGGAAGTGGGACATTTCAGTCCTCCCTTCCCCAATTGCTTGCCCTCAAGCAATTCCAAACTCGTTTGTCCAAGTGCATGCACAAGAGACAAAACATGTTGTAGTGCTCCAAAATTTGGGCTCTTGTACCTCAAGTGAGATAGATCTTGCCACCATATACCTCTCTCATGATGATCATATACACAAATTTGCATCAAAGGTATCACATACTTTATATTGCAGATTTCATCCTCTAACTCATCATTTTTCTCAAGAGGAAAATAAATCTGAATATGCAAGCAATAAATATGACATTATCTCACTCATTCCATACCTTGTGATGTCATCACGATCTACAATGGGCTGAATTCCCTCATGATATAACTGCTGCAATAAACAAGATGACATACCTCTTTCCTCACCATCCTCATCCCGTGCAATCTGCCCTCCTTGGAAAGAACTTTCCATGCTCTTGGCTGCCACAATTTGAGGAATACCATTCCTCATACCTTGCAAAACAACTTCCTTGTCTTGCACTTTGAACTTCAACTCCATAGTCTGATAATTTTGGATGAACTCACCCAAAGATTGCAGCCATTGTACACCAAGTACTAAATCCAATCCACCAATACTAACAACATAAAAATCATCTCTTACCTCATGATCTCCTATGGTGAACTTGAGTTGTGGAACCTTCTTTGTGCATGTGATTGAATGTCCATCTGCCACATCACATTGAATCCTTGAAATCTTCTTCTTGCAATCCCATCTTGGCAACCAAATCTTCATCAATGAAGTTGTGTGTAGCTCCACTATCGATCAATATGGTGATCTTTTTCCCATGAAGATCTCCTCTAACTCGGAAAGCATAAAAACTAGGTGGTACAACTAATGTAGCAAGTGTGGCACCTGTGATAACCACTTCTCCTTCCTTTGCTTGGTCTTCATTCTTCTTTGGATCAACATTATCTTCATCATCTTCATCATCTGAAACTACCTCAATGTAGTGGATTGACCCCTTACCTTGGCAACGATGATTGGGTGTCCATGGGTCCTTACAATGGAAGCACAATTTCTTTCTTCTTAACTCATTCCTTGCCTCTATTTCTTGGATGTTTCTTTCCCATTCCTTTGCCTTTCCTTGTTGTCCACTAATTGTTGCCCCTTTGCTTATCATGTTGAGCTATTATTGGCTGCTCAAATTGAGTTCTTTTGCTTCCCCAAAGGTGTTGTTCACTGTTGTCCAAACTACAGATTTCTTCCTTTTGGGACTGAACTTTCTAAGTCCAATGATTTCTTAATGGCACCTTGAAGAGATGGAGGGTTAAAGGCTTTGACTAGGCCTTTTAGTGGCTCTCCTAACCTTCAACAAACAACAATACAAGTCTCCTTTCACTAATATCAGTACACCATTACTGCAATCCTTTGAAAATCAAAATATACTTATCTAGAGTTCCTTCTTGCTTGAGTTGGGCCAGCTCCTAAAATGCATATCCGGATCCATCCTGTCAAATCTCTCTATCAAACATAGACTGAATTCCTCAAGGGTGGTGATAGAACCATGTCCTTGGGTGATGATTCCATGGTACCACCATTCATGTGCAACTCCCTCCAAATGCAAGGTTGCAAACTTGAGGGCCTCTTCTTCATACATTGGATTCAAAGAAAGATATGTATCTAATTTTTGTAACCAAGCTCTAGCAGAACACTTATCTGATCCATCATAAGAAGGAAGAGTTACCTTACCCAACCTTTGTTGATGTCTCTCCTTGGTTGCTCTTGTTGAACTCTTCGATTTCTCCCCGATCCTTTGCTATTCTTCACTTGGCAGTAGTCTCGAAGGATAACATCTCCCTCACTTTGTAACTAAGGTTTGCATACTCATCACCCCATGCTTCCATATCATCAACATCATTTTGGGCTTCCTCCTCAATTGGTTCCTCTCTTTGGAGAAACTTAGCTCTGAAAGTTTGATGTGTAGGCTTGGAGGAGGTCCTAGTTGGTCTGGTCCCAGAGCTTCCTTCTCCATTGTTGGTTGCTCCTTGGTTGGTAGACACATTGTTCCCTTGTAGGATCTTTGCTCTAATGGAACGGTCAATGTCTTCAATTTCCTTTGGGATTCTCTGCTTCACGCATATCTCTTTGGCACTCTCTCATAGATTGTTGCAACTCTCTCTCTGACTTCTTGATTACTTCATGCATGTAGCTAAGCTCATCATTAGGAGGAGCTCTTTGATCATGCTCTTCCATTGTCACCTTCTTTGGGGTATTCCTTCTTTGATAGACTATAGGACTTTTTCCTGATTGCATTCAGATCTGATTTCCTCTTCTTTTCCTCATAGGTTGGGAGGATACATTGCTTTGATACCACTGTAATGTCCCCAAATGGACATATTTCAACCCCAAACGGATTTGAGGCAAATCCCACTCCAAAAGATAAGTTATAGAGATATACACAAAATTTTAATGCAGATCTGATTTTAATATAGAAAAAATGGCAACTTGCCTAGGATGAAACTTATTCAAAACAAAAGATAAAAACAACTACATTTACCATAAATTGATCAATGAATTTATTATGCAAAACACAAGAAAAATACCAAATTTGAAACCCAATTGAAGGCTGATTTATTTTATTAAAAAATCTGCAAATACTTGTCTTCAGACACAGCTGGAAATATGATGTTTTAGAGCCAAAATCCACTCCAAAAGACTTGATTTGGATGACTAAAAATCTGCAAATAGAACAACAACCCAGATCTGATTTTTATCAGCTCCCAACACCTCCAAACAGTCCTCTATGTAGGTCGCTTCACCTAGAAAAGGCTGGAAATAAAGAAGAAACCAACAACAACTTCTTCTTTAAACCCTTCTTAGATCTGCAACTTTCAGCCCTCAATACTTGCTTGGAAAACTACTGGAAAACACAGCTAACTCCTTGATTTGCAATGGAAACCCTGAATGGAGAATCCTCACAACTTAGAAGAAGAGTTTTCGTTCTTCTTCTAGATCTCTAGAGGGTTTTTCGTCCTCAAGAGATAATCTCTAAGGGTTTTTGTCCTTAGAAATTATTTTGCAAAGCTCTCAAGCTCAAACAAAATTCAGAATTTTATAAAATGAAAGAGATATCTCCAAGCCAAGTCGACTTGCTTTTATAGGAAAACTTGGCTTAGTAGCCACCCACAAGCACCAATCACATGCTTTTCCTTGCATTTAATTCTTTTTTGGCCTTTATCACATCCCCAACATGGGTCACATTTTCCCTAGGGGAAATAAAAACATAAAGTGACCTTTTCCTTTTTTTTTTTTTCTAATTTCACTTTATCTTTTTATTTTTATTTTTATTAAGTCATTAATAAATTAATATAAGTGTTTTTATAAAGTTTTTTTTATGCACTTTATAATAATTTATTAACCTTCAAACCCAACCAAGGATCTTTCCAAAGCCATAGTCTTTGTTTGGGTGGTTTCCCCTTCTCCCTATTGAATATTGGCAAGAATTCTCTTTGCAAAAATAAAGGGCACACCTAGGTTCTTAACTATATCACAACTTTGGAATGTACCAAGCATTGTGGGGTTCTACACTATGCCATAATTTGTGTTACTATTGACTTGAAAAAACCATTTCAATTGATATTGCTTTGAAATGGGAGGCATTGAGTGGGATCTGTCTCAACCAAGTATTTGACCGAGTGTTTGCCCCATTTGTTTGCTACAAAAGTGCACTACCCATTCAAGATCCCTTTCATTATACTAAATTAAACTCAAAAAATGTAAAATAAAACCCCCACTATTCAAATTCGCATTAAGACTCATTGCATGTGTAAAATGATGAACACTTATTTCTATACAAAGCATATTATATAGAGCGCGAGGCTCGTAACTAGTTATAATCAACCAAAAAGACAAATTAGGACTAAGATAGTATTGGGTATAAGTGACTTTAATTATAACTTGATATAATGTATTGAGGAAAATTCTAATAACACTTGGAAAATACATAAGAATAGGCGGCATGCTAACCTAGCAATATTATTAAGAAAATGCTAGATTACTTGTGATGTCATGGCACAATCACTTAAAGAATGGAGCGTCAATCCTACCAGTTTAAGATTTTATAGACAATAAACAAGTATTTTTTCCAACTTAATGTGAGAGCATCCTGAAATCATTTGATAAATATACTTTGGCTTCTCTTTGAGTCATTTCTTGATGAAACCACTGATTGAAATTAAAATTCTTCCCCAGCGTGGTAACAAAATACTAATTACATTTATCTCATTAGATGGAGTATAAGTTGTGATCTATGCCTTCATATTCCCTTTCACCGATGAAGCACCAATTAGAATGTTGTTAGTTATTGCTTGTTTGTGATAATTCAAGATATTCTAGGTCTTGTTTAAGTGAAGCAATGAGCATTTACTAGCTTCAAATATTCTGCGAATAGCGTTTTTTGTTGATGTGAGTTAAAGTACAAAATCTGATTTTGCATGTTTATTATCTTTCTTCACCTTCAACTAAAATGTACTCTCTCGATGTAGTTTGTTCATTTTAACATTAATTCAATTACAATTTCTATTTCTATTGCTATTATGCTATTCTTGCTTACACCAATTTTTTATTTCCAAGCATTCCATGTATGCACCGTTGTAGCTATATTTTATAATCAAGTGGGATTAACAAATGCTCTTGTAAATTGATAATTTGAAGTCGATAGTCGATAGTTGATAGTTCATCATTGCATTATTAATGAGAGTTCCTTACTTGTGGCGAGATGTTACATCACAAATTCAATAGGATGGAGGAGCAACAAAAAATACATTGTGTACTTGTTGAGCAACACTATGGTTGTTTTGGATAGTTAATTACAGCGATAGGCGTTCCCTTGATCGGATGAAGGGTCGGCGTTGTTGACATATGTATACACCTCATTTTTTTACGCTTGATAACTTATTCTCTTGTGGAGGGTTGTTGATGTATTATCCTCTGATCGAGTGCCTCAAGAGGCCTCTTGCTAGGATTGGAGTTTGATCGGACTTGGTCACTCAATCTAGACCACAACATTTGAGAGATATCGTTATTATGCCATTGTTACCTTATTATCACTTTGTCTCCCCATTTTTTCATGTGTTGACCCATTATGTCTCATTAAGTTCACTTGTCTATACTCATGCATGCTCTTATCTCTGCTTTCGATCATCTTGGACCTTTATCATTGCCTTCATTCATCTTTTGGCTTCCACCTCATTCTATTTTGCAACTCATGTCCTTAGGTTTCCCCCAAGGTCAATGCCATCACCCATGGGCGATGGTGTTGGGTTTGGTCTTTGCCATGGCCGACGCCATCGCCCACAAGCAATTGCATCGGGTATAAATACCCCACCACTTTTGTCATTTTAGGATCACTCATTCATCATACCTAAACATTTCACTTGATTGCACATATTTTTGCACCTAGTTAAACTTGAGGTTTTGGAGCTTTTCCTTTTGCATTTGGGTCACCATAGTGAGCTAGGACAAGAGGTTTTCTTTTGAGGCTTTCCACTTCTCAATGTTGGGAATGATGCCAATTTTGGCATTTGAAATTCTACTAAATTTAGACAATTTCTAATTTAGAAATACTCTAAAAAGAATTTTATGATGTTTTATGACTTATTCATTTCAGCCATATGTTTTTAGTTAAGTAGGACCAAATGAGTGATTTTCAACGATTTCCTAAAAATTAGTCAAAAAATTAAAAATAGGTAGCAACTTTCAATTTTCGGGTAAGAACAAATTCTTGTGTAGTCATCCCCAAAGAGGTGGGAAACACTTTCTAAGTTAAGATAAGTGCAAATATGCTAATTTTATGACCATCTCTATATTTTAGGGACCTTGGGAATTTCCTTGAAGATGGCTATAATTAGCGTAGAGAAAACATGCCCAACTTGCATAATTCTATTCTGGAAAAACTTCTTGCATGTGGACTTTGTCTATGACATGAGCCATTTAAAAGTTAACCGGAAGTCCAAAATCGGGGTAGGGATGTTTTTCTATTATTAGTGGTTCTATTTTGAGTTTAACTTGTTTTGCAAGTTGAGTTGTAATTCCTAAATTTAGTTGTTTTGTGTTAATAAAAGCATGACCAAAAGGAAGGTGCTATAGTGCTCCATTATTGCACTTTCTACAAGTGTTTTATTTTTTCTATTAGTATTCAAATTTAATAACCAACAAACTTACAAAGTTTATTTTGAAGTTTAGTGGTGCATACAGTGCACAATTTGATCATCAAGTACACAAGCAATTACACTAGCTTAATCACTAGTTTTTCCGGGCATTGTTTGGATGATATAAAGGTTTTTGGATTATTTCATAGGTTAATCAACACTTCAAGTTGGTTTTGTTCTCCTTCCACAATTAATCCTAACCTTTCATTTGGTATGAGAGTCTAGTTCTATAAGCAATGACTTTTGTCACTTCTGCTTCTATGAATATCCCTATTTTCAAAGGAGACAACTTTGAGTATTGGAGGGATTAATTGAAGAGAATTCTTGTTTGGAAAGGAGTTTGAGACAATATTGTCAATGAGTATCAACCACTTGCTGATTGGAATGTTCTCTCTCAAGATCGGGAAGAGAGTGAAAAAGGACAAAGAGAAGGCATATGCTCTTTATCTTGAAATGTTATAAATCCTAGCATCTACCCAAGAATTGTTGGCTGCAAAAAATGCTCATGAAGCATGAAATACCTTGAGACTTTATATCAAGGCTCTATTAAGGTAAGATAAGCAAAACTACAAACCCTCAAAATGAATTTTAAAAATTTAAGATTATCATAAAGTGAAGGTGTAAGATATTTTTGCATTAGGGTAAATGATATGGTTCATAGAATGAGAGTTTATGGAGAAACCATTGAAGATAAAATGATTGTTAAACTTTTTGGAGATCTTTGACACCTAGATGGCTACACATTGTGATCACTCTTGAAGAGAATAAGGACATCAACACCACAAGTGTTGATGAATTAGTAGTTTTTTTTTTTGTCCCATAAAAATAAGATGAATATATATGTAGGAAATTTGGAGCATATACTTGAAACCAAGGCTAGAATTTCAAAGCCAAGGAAAAAGACACTAAACAACAATCGAAAAATTCAAAGAACTCCAATTTAAAAGGGAAATAATAGGCGAATTTCACGGGAAGTGTGAGAATTTTTTTATTTGTCATTATTGTAAAAAACTTGGACACTTTATAAAAGATTGCAAGAAATTGACAACAAAGAATTAAACTTATCAAGAAGGTCGAAATAAGGCACTCTAAACTGATCAAAGTGAGATGAAAGATGTCTCAAATTATTGTGTTACATGCAATGCGAGAAAAGAGGATGCCAAGAATATGTGGTTTCTTGATTCAGGTTGCTCAAATCACATGACAAGTCAAAAAGAGGGTTTTAACATGCTAGATGACACCTTCAAAAGTCAAGTGCATTTAGGGGATGGAAAATTCATTCAAATTGAAGGCAAGGGCAACATGCAAATCACCTCAAGTAAAGGTAAGGGTGAAATTAATTATGTGTATTTTTCTCCAAGTTTGAATCATAATTTGATTAGTGTTGGACAACTAGTTGAAAAGGGTTTTAAACTACTTTTTAAAGATGGAGTTTGTTTAGTTTTAAATAAAAAAATGAGAATATATTGATTGAAAAATCCTACATGGAAAAGAATAGGATATTTCCACTAAGGATCAATTTGATTAATGGAGGTACTTGTCTCTCTATCATTGATGATGTTAACATGTTGTGGCATTCAATATATGGTCATATCAGTTTCAAAAGTTTGCATATTCTTGACACAAATGATATGGTAAGAGATTTTCTAAGATTAGATTCAACAAAGAATATTACATGCAAGTCATGCATTATTAGGAAACATCATATGGAGTCATTCCCTATCAACAAATAGAAAGCAAACAACATTTGACGTCAATCCATTCATATTTGTGTGGACCAATGTCCTGCAAATATTTTGGTAAGAATTTGTATTTCATTTCTTTCATTGATGATGCTATAAGGTTTATGTGGGTTTTTATTAAAAGAGAAGAGTGGAGCTTTTTCAATTTTTATAAATTTCAAAGCTTTGGTTGAAAAAGAAAGTGGACATTCCATCAAAACCCTAAGAACAAATAGAGGTGGAGAATTTTGTTCTAATGTTTTTTTAGTTTTGTTCTTCACAAGGCATCAAGAGGTAGTTAACAGCTCCTTACACACCACTGACAATGATGTAGCTAAAATAAATAATAGGTCCATCATGGAATTAGCAAGGAATGTGTTTGAGCTAAAGCAGTAAAGATTGTAGTTTACATCATAAAATAAGCACATGGAAAGATGTTTTTGAGCTAAAGTAGTAAATATTGTAGTTTACATCATAAACAAGATTACATGGCAATAAAAAATAAAACACCTTATGAGGCTTGTTATGGTTCAAAATTGGATGTATCTCATTCAAAGGTATTTGGTGGTTTGATTTTTGTTCATGTTTACGATCGGAAAAATATAAAAATGGATCCTAAGAGTGTAGCTCATTTTTATTGGTTATAGTGATAAAAACAAAACATACAAGTTCTATAATCCTACTAGTAAAACTTCAATTGTTTCAAGGAATTGTATTTTTTTAATAATGAGATGTATGCTAATTTTGATCATATAGTTAAGAGGGTCATAAATGAAGGGTGCATCGCCTTGAAGAAGATTTTGAGGACTTTCAAAGTCATACACATGTTTCTAATTGTGGTGCCCACATTTTACACACCCAAATACAACAGTAAAATACCAGGATAATTTTTTTCTTTTAAACTTACATTGTTCACTACACACAACACAACATGGGCTTCAAGTACAAAACTCGACTCACATACGACAATCACATAAATCATCGACTCACATAGACACATGTAGACGACATCGGCATGTCGATGCCACACTTTTCCCAACGAACGAATACTAGCCATAACACGACCACAATAAAAAGGGACTTAAGGATTGACAACCCACAACACAACATTACCATGGTTACATCTAGAGTACGTTAAACATCCCATAACATTATTATGTAAGCAAAATTTTCTCCCTTTTTCCACCTACATGTTCTGAAAATTTGTTTCACAATTCACTTATTGTTCAACCATTTAATTTTGCTCTTTACCCTTATGACAATCTTCATAACTTACATAAGTATTCTCCATATTTCAAAATGCCTACAAGATTCTAATTTTCTCATTCTTATGTTAAGATTTTGCTTCTCAAACTTTTATTTAGTGTATAAAATTTACTCTTGCTACACAAGAGATTCTAACGTGATGTCCAGATGAGGTATTGGGATTAAGGAAGACATAGAGTCGAGATAGCTCCCCAAGAACCTCCATCGATCACGGAATAGTTATTTCGCTACCCTAGTTAATAAAGTTCAATAACTTATGGACTTTTTTTTTATATATATCTTTTGTTTGCTCGAAGTTTGGTCGCACCAAGATAATTTATATTCTTTGCAATGCATGAAAAAGTTTAATTAAGTTATAAGGACTCTAAGATTGACCTTAATCCTAATCTCAAATCTCGTGTGCAACATCATATGATATGCTCTTATATCGCACTAAGGTCTCGTTCTTAGCATCGTCTTAAACAAAAGAGTTACGACAACACTTGTCTGACTTCTTAAGGAAGTACAAGGCTAGGAGCATTAAAACTACACATAACCACAAATGATCTATGTTCACGAAGATCTCATATCCTTGCATAGCATGTTTCCGCATAAGGAATATTATTTATTCCTTAATGCCATAGAATGACATAACAAGGGATTATGAGACAAGAATTCAGTTTCTAAGGTTCTCTAAAAAAAACATCTTTCAACACAATTTCGTATGCAAGGAGTTAGATTATGGTTTTCTAACCACAAGTGAACATCCTAGTCAATTAGGGTTTAGTCCCATTCCAATTTTTCACTTAGGGCTTTACGCTCTCTTATAGATTAGATTAAGGTTTCAAACATATTCACCCTATAAACCCTCCGTAAGAGATCAAAGCACTCTATTGTCACTAGCCAAAGATGGCACATATAGCTAAGAGGATCTATTCATAAACAAAATTTTAAGTGATAGAACCACTATTTCACTAGCTCCATGATGTCATCTGGATCTCACAAGAAATTCATTCGATGCAGAAGATTTATTTGACTGTGTTGCTCCTATGTGTCTAGTTTATGTCGATGTCACCAAACGTACCTATAAGATGATAAACCCCTCTTCTTGGGATCTTATTTGCCTAAACCAAGATGCTCCATCGGGTGAAAAGGTTAAGTTCGTTCTACTGATTTAAATTTCTTATAAGGTAAAAAGGATCACACATGCAGGCAAGTTAAGCACGAATATTTTATTAGGGTTCAGTGTTCCCATTAAAACTCTTTATTACGTTTACAAGGTAAGAAGATAACCCAATGATTAATTTAATCGTTTATTGAATGCTGAGAAAGTACTACAATATATTAACTTCAATTTCAATTTACTATGTATAAATCAAACACTTTTTGCCATACACAACTAAGAAACAAATTAAACCGGTGATTAGATGCACATTCCCTAAGTATCCCTAAAACTGGCATATCATGCATATTAACAAATTTCATTTATAACTTTTCGGTAACAAGAGACTGCATTAGACAGTTATTCATTTTACAATGACCTATAAAAAAATTACAATAATAATAATTAAATTACACATCACCTTTTTCGTCGTCGAACTTCCATCCTGCAAAACCCACGTGAGCATGATATCAGCGATAAATCGCTGGCATGGCATCCACCCTAAAACAATCATAATTATCATTTTTCAGTTCCCATTTACATCTGACAATAATTACAATATGCAATCGAAATAAAAAGGTCTAGAAACATGTAATCATTGCATTTCGTTTTTTTCATTTTATAAACTCAAGAGAGAGAGAGAAAGAGAGAGAAAATATCATTTTGTCTAAAGTTCCAATACACACAACAAGTTTCATTATAGTGTTTTAAATAGTTATTTACGTGTGTTAAAAGTTTCCAGGGTGATTTGGCAACCCTACGAGGGTCCGCAGCTTTCTACTTTTACATTTTCTCACTAGCTACAAAACGTACAAAACGGGCTCGGAGGCTAAGAAACTGCTTCCAAAGGTTATCTTCCAATGAACACGCACACCACGACTAACTTTCTACATGTCCCCAGATATACCAAGAATTCATAGCAACTGACGGAATTGAAAAAGAGCGAACGGTTTGCGTTTGGCGGTTAGTTCTCCGGGGCCACTGGTCGTAGTTCACCCAGTTATAAAATGCCAAAAGTTAACTCGAGGGCCCAGAAACCCGCGTCCATAACTGACGTTCGAAGGAGAAGCACGCAACGAGACATCTCCTACTAGTTCCCCTACATAAGGAGAGTTCATCAGAGTCGACGGGGCTGAGAACTAGTAAACCATTTTCAAATGGCGACAAGTTTTCTGGAGCGACAAGACGAAACTGGACCAGTTTGACCTCGTCAAACTGCGACCGGAGGCCTACAAAATGGCTTCGCCAAACTATCCCGAAAAGTTTTCTTTCCTATACTGAATGTTCCATGCATTTGTCTAGTATAATCGCTAGAGGTTTGTGAAGACGGGAAGTGATTTCTCTTTCCAGGTTTCAAATGGCGATCCAAAACGAAAGCCAACTTTCTAGTTTTAACAACTTTCTACTGTTGTAAACCAGTGTTACAGGGCTCCTATAAGGGCGTCAAAAGGATGTCATATGATCGTTTCGGGTCAAACCAAAAATCAAGGCGACTCCTCGTATACCAAGGTACCGAATGAAACTTCACATCTCGTTTCCAGAGTTGCGAAGGGTACTTAGTGAGTCTCCGAAAATTGCAAAATTTAACTATTTTAAGCAGGAAGAAGGTCAACTTAATCAATGGAGAGTCAAATTTGTCTGGTCGATAAAACGATATTGAAGCGATCAAAAGAGTAAGAGTTTTCTAGGTCATCTCGAAGCGAGGGTGATAGTTCGTGGTTTAAAGTAGGCGAGTTATAATGGCTTCGAGAGTTGCGACACGACACTATATTGTTTTGCAATGAGTTGAAGGGACATTTAACTATATTAAAAGTCCTAATGATTTAAAATTCTATTTAATTGCAAAAGAGAACTAAAACACGAGAATTATGAGAGGTAAGGGAAGAAGGACCATGCCTGGGGAACGAGTCGGTCGAAGCCGCAGGCTTGGGTTCAGTCTCTTGCTCGGGCACTTCGCCAACCAGTTCACGAGCATCCTCAGCTCCACCACGTCACACCAACTTCCCGATCACTTGAAGTTTTCCAACAGAGAAGTAGTTGCTTGAGTGTTTCTAAAACCTTTTGAACAGATCCATTAAGTGCATAACTTGTAATCCTGGCATTCCATGAGACAACATTTCTTTGAGGCGTTTTGTCCAACAGTTGACTTGCCTTGTGTAAGCTTCCGCCATTTGCATACTTGTCTACTAGCGCATTTGCAACTAAAAATCCTCTAACATTATGCCTTGACGGTTGTTCGAGGCCTACTCTAGAGCTCCCATTTTGACAGAGGCTACGAGGATGCTGGGACAAGGTTGTGGAGTCTGGCTTTACAGTGCCAATTGCATTTTCTTGAAAGTTTCCAAGGCCTTTTTAACAAACTCATTTCATTTTATTTATTTTTTTGCAAATCCTGCCATCATTGCAGTCCATGAAGCACATTTCTTTCAGGCATTGTCGAACAGCTCGCATGCCTCCACATTTTGCATATGTATCTGGTCAGGGCACTTGCAACTGAAACACACCAAAAGAAACCCCTTCTCCATAATGCTTTGATGGACGTCCATACTCTTTTCAAGAGCTCTATTTGGCACAGGCAGTGGGAATGCTGGCAAAGGATGTTAAATTTAGCTTTACTCCTATTGTTTTCATTTGGTTGAAAGATTCTAAAGCCTTTTCAACAAATCCATTTTGTGCAGATCCTTGTGGGGAAAACCCGTGTCTTCTGTACGCTGCAAAATGCGCATCCCATGAGAGTTGTTTCGTTCTTTCATTTGGTCAAACACTGAGCAGTGTCCCCAAAGCATTTGCCACTACAACATCTGATAAAACCTCTATATCCTCTTAGGCTTTGGATAAATGCTCACGCAGTTAAAAAAATATCATGTTTGGCGCAGGCTGGGAAGATTCTGGCGCGGGCAGGGAAGTTGGGAGGCTGGGAGGAGGCCGCAACACCCATATACTCTTCCTCCAACTCCAAGCGGCCTGTAAGATGTAATTTACTGGAATGCTTACACGCATATCAACAGACTACAAAGAAAAAAGGCTCCATCACCACACTCACGTGGCCAGGACAACGACTCCAACTACAAAAAAAAAGAACCAACACATCAACCAAAAAAACTAGTTAACAACCAATCAAAACACTCCCATGTCAGGCGTTTCATTCCCCCAAAATGTGTTAAAACATGGCGTGAAGAAGACAAAAAGGCATAGCAGGTCAGAAAAGGCTGAGCATGTCAGGAGTGGTTGAAAAAGCAGCTAGGAAGGATAGGCGGCTAGAAGTGAGAGCTACATCTCACGTAGAAATAAATACTTTATTATTTTATTTTAAAATTGTGTGGGGCACTACACTAATTCTATAGGAAACAATACTAGCTCTTTCTGAGAGACTAGTCATCCATCTACAACAACTCCAAGTAAGCACAAACATTTGTTGAATCCACATCCAACAAATCAAATGTTGGATCAAAATTATGAGAGAAGGATTACAAGACTACCATTTCAACAAGGTAATTTATTTGATGATACATTTGATGAATACAATGTTTGTATTGTATTCTATGGATAGTGAACCTAGAAGTTTTGAAGAAGCTAGTCAAAGAAAAGAGTGGGTTGATCTTTATGAAAATTGAGATGGATTCCATTGAAAGGAATGATACTTGGACGCTTATTCGGTCTCTTGTTGTAAGCAATGCAAATAACAAGTAATTGAAAGACAAACAAATGAATAACGCAGACCTTTCCTTACAACCTTCTTGCAAACCTCAAGATGAGATTGCTAAAGTGTTGCACTTGTTGAATCTCTTAGATGGATTTGATTGTGGGTGCTCCAAGTTTGCTTCCAAATAGAGGAGAAAATGCTACGAGCAAGAGTGAACACGAGGATGCATTCAAATGGAAAATGAGAAGAGGTTTGTTGCGAATTACAAAAATCTTGAGAGGATTGTTTGTGAAGAATATGATCTATTATTTATGATTGAAGGAGAAGCCATAGAGTGGTTGAAGGTTCTTAATGAGATCATAAATGCATTTTCCCAAAATAGCCATGGGATTTGGTTATAACAGTTTGAATGAATTCAATATCCATTGAGGGGCAATGAATTTTCAGCATTGTGAATAAGTTTGCATCGGGAAGGTGGTTGTACATGCATTTTTGTTGCTTCCACCTTTGTAGGATTCTAGAAGTGAAGTGGAGTGGAGTGACTAGGATAGTGAAGTGGAGTGTGAGTAGATAAATAGATTTATTTCTATTTAAATAACTAATTAAATTAGTTAAGGGATGTGAGTGGGTGAATAACTATTTAATTAAATTAGCCAAAGGATATTGTAGTATGGTTTAGAATTAATTTAATTAATTAATAAATAATTTAATTAATTATAAAAAGTTGTAAATTGACACATTATGCAAAGGATATAGATATCCAAGGATAAACTAGAAATAAGTATGTATTTTCCCTCCCATGCATTTCGACGTCTTTGTTTGGGGGCAATGACCCTTCTTATTCTCATATCAATCTTCAATGTGGATCCAACAAGAGTGTCATGAGGAGTTATTTAACTCCACTCTTTGATCGATCCTAATCTTCTTTCATTTCAGCCTCTTTGCTTGGGTGCATTTAAATGCTTACTTATCATAGTGGTATGCAATACGTGCATATTTAATTGTCTTCCTTTCAGTTGTGTTGCATTGTTGATATTGTTTTTGGACCAATTACACGTATTTCATTATCATCTTGGCTTCTTCATAGCCATGGTGCATAATTTTACGGTGTATATTGGGTTTGTTTTACTTTTATCTTTTCTTTGATGTGTGTGTTTGTTTACGCACATAATGGGTTAAACATCATGATTCCTTCATAATCATGGTGACAACTCTATTGTGCAACAACAAAATAAGGTTGCTCTAACTTTCACTATCTAAATGGAAGTTCATGCTATGAGAAAATTCCCTTTCATTATTCTTCTTCTCCTCGACTCATCCGCCCTTTCCTTCTTCCTATCAAATGGTTGTCCACCGCTTTGTTGCATTACCCATCCGTTTGAGGGCATTCCCTTAACATCCACACTCATTGGGGCATCTAAATGCTTCATTGAGGCATATCAAACAAGTCCACCATGTTTTCTTGTCATATGTTCCATGATCTATATTTACAGGTTTAAAGATAAGAAAGATGATCTAATAGTGTTTTTGGATGATTTTCGGGAGAGACCGTTGTCATTAGATGCACTAACGTCAAGGTAAGATGATAAGTGTTAAAGTGGATGCGTTAGTGTTAAACTAGACGCATGCGCTAGCGTGAATGCACTAGCGTGTAAGTGCATACACTAGCGTATCAAAGGTGCGTTAACATAATTAGATGATTCATAGAAGAATTTTGGAGGTTAGAATAGAAGAAATATGATCTAATAGTATTTTTGGATGATTTTCGGGAGAGACTGTCGTCATTAGGCGTGTGAGAGCATCACAAATGATTAAATTTATTCCATAGGAGATTTATGCGTAGTCGGCAGAGACATTGGTTGCATTGCTTCAGAGGCAAAAATATTGACATACATTGCACAATTACCACATATTATCTTTGGACCATTGCTTATTATGCGCATTGGTTGAGCGATGGAACAACAAGAGTCATACTTTTAGGTTCTTGACTAGTGAGATAACAACGACCTTAGAGGATGTGCATCAAATCCTTCGAGTGGCGATATAAGGTAGGCGGGTGTAGTGGGATGAGAATCCCTCACGGATACTAGGACACATATATGACCTATTTTTGATGGATGATATTTCATGAGAGGGGATGGTTGTGCACTTATATGAGTTCATGGATGATGCGATGGTAGCATGACTACATGTCTACCTTATGACTCTTTTCAACGACTATTTGTTTCCTAATAAGACTGGATCTCATTTTCAACTATGCCTCGAGTGGCGTGGTAGCAGAGCTCATGGACGGCGAAGTGTTTACTTGTATAAGGATTTAAACTTGATAACCTACATGGAGTAGAAGAGTCTTAGTCCAAAGACATCTGCTTTGAGATATGGTCATGGGACCATATAACGATTAGATGACTAGTGGGCATCTTACGTGCCGAACAATAGGGATGAGCCCTTTTCATTTGGATGGGAGACAATGGGTACTATCCGAGAGAGGCCATATGGGTGATATATAATTTTATGGATGAACATTTGATGATTTGTAGTTGTGGATGGTGACCTTGAGGCCATACCAGCTATATCGATGAATGACAAATGTTATAGAGATATCCATAGTTGAGGTGGATCACTTCATTATCGACAACAGATTGTAGCCATATCCTAGAGATGTACATGGCGAGATCGAGTTAGGTGGCGGTTTGGAGTGGTGCGGTGATACCGATAGAGAGAAGTGGTATGCATGTGTGTTGCACTTGAGATACTGGCCCTTGGTCCATGGATTAGGGAGCCAACAATGAGGGTGAGATTCTTTGGAGTCATTCCATAGGCGTGGGATGCAAGAGATTAGATCATAGATCCATGGACTAATCCAGTAGTACGTATGGTATGCAATGATTATTCCTAGACAAATCGCTATTCCGTAGACATATATAGCGGTAGGGGGTAGCAACAAAAGCCATAGATGAGCCACATAGAGGAGCTAGGGGTAAATTAGGCCATATTGAGGTTGACGAACAATTATAAGCACGTACAAAGCTAGTGTAGGCTATACAGGTTCCACAAGTTCATATTTCATAGGTGCCCTTACAAATACCACCACAATGTCCATTATAGGCCCCACTATGTCACCACCTAGGCCACCTAGTCCAAAGAATGTGACATGAAAATGGAGATGGAGATGCGGTGTTGATGATAGTTAGGGAGATGATATAGAGGAGAATTTCTTGAGTAGAGCGCACTTGTACCTTGACCATGACCATCGATTGTCGAGCTATCTTTACAGGCTCGGATGGACAAGATTATCAAGGAGTGGGATGTCATCCTTATTTTGTTACATAGGAAGACTCAACAAGTGCAAAGGATTACCACGAGAGAGGGTCAACTCACCGTATATATGCAATAGGTTAGACTTGAGCGAGATTTTGCGTGCCACATGGTAGAGGTAGGGGTGATGGGCAATGCGATGCGGGACATTATTACTATATCATAAGAGATGGGGTACTATTGGGCCCTTTATGAGACAATTGTTCTTGTAGGTCGAGACCCCAGGACTATAGTCGGAGAGTAGGTAGAAGATCCACGGGTCCTGGTAGATCACGGATGTCGTCGAGGTCGATAGATCAATGTAGATGTCACCACCTGAGAGGTGGGTAGGAGTGTTGAAGCACAATAAACGAGGGGGAGAATTGGTCCTTACAAATTAAACTTCAATTTCAGATCACTCACATAAACCATTAACCATTTATCCATTCATTAATGTGTGCACAACAACATACAACATTCATTCAATAAACCAAGAGCAAGATAAGTAACACCATAACACAAGATGTAAGTGGGAAACCCTCAAGGGGAAGAAAACCCACTGAAAATTTTGTTGATATTACACACAACAAAGACTCAAGTGAATATTACACATCACAAGATATTTCTTTAGTGAGGCACCAACCCCACAAGGAGCACCAACCCCTAAACCCTTGTTGATATTACACAAAACAAGATACTTGCATGAATATGACTCATTGATTAACTAAAATATGAAGATATGGATATTTTGTATTCTAAGTTACTTCTAAACTAGTAATGTAAAATGCAATAAATAATATAAACTAAAATACAAATGATAAATAATTTTATTTGATATTTAAATGAAATGAAATAATTGAAATAGGAGGGATAAGGTACTAAACTAAAAATGACTTACCTCGTTGTGATCCGAGATCGAACAAGATGATGTGCAGATTTACACAGACTGGGGGGCGCTTGAAGAGGACTAGGGGCACCTATGGGAGCCACGGTCTGCATATGGGTGCTCGGGTCTATAGAAAAGCTGAATCTAGAAGTGTCACTACATATTCACAATGTCTTGATTTCTATCACGTGATTGTCGTAGTAACCTTACTTATGTCCTCAGTAAACTGTGATGAAGATCTACTTGCAAAACCCCATACAAAACATTAAATCCCTAAAAAAAGATGCATATGAAGGGGTCGACTGACCTTAACTACCACAATGGTGGACTTACAACTAAGCATTGCACTATATTCCAGACCTAATGTAGTTTTGTGTGCTTGTGTGTGCAATTGTGTGCCTAGGGTGCCCTAACGCCAATGACGCAGAGATGGGGGAAATAGCTAGATGTAAAATACAAATGGTGGATGGAATAGAATGAATACAACCCTTCCTATGCAATGTGTGTGATGTAATGATGCCCAAATGCAGTCCCTTGCCTTAGTAGATAGTCCTCCCTTAGAATAATGTGTATGTTGTGTTTATATAGGGATCTCTTGCTCAAATTTCGACACTAATGACCCGACATGATGACTAGTACCTAGGGAATGAGAGGGAAAACCACAAAGACCGACCTCAAAACTCTAAATTAAACGCAAGTGCTTTGCTGGGACCAGAGCACCTAAAATTAAGGATCGGGGGTGCCCACGAGCGCCTCAAGACTTACCCTAGGCACCCTAGTCAAAGACTAAAGATGACAAATGACCAAATAACGACACTTGAGACTCCTTGGGAGATGACCGAACTATGTAAAAAATGACAAATATGTAATACAAATGACGGCGATGATTAACTAAATGACAACAGGACTATGGGATGAGTAATTAGTTAATACTTTTCTTACATGAGATCTATATATAAAACAACATACTTGACGATATAAATGTAATAGTAAGTGCATGATTTTGTGACTACACTCATCACACAAGATTTTGATGAAGTATGACCACTGAAAATATGTTGATACCACAACTGATAGTGATCCAAATATTCAGCTCCAAACTCTTCCAAACCCTAGGTCTTCAACTTGCACAATCTAGCTCTTTCTTCACTTCTCAATGCTTCAAAATCTTGCACACAATATTGCTGATCTTCCTTAACCTATAACTCACTTGATCTTCCTTCAATTCATGCTTCAACACCTGCAAATTTCACCCACCTAGGTCGCACTTCTCACTCATACCTTGCACATACTTCACTAGCTCCAAAAAGCACCCAAAAACATGCTTTTATAAGCTTCTCTTCATTTCAAACTTAGGCACAACCTTTTTCCATCCTTTGGTTCGACCCATACATCAAGGAAACATTTCAAATTTGAAATACAATAGTCACAAGTGACCCAATTAGGTCGGCCTAACTAAAACCCTCATTACAAGTGCCAAAAATGGCTCAAAACCCCATGGGCACATTCTTAAAAATGTCCTTACATTAAATGTATACATATTCATGACCAAAAACCCCTTACATATGATTAAAATATCATAAAACATTCATACATGGTCATACATTTGATCAACCAATCAAATTATTTCATTTATTGGGCCCAGTTCCCTTTACAATTCTCAAAACAGTTGTTTCCTACACCCTTCAACACCCTAGAAACTTAATTTGATCACCAAATCACTTAAACATGAGAAAACCATGCCATGTAACCACTTGATGGAAATTCCAAAACCTTATATCACTTCTAATCAAGTTATAAGTCATGAAACATCCATCTCTTCAAACCACAACTACTTTTGCCTTCATCAGATCAACTTGCCAAAAAAGATGTTTCTAGGTTAACTCCTAAAATATTTTTACATATATTCAAGACCTCCAAATGGATTCATTGGATTCCAAATTCATCCATCTTCATATTCTAGGTGATAGGAAGCATCACCCAATCCATCTCATGCCTCAAACAACATAAAAATTTCACCGAACACATGTTTTCTTGAACTACCAAAACTCTTCCTATCCAAAGAATGACTTGGAAACCCTATAAAATGATCTCATCATAAGGAAAACCTCATATCAATGGAAATATATTTGAATACTCTTTCCAACACAACTTGAATCATCTTCAAAATCCACATGTAGCTCAAGTTATGCTCATTTTACTAAACCCTGCTATTTGAGACCCCAAAACCGCCCTTTGACTTACAACTAGTATGGAACTCAAAACACCATGTATTTACATGAACATTTCTTGAAACCTCCATGGAAATCAAGAAAAACTCCTGAAAATTATGCACCATCAATTATGCATGTTACTCCTTTGGACCATCTTATCATAAAATCTTCTTCTTGAAATTGTCATTTTTAGGTGGGGCCCACTCATCACCATGACCTCAACTATAAATTTATGGAAAGTTAAGAGATTTTTGTACAACATCCAATCACCACTTTTGATGAATCAATCAATCTTTGGACCAATATTTTTTTTTCTACAAACTAGTCCTAGCTAGGGTTTAACTAGGGTTTTAGACCACTTTATCTTCTTAACATTCGTTCATAAAAACGTGACGATCAAATGACCTGATTATTTTGTGAAACCTTATAAACTCACCATATAAGCATCCTGAAAGCCACAAGGTCCCATGCAAATCACATTATTCACAACGAGCATTAGAAGTTCAACTTTGAGCTGGAATTTCACTTGTTTTTTACCATGTCTCACATAAACTGTCATAACTTGCAAAATTCACATCCTAGCAACTTGTTTTCCCAAATAACTATGACACATATTACAAACATCTCTAACAAGCATAATGTCATCACTATTTCTCAATCTCTCTATCCTATCTCATTTGCATAGCTTCACCTTAAGGATTCTCACTGTAGAAGCTAGGGTCAACTGAAAGAATGCAATAAATGATCATAAAACCTCGAAAATGACCCAAAAATACCTAATACATCATGATATACCTGAATTCAAGCTTCCATGAGCTCATATGGCTCCAAACCATACTGTCACACCTCCAAGCAACCATACATGCTCCCAATGAACACCTGTAACATAGTGAACCACCTATATCTGCATCATGCCACTGCTGTGAGTGCCCAAACACCCTCAAAACATGCTAGCCATCATGACAACATGCTTGCCAAACATCCAAGAAGCACATACTATCATGTTGCATTGCCTACGTACTGAATAGGCTTGCAAGAGCAAACACACCTCACTAAATCTCACTGTACCAACTGGTATACATCTAAAACACCATGTTAGCACCATATAAATCATCATGAGACCACAACACAACATTCAATTTTTTATTAATGTGGTTTTTCATCAATGAAAACACCTATTAGGACCACATGCCAATAAGGAGAGACTAGGTAGTCCAAGTGTGGGAAAGAGTCACTCTTGACTCATTATATGATATGTTGTATATGTTTTTGTATATGCCTCATGATGAAGGAACATTTTTGTAGATCGATGCCCTTGATGGCATGTTGATATGTATATGACATTTTTAGATATAATGTACATGGGCATATTTTGATGATATGGACTTTATTTGTATACATGATACATGGACATTTGACACGACATATGATGATGAGATGTTTGATTTCTATTTGATGCAATTGTATAGATGATTACATGATGATATATATTAGAGTAGATGATGATTGTGATTTAATGTATTATGGATGTATGATGATTACATGCTTGTGGTGTAGTTTAGATGGTCATAGCTTAGCTTTTATTCATGATGTATGATGATTATGGATATATGATGATGTTATATGGTTGTGTTAATTCTATTGTATTATTGCACTTTTAGAAGTACCACTATGATTAAAAATGCACACAAAAGAGATAACAAGATTGCAAACAAACCCTATACACATGGTAATTGATAGACACCCTGATTATAAATAAGTCAAGATAGTTACAAAATACTGATAGGTCCCAAAATGAAGACAAAAGTTGAAAAAAAGCCCAAAAGTCAAGATAAAATGAGTTAAGGTAAAGAATAAATAAAAACGATTGATCAACAAATACAGAAAATTGATCAATACAAAAATGAGGAATGAAACATTACAGACACAAAATCACCCACTTTGGGTAATTATCTAGTCCGAGATGCATACTACTATTCATATGATTCATAAGTAAGAAAAATACTTGATTAACCCATGTCTTTGGACACCTTTCTTTGCTTTCTATTGCCACTTTTTATCTTACACCTTTACTTTCTCGATCTACCTATTTATACTTGGCATTTATCATCCTGACACCAATGCCGGTTAAGACGTCGGCAAAGACCAGTGCCCTCGTCCCCTCCGGGCGCCACTTGACCCCTTTGTACTCTGTTCACACTTTTTGGGTCCTTTCTAACTGTTTGAGCATCTTATCTTTTTGGTAGTCGAGTTTTTGAGGTTAATTATGAAATTCAAGCAAGTAAATCATATAAATATAAAGTTATGTGATCATAATAAAGGACCAAGCACTAAGCATTAACTATCACCACCTAAGGTTGCATCCATCAAGCATCTAAGAGATTCATTGCATCACCTAGACCATCTAGTTCCCGTGTCCCATCGAACCCAAAGCACAATACGCTCCTAGCTTGCCTTTTTGCACATGACCTACGGGTCTCATCACTCTGTCGATCCAATACATCGGTGTAGTTCTGTTGATGCAAAATCACAAAGACCCCGGATGCGGATCAAGTTTCTAGGTTGATCACTTAGGTATCCAGTGTGATTGCATAACATTGAATCCTTCCTCCAAGTGTGGGACTTGAAAATGAGAAAGGATTCTCCAGAAAGGCTGGTTCCTATTCCTCTGTTCAGATGCACCAATAAAACGCAGAGGTTCACCCAAAACTAACCTAACTACCAAGGAGACAGGGAGAGAGAAATGCATATAAATAAACCTAAGCTAAGGAGGTGATGCACCGAGGAATGAAGAACATAAGCTTTGCAACATAAACACAGACCATATAGATGCAATACCACACCATGCACACAAGTAACTTGAAATGCAATGAGAGATCGGAATGACAACAATGGATACATGAGAGGATTTAAATTCAATCACGGACATATATATTGCTCAAAGGATCGATTCAAATACATTCTGAATGGCCAAGAGGCACAATGGCATTACGGTCACTATGTGGGAGGCTTGAAAACTCCACGAATTCTCTTGCGGCGGGAGAGAAGGGAGGGGTTGCAAAACAAAAATGTCCAACCTTTAGAAAGAAGCCCCTCCTTACAATTTATAGGAAGAATGAGAGAGAAAGAGAGAGGAATTCGAAATCTGCCCCAACCACCTCCAGAATGCACTTAACTCATCTCATCATGGCGAAGGCGGATCATGTCAAAACGCAGCGTCCATTTTGCACTAACGAGGCAAATGGTCTATGCTTTGCATTAAAGTTGTTCGTTGAAGCATTACTTCGCTTATTATTTCGTGCGAGGCGTCTTCTTGATTTTCTCTCTCCAGATCGCACCAAAACTCGAGATTGATCCCGGCATCATTTAGAGAATCTCATAAGCTTTCTGTTGATATAAAGAACGTGCAAATCCGAGCTCGGATCAAAAGATATGACGATCAAGATTTAGGGCAATGGAACAAACCAAACGGATTTTAAAATATTTCCCGCGCTCTGCCACTAGGATGACACGTGTCAAGCGCTGATTTGGTGCGTGATTCTCTCTCCTCTACTCACCCGCGGGTTTTCTTTGAAAACTTTGACTTTTTGTGATCTTGGAACATTTTCCACCTTCCGCCCATGGCCCCGCCACTTGGGACACGTGGCATGCATTGATTGGTCGACAGGGCGCGGGGTCTTCCTTTACTTTTAGCTTTTTGGGAACTCGGCCAAATTCTCTAACTTCTCCCCGAGCTCCGCACTTTCCTGCTCTATTGGACACGTGTCCAATTCCTATTGGCTCGGGCCAGCGCTTCAAACCTTGCCCCTTTGACTTTTGGACTTTTCCCTTGTGACACGTGTCATCTCCTGGTTGGTCCACGGTGCCCGGCTCTTTCGCGTCCTTCGCGTCTTTTCATCCCGGATGTCCCAAACGCTTAGTGCTCCTTGTGCTGATTTCGCGAACCGGCCGGTTCGCGTCCATTTGTCCCAAATGTCCCAAAGGCGACCCTCTCTCTGATTAGCCAATTTTTTCTTTCTTTTGGCCGAATCGGCTTTTCGCTTTACGCTGCGTACTTTTTGCCCGATTGTCCTGTGTGTTTGGGCCGCTCGAAGGCTTTTCGGCCGATCCGCGCATTTTTGTCCCAAATGTCCCGATGTGTTGGTTTTCAAATAGGACTTTTTAGAAGAGCAACAGTCAGGGGACAAAAAGTCCCTCCTCTTTAATGGGAGAGGTTCCCTTATTCTGAAACGAACTTATTTACAAATGTACAGAACATTGTTTTATGGTTAAACTTGGATATTACGAAAGTGTTTTCCACAAGGATCATCAGTTACACAAGGACTGAGGAAAGGGAATAAGAAGATGAGCAGAATAGCAACATTCAGAATTATAGATAGCAGAATAATTCTTCGTGTATGCGAAGCTTCAAAGAATTTAAGACAAGATCATTTGCGTTGGTTGAATGAGATTAAATTTAAAGACACAAAGTTCCATAAATAACCTTCTTCAGATTTGTTAATCAAGGACACAAAGTTCCTTCTTGGTTGTCAGAGAAGATCATTGTATTTGCAAAACCGAACAAAGATGCAATCAGAGAGACTAAACGAGTTAGGAACAAAATGATCTTCACAATATTAAAGGAAAACACAGAGATAACAAGAATTAGATAGACAAAGAATGGAAAGCCCTTTTGTATTGATTTCTTTAAGATCTATTTACACTTTCAGCAAATATCCAAGTTCTTCCTCTCTCTCAAAATGGCGTGGAAAGGCCATTATATAGCTTACAAGTCAGTTACTCTTCGTAACCGTTTCTTTTAACTAAAGAATAGTTAAGGACCGCCAGTTGCAATACCTTAACTAATTACAAAGAATACGAAAAGAAAGGGAAGAAGAGAAAAGAAAGGGGAAGGAGACAGGTGGCCAGCTACTGGGAGGGGCCCACTGTCTTCAGAATCCGCTGCCTGAATTTCTTCAATGACTCAGCTATATCTCTGCCACGAGGGACTGACGTGTTGGCTGCAGACTGAGTCCAAAATCCCAGACATTTCTCCATCTCTTTATCAAACTCGACGTGAGTATGATAATCTTTGTTTGCTTCTTGATAGCGGTATCAAGAGAACAAATTTCCTTCATCTTTTCCTTAGAGATGGAGCTTTCCTTGAATAGATGATCTTTGACAAAAGCTCTAAACTAAGCTTTGATTTCTTGCAAGGACAAGGAAACACCAGAGTTTTCATCTTGAAGATGACAATGTATATCTTTGAAAGCGGAGGCTGCCGTGTCTTGAAAGCTTCTCCCTTCGCCACTTTGTTCTTCATTTCTCCCACAGCTTCCTCCAGGGACTTTGATTTTCCACTCTCGTTGTAGACCCGATTTTGATAGATTGTCTTTGGCATCATCGAAAATCTTATTCGCCAATAAGATGTTCTCATCTCATGCTGTCCCATGAGGCGAAGGTCTACTGATGCAACCGCCTCCAGTTGAAGCTCTTTATCCATAACCCCATAGCAGAGGATAGCTTCATTGCAAATTGTCTACCTTTCCATGTAGTTTAAAGCTTCATCGATGAAGTTTAGCCCAAAGCAACAAGCATCTCATCCACCATGGCTTTAATAGCTCTACCATAGACAGAATACTTGTGCATATCTTTAATACTTTGCACTTCATCTTGGCTTAGAATTACGGAGGTGGTAGAGCGAATCGAGGGTAGGGTCAAAACTTTGTCCTTAGACAAAAGTGACTTGATAAAACTTGTGAGAACTTGGGCTTGTTCTTCCAGCTGTTCAATAGTCTGCTGCCCTTTCTCTACCCTTCCAATGACTCTGGTGACTGTTTCCTGGAGGTTATGAATTTCACCTTCAGGGGTAGACTCTCCCATAGGGATCCTTGAAAGCTCCAAGTCAGATGTCAGCAAGTCTGATTCTGACTTATCCACTGTAGGCTTAGCAATCTCCAAGAACTGCTGACCTTGAGCATCAGACACAATCCTGGAAGTAGTTCTGGCTTTCTTGGCACGAGAAGGAGTGGTGCCCAACAAGGCTGCAACAGCATCAAAATTTGGTCCCAAGCTTTGAGAGGAGGATTTTCTCTTCCTTTTGTCAACCAGAGGTTGCACCCAAGCAAAAGAGGAAGAAGAATCTGCAGGAGAAGCAAGGGGACCAAGAGACAGGGAGCTCATAACACTCGAGTCCTGCAATGCATTGTTGACTCAAGCCGAGATGTGAGTAGAAACCTTTGGAATGGCAATGGCGGTAGAAGAATCGATAGCACCCGGGAGTTCAGTGCTCTGGACCTCTTTGTCCTTATCTGCTGGGTTTTCAGGAACATTTGGAGGAGGCACCTCACTATCTTCACTTTCACTGAGAACAATGATGTTCTCTGGCCTTATAGGCAATCTCGCCTGTTTTCTTGGAGGGGTCATTCTCTGCGCTCCTTCTTTACCTCTTTGAGTTTCTTCTTGTATACAGGTAGATGGAGAAGGAGTAGATCTGTGGGTCCTTGTGTCGATGAGGCGGGAGGGGTTTCACCGGTGTTCCGGACTCTGGGCCCGATGCCTCTCTTATTGGCGTTGAATCATCTTTGGAGCTAGATTCTCCAGTGCCTCTTGAATTCTCGGATCTTTTTCTTGAACTGGACCCTAGTCCCGATCAAGGCCGGAGCAAGAATCTCGGCCAGATCATCTCTCTCTTTCTGTTCCAATCCAGGTCCTCCGTAGGGGTGTGCTTAATCACATTTTCATACTCATACAGTATAGATCGAAATTGTCATCCCGAGACCTTCGGGAACTTGGTATAGACCGAGTTCTTGGATCAATGCGGGGAAACCTGCCACAATGCCTTCTTCGGCTTCAAAATCATTTGCACAAACGGCCCAGGTAGTCTTCTCACAGATCGCCTATGATGATAGATTATCTTGATATTCTGTTTCAATAAACTTCTTCAAGTCGAGCGGGTTCTTGGCAGAAGAAATGAAACAGATGATAGGGACCAGGGCTCTTTCTATGTTCTCGAGCATCCAGAGATGTTTTGCATGTGTAGTTTCCCGGAGAGATGGGAAAGTGCAAGCCAGAAATCTTCTTGTCTCTGCAGGTTCTGTGCAACTTGTCTAGTTTCCTGCATATTTCTATCAAGGCCATTTTGTCATTGCAGAACATGGGAAGCCGCAGAGGAGTGCTCTCATAGCCAAAGAAGCTCCGATATAGGAAAATTTCTGAATTGAATGAAATAGGCTCCATACTTTGCGATATCGTGTTCATGGCTTCATCTCAAAACCTTCTTACAAGATCACCTTCGAGCAATCTGACCACGTACATGGTGAAAGCATCATTGACCCTTCTGAAATTCCGATTGCTGGTCTCTAGGGTGAACTGCGGGCAATAGGCATACACTGGATCATCCTTGTGTGCATCTATATAGGAGAAGCCAAACCACTGCCTTGATGCTGCTAGGGTATACATCAGATATGAAGTCATAAAGAACTTCTTTGTTTGCTGAACGTTGGATAGCTGCTCCGCCAAATTCATACAGATGATCTCTGCCCAGTTGATATTTTGTGTTCCCTCGCACACCATGCTGATGAGCGGGCACATCCAGAAATGGAACTCATTGGTGGAGGGCAAACCCATAACCCGAGCCAGCGGATTATAAAATCTGACAATTCTTCATTGAAATCTGCTCGGAATAGGGTTTTGGTTAGGCGAGAAGCACCTTTCTTAGGGTTCTTCAACCAAGACTTCGCCACTCGAGCCTTATATTTGTCACTGTCTTGGTCGAACATAGCCTGTGCTTGATCCCGGGAGACGACTATAGCATTGTCCATCTCCGGAATCCTCAGAGCAGCACCAATGGCGGCAGCGTCTAGCTTGGCAATGAGTTCCCCATGTACATTTGTCAATTCGCTCGAAGCGGGGTCGAAGTGAGCTCCGCATGAAAGTACAGTATCAGCACACTGTACTGAGATTGGGAAACCTCCGGCAAAAGCCAAACCACTATCATTAATCATCTGTGCCATTGGTGTAGGGTTTGCATCTGTCATTCTTGACCAAAAATCGCCGAAGTCGAGATGACGAGCTTCACTGTCCCCTATATTGCTAACAGCAGACTCTAGCGGAGAAATTTGCTCTTGTCCCTGAAACTTGATCTTCATATTGATAGATTAGAGCTGCGACCTTAACTCGGATAGGAATTACAGAGAAAAGGGCTATACGGGCAGGGAATTAGATCGCAAGGGTTTGAGCAAAGATAGCAAGGAAGCAATGTGGAAAATGCAAAGGTGGTATGCTTGTTATATAGCCGTTTGAGGAGAGGAATGAATTTAATGCGCATTGAATACACAACCACCAATTTGAATAGCATCATACTCGGAGTGAGCGGGAAAAACTAAGTGTGAATGACACTTGGTACGCTTGGGACATGTGAGATGCGAATGCGCGAAACACGCGGCTCGGCTGGTTCGGGCGAAACAGGGAGAGGACGCACAAATGCATTTGGGACAAATGGGACGAAAATGTGCGAAGTACGCGATTCGGGTGTTTCGGCTGAAATTGGAACAAAGGGCCCGTTTGGACTTGGGACATTCGGGACAAAAAGTTCAGGCACGCGGTTGGGCAAATCGGCCGAAAATGGGAAAGCTCGCACTTTTAACTTTGGGACATTTGGGACGGAAAGTGTGAAGTACGCGGGAAGGATGATTCGGCCGAAATGGAACAACACGCAAAATAAGTTTTGGGACACTTGGGACAAAACTCTCCCAGACGGCCCTTGAAAATGGGACGGCTTGGGATTTCGGCCATCGGAGTAGCAGAATGCACTTTCCTACTTGGGACAGGTTGGGACAAAAGTTCCGACAAGCCCGAAAATCACACAAAATGACCCAAAACACATTTTTTTTTAATTTCACGACTTAGGCACTTCGAGAAAAACCCTTAAACTCAAAATTTTGAAAATTTAACTCTTATCGAGCGGGAATTTTGAGTGGACAACAGATCCCCTAGGACTAGGACTTAGCCAAATTTCACGATTTTCTGGATCAACCTACTTGCCTTCGCAACCTTTTCGTATTTTCTCGAGCTTGCTCCTACCTTCTTTGGCCGGGGAGTTAGAAAAATATCTCGAGGGAACCTCGAAACGTGATGTTTGCTCACGAATCAATCAATCTGCTGGGACTTTTTATTCGATGCATGTTATCAAAATTACCTAGGGGGTGAAATTTTGACAACAAATTTGCGACTTCGGTGGGGTCATCACTGCTAGATGAAAAGACCAAGATAACTGAAGCAATCCATTGGGCATGGAGTCATGAGTAGGCTCGAAAAATGATCGAACTTTGAAAACTTCCCTCTGAGCCACTTGGAAACCCACCGGACATGGAGTTGTTCTCACCAAAATGCCACCGAAAAGAAGCGTACAAGAGCAAAACCAGCAACACCAAAACTATGTACAAAATCGAAAATCATACATGCCCCAAATGGAACATGCGAGTGTGCACAAGCACTTCTTCTCTTGAAAGCAAACCTAGCTACTCTACTCTAACTCGAAGCAAAGGCAAGCTAAACAAACCCCAGAACTGCCAGTGGTTGTGAGAAATAACTTCCTTTCTTCAAAATTGGCAGCCATGTAATTGATTTGCACCGATCATGGCTGTTTGGATGGATGGAAAATCAACAAGAAGTGGTCTTCTATCCAAATCATCAAGGTATCAACTGAAAAATCTAATACCTCTTTTAGTTTCTCTCGCATTTGGATTGAAGAGGTATGGCGCTGATCCTTGGTACTTTGTAGCTCATCCTCATGCCCGAAGTGAGCATGACCGGTTGTAGCTTCTCCTTTGGCTCCAATGAAGCCAAATACACCGATTGGCAAGGTCGATCCGTTTGATATGCCCATAGCTCTGATTTTCAACTCCAAGAATGGAGTCTTCTTGTAGACCCACCTGAATGGATGATGTGGAAGAAATGGTGGAATCCTTCTGTCCTTTCTCTTCCTCCAATGAAGAACAGGGAAGATTAGAATCTTCCAATTTTGATTCCAAAGAGCTGCTATAAGATGCAGGCTGCTGCAAATGAATGTTCTCCTTCATGACAACAGACTCTTGTGTTTGGAATGTGGATGATGAAAGAGAGAATGGTGGAAACTCAACCGGCTCCTCTCCATCAAAACAGTCCTCCAAATCTGACAGGTAAACTGCCTCATTGCTGTCCTGCTGCAAATGCTCAACTTCCTCCATGGTGTCTTCTTGATCTGTAACTTGACCACCATGGTTTCTTTCTCCTTCAACATTGAGTTTGAGAGGTCAAACTCCTCTTTAGTACTAGAACTTGAGAGAGATGGAGTAGAAAGAAGAACTGAAGGTTTTCCTGTAGCTTGCTTTGTGCTCAAAGCCCTTGGATCTGCACTTTTCTCCTCCACAGCTAGAATGTGCTCCTCTTCTTTTGGATTTGGAGCAGCTTCTCCTTCCTCCGATGTTTGAAGACAATCTTGCTCTTGATTGAACTCTTCCTCCAAAGCATGAAGTTTGTCAAGTCAAACTCTTCAATTTGCTTGCTCTAGAGGAGAAGTTAGACTGCAAGATCTTCTTCTTGTTGTAACAAAATGATCCCGACCACCATTTGTTCTCCAACCTGGCCTCTTCTCGTGGGCTTCCTCATCAAGGGGATCTTTTCAATTCCAAACTTAAGAGCCAAACTTACTATGCTCTTAATCATTTCTTCTTTTCCTGGCTCTTCCTCTTGCTGTCCTTGATGACTGATTTTTTCAATTTCTTCTTCCCCACATGGAATTGGGAATGCAAAAGGAGGGATAGGTTGAAACTCCACTGATTTGACAATTTTTTGTGGTGGTGGAGGAGGTGAAACCTCTTGTTTCTTTGGAGGAGGGGGTGTTTCTGTTAGCTCTTGTGGAGGGGATGACTGTTTGGAAGGAAAGAGGAAAGAAGAATCGAGATGTGGTGGAAGACTGAGAGGTGGAGACATGGATTCAACATTTGGGACAGCGAGATGGGGAGTGAAATTGAGATGGTGCTACTTGAGTAATGGAAAGAGAAAAACCAGATGATGGTGTAGAACTTACCCATTGACAAGGTTGTTCAACAACAAGTGTGTAGGCCTCTATTTCTGTTGTCCATTGTGCAAGTTGGGGCAGCATCTTTATCATGAAGTCCAGCTTCTCCTGAGGGCTGTAATGCCTTGGAAAAGGTCCCACCCATGGACAGGGTGCTCCATAACCGATTCCAAAAGCTCTCATTTGAGCTGTTGCTCTGGACTGCACCATCCCCACCTCCATCTTTTGGATTTTCTCCAACAGACCAGCATCTTGGATCTGATGGTCTTCATTGTATGCATACTCTTGCTCTTGGAAAGCTCCATAGCCAAACTGACTTTGGCACTGCTGTTCATATGAGTATGCATGCTGATCTGGAGGATTTGTAAAACATGTTGGAAGTGGAAAATACTGCTTTGTTGTTGATGTGAATTCCATGATGGAAATGAAGTCATGATTGCACAACTTCATAGAATGAAAGAATGATGGAAGAGATGGAAGGAAGAATGGATAGAAAAATAATGAAAATGAATGGAAAGGAAGGTCTGCAACTTTAGAGATGGGTTGTTGACCAGATGGAGTCGCCAGATGTGTTTGCAAGTGCCTCCAAAGGCTGAAATCTTCACAGGAACACATCAACCTGCAAAAGATGAAGTGAAAGACCTCTAAGTCCCACCGGGCGTGCCAAAACTGTGATGCAAAATCACAGCACCCCTGGATGCAGATCAAGTTTCTAGGTTGATCACTTAGGCATCCAGTGTGATTGCATAACATTGAATCCTTTCTCCAAGTGTGGGACTTGAAAAATGAGAAAGGATTCTCCAGAGAAAGGCTGGTTCCTATTCCTCTGTTCAGATGCACCAATGAAACGCAGAGGTTTACCCAAAAAAAAAAACTAAACTAACTACCAAGGAGACAGGGAGAGAGAAATGCATATAAATAAACCTAAGCTAAGGGGGTGATGCACCGAGGAATGAAGAACATAAGCTTTGCAAAAATAAACACAGACCATATAGATGCAATACCACACCATGCACAGGTAACCGAAATGCAATGAGAGATCAGAATGACAACAATGAATACATGAGAGGATTTAAATTCAATCACAGACATATATATTGCTCAAAGGATCGATTCAATACATTGCAATGGCCAAGAGGCACAATGGCATTACAGTCTATGTGGGAGGCTTGAAAACTCCACGAATTCTCTTGCAAGCAGGAGAGAAGGGAGGGGTTGCAAAACAAAAATGTCCAACCTTTAGAAAGAAGCCCCTCCTTACAATTTATAGGAAGAATGAGAGAGAAAAGAGAGAGGAATTCGAAATCTGCCCCAACCACCTCCAGAATGCACTTAACTCATCTCATCATGGCAGAAGCGGCGGATCATGTCAAACGGCGGGCTGCCTAACAGAAGCGGCGAACTGTCTGCTGCATTAAAGTTGTTCGTTGAAGCATTACTTCTGCTTATTATTTCGTGCCAGAGGCGTCTTCTTGATTTTCTCTCTCCAAACTAAACCAAAACTCGAGATTGATCCCAGAATCATGTAGAGAATCTCATAAGCTTTCCGTTGATATAAAGAACGTGGAAATCCGAGCTCTGGATCAAAAGATATGGCAATCTGAAGATTTAGGGCCTGCGAATGACCAAACAGATTTTAAAATATTTTCCCGCTCTGCCACTAGGATGACACGTGTCAAGCGCTGATTTGTCACGTGATTCTCTCTCCTACTCACCCGCGGGTTTTCTTTGAAAAATTTGACTTTTTGTGATCTTGGAACATTTTCCACCTTCCGCCTGCAAGCCCCGCCACTGGGACACGTGGCATGCATTGATTGGTCGACAGGGGCGCGGGGTCTTCCTTTACTTTTAGCTTTTTGGGAACTCGGCCAAATTCTCTAACTTCTCCCCAAGCTCCGCACTTTCCTGCTCTATTGGACACGTGTCCAATTCCTATTGGCTCGGGCCAACGCTTCAAACCTTGCCCCTTTGACTTTTGGACTTTTCTCCTTGTGACACGTGTCATCTCCTGGTTGGTCCACGGTCTGCTTTGGCTCTTCGCGTCCTTCGCGCCTTTTCGTCCCGGATGTCCCAAACGCTTAGTGCTCTTTGTGCTGATTTCGCGCGAACCGGCCGGTTCGCGTCCATTTGTCCCAAATGTCCCAAAGGCGACCCTCTCAAAGCAATTAGCCAATTTTTTTTTTCTTTTGGCGAATCGGCTTTTTTTACTACCAGCGTACGTACTTTTAGCCCGATTGTCCCTGTGTGTTTGGGCGCTTGAGGCTTTTCGGCCGATCCGTGCATTTTTTTCCCAAATGTCCCGATCGCTTCCTAGGACTAGGAATTAGCCAAATTTCACGATTTTTCCTGGATCAACCTACTTGCCTTTCTGCAACCTTTTCGTATTTTCTCAGAGCTTGCTCCTACCTTCTTTGGCCAGGGGAGTTAGAAAAATATCTGAGGGAACCTCAGAAACATGATGTTTGCTCAATCAATCAATCTGCACTGGGACTTTTTATTCTCGATGCATGTTATCAAAATTACCCGGGGGGTGAAATTTTGACAACGCTTCCATCACCGGACAACTCCTATATCTAGGCATACTTCACCACCTCGTTTCACTCCACGTAGGTGTTCATCACCTCCGCGCTCTCCTTCACATATGTGTTCATCACGTCCATGTTATATATCGCATCGGCATCGGTACCCATCACCTCCACAATATACTCATCGGTCACATGCATAAAGGCTCCATTCATTGGGCACAACGTCTATCTCATATGCCAACATTCTCATAACATGTTCACACACCTTCATGTTTGCTTTAGCGTCGGGTGAAGGGCCTTTATTTTTCACTTTTATCGGATAGTGCACTCACCATCACATAGTTGGGGAATCCCACTTGTTTCTCCCCATAGCATTGTTATGCATCTTATACTCTCATTGCATCACTCATAGATCTTTACACACAACATATATTAGTATCATCATTATATGAGGACACACTCTTGTGCGTCGATTCAAACTTGACTATTGAGGGCATACTATACAAATGAACTTCACACACTACACATTATGCTCTTGATATTACACACTACATACTTCACATCGTGCTTTATACACTTATGAAATCTTCTCTTGTAGCCTCCACTACACATTTTGCGTCTTATTCACTCTACACACTCACGACATATCTTTCTTGCATCTCCTACTACGCGTTGCACTCACTACCCTATGACACACTCTAGTTCCACGGTCCATACTCGAATGTTGAGGGTCTATATATCAAATGGACCTCACCACACTCACGTGTTCTCTCACTCGCTCACTTACACTCTACACTTTGTGCTTTGATGATCACATCTTTTAGTACACACATTTAGACCATTTCCCGATGATGCACTCTCGTTTATGGTTCATTCTTGACTACTGAGGGGCATATACAAATGAACCTCATTTCATGCATACACATCCACTTGGGGGCACCAACTCCTATCGCGCTCACTCTGCATCCATTTTGTCTCATACATATATCGCATATGAGACATACATTCTGTCTCTGCGTATGATAAAGATAATGGCATTCAAAGATATCTTGGTTGCATTTACTCTTGCTTACTCATGTTTTTACATGTTCATTTTATTACACATGCTAAATAGATATCTTGTATGTCATTATCTTTATCATACGCACATGCGCGTTCACTTTCCTTTCTAGTTGTGATCGCAGATTATACAGATCTATTACACGCAACACAAATTTTTGGTGCGATTACCTATTACCAGTCCTACATCGGCTCCTAAGGGCATCCACTTTCAGTACACTACATGTGTTATTGTTTCATTTTGTTTCACACACTAATTTATTATATTATACATGTCTTGACATACTTTTTATCTTTCTAACATGTTAATGGGTGCTTCATGTACAACATTTGTTATGCAGGTCTATTTGCTTCCATGGTTATGTCTGTTACATTGTTTTTTTTTTCTTGTCATTGTTTGTGGGCTTTGCCCTTGTCTTGTGTGCACACTGTCTATTTTTGGCTTCATCGACCTTGATTGTCTTATGACATCATGAGTGGTGTCCCATGTTTATAACCCACTTTTCACGGTCTACATTGTCTTCTTACATGTTTACATTATCTTCTTGTGTCTTAGATTACACATTGTCTTCTTGTTTGCTAGATTACATTTTACATGCATGTTTTCTTTTACTAACACTTGTCTCCTAGCCACTTGTTTGTGTGTGTCTTGGTTTCTACCAAGCACATTCCCTTCCCCCGCAAGGCACATTTTGAGCACAATGATAGGTTCTCTTTTGAGCCACATACTCCTTCAATGATTTCGCATGCACCTTGAATGAGGGGACATAATTTGGGTGAATCAATTACCCCATACAACATCATACGATCCACGATTCAAAGCCTGACAACATATTACCGGTACAATTTTCAGGTTTTATAGTTTTAGGGATTAGAATCAGACTTGGGTCCTTAGCACAAAGTGGCCTTTCCTGGATGCCTATAACTGGGGAAATTACACAATGATTGGTAGTTCAACATAGTCTATAGAACTCCACACAATGGATTTTACAGGGCACACAGTCCTTAGCACTTGCATTTATACACACCATTTGTAATGTTGTTTTACATAGCGGGAAGTAATTAAAGGTTGAAGGATAACACTGGACTTTTCTCCCTACACTTGTTTCATGACATGGCGCGAGATCACCCCAAAAATTTGCGGTTGGCACAACTAGTGTGAGATCGCTTTGAAAAACTGGTCTTCTACAACATCTTCAAGATCCTTTCTACACTCTTTCCTCATCATGGATCATGTGCACATGTTCCTTTTTCACATTTTCAACATTTTTACATACTTTTTACACATACATGCGTATTTGACTACTTGTTCATTCTTCTCTTTTGCAGGTTCGTCCATATGGGAAGCAATAGTCAACATCACTTAACATCATTTCATAACATCAACAATCAACATCGACATTAAAAATAGGTACATCACGACATCTACACATGCACTTCTGCCCTAGGTTCATTTTCATCATCACTTTTTGTACTTTTTCCTCCTTAGCATCCATGCTTCACACTTTTATCACTCCACGCTTTGTCTTGTCCCTCGGCACACTCTTTCCACATCAATCTACATGGTTATCGAATATGCATATCTTATCTAATTTATGTTATTGATATTTTTCTCAAAAATATAAAGTGGGGACAAATATAGACACAAAATCACGCACTTTGGGTAATTATCTAGTCTTGGTTACATACTACTATTCATATGATTCCTAAGTAAGAAAATTACTAATTAACCCATGTCTTTGGCCACCTTTCTTTGCTTTCTGTTTCCACTTTTGGTCTTACACCCTTACTTGCTCAATCTGCCTTTTTATACTTCAACATTTATCATCACGGATAGCAGCATCCATCCAGGCCTGCCATGTCGAGCGTCCCTATCCCCTATGGGTGCCCCCCGACCCCTTTGCACTTTGTTCACACTTTTTAGGTCATTTCTAGTCATTTGAGCATCTTATATTTTTGGTAGTCGACCTTTTCGAGGTTAATTATGAAATTCAAGAAAATGAATCATATAAATATAAAGTTATGTGATCATAATAAAGGACCAAGCACTAAGCATTAGTTATCACCACCTAAGGTTGCATCCATCAAGCATCTAAGAGCTCCATTGCATCCATCTAGTGTCATCCAAGGGACACAAGGGATGGTTATTCTGCATACACTTCATAGGAGGGAAGTTCATTCTATTCCATGCACACATCTATTACATTTCTTTACATCTAGCTTACTTGCTTGCTATCAAGTGTGACACGACACAAGAGCCACCTAGGAGCGATTCCACATACACACACGTAAACTACATTTGGTCCGAGATGTAGTGCGATGCTCAATCCTAAGATCACCATTGTGGACAGTGAGGATAGTCTAACCCCTCATTTTACATCTTATTTTTAAGGATTTGATGTATCTTTGAGGGTTTTACAGTTCATACTTCATTGCAGGTTTCCAACGACTTTAGAAATCATTGTGTAACCTCATAACGACACAAAAGGTGAGCAACAGTGAAAAACTAGCGACCACGCGAGATGAGGTTTCATGAACATTTTTGCAGACCTAGGCACCCTGTAAATAGGTCGAGGTTGCCGCAGCGCTCCCGACCCTCTCCAGGCGCCCCCAATCCAAATTATTCTTCCAAATCTACCTTTTTGAGCTTTAGTGTGTTTTCATTGCTTCGTATTTTCCAATTTTCCAACTTTGTACACCCTCGGGATTTCTACAAATCAGCTAAGGCTTTCTTACCCTCTCTTTACACTCAAGGCTTCATAATTTCTTGCTTAGTTTGCTTGGGTTAATTTTTGTTTTCACTTATTCATTTATTTACCGCAACAATAGCATCGATAGACATATATTTCACATTTAGATTAATCAAACAAAAACCCAAAACAAAAAGAAAAATGAATACAACAGAGTGACAATGAACCTAGTTAGTAACATGATACTAGAAATTGGTCCTTAATTCAACAAGGTGAAGACAACAAAGCTAACATCGAGCCTAGTTATCTTGGTACCTATAATTGGTCAAAAGCATGTATGAAAATGCAAAAAAATCCATACACATATAGTAACACACACACACACACACGGTTATATACAAACCAAAAATGCTAACAAGATTACCTCTTGCAATCAACATATAGTAATGATGCAACACAATTTATAATAGTGACATCTAACTACATCCCTCTAATGTGTTCCACAATGAATAATAAGCAGATGTGAATGCCCCCAAGAAATGATATATGCAAGGGGATTGGATCGGACTAAAGAGCATAATAACTACTCATGAAATTTTATTGGATCCCATTGAAGTGTAATTTGAAATTAAATTGGGTCGAGTTTTCCAGAAAGGATATATGCAAGGAAAAACTCGAAAATCAAATTCACCCCAAGAAAGGATATAAGTGAAGGTTTGATTGATGGTATGACCCATAAGAAATGAGACATGCGAAGGATAAGAGAAGTAATAACCATAGGATGATGTGGAGCGATAATTAGAATTGTGGCTAAACAACGATATTGTTAAACTATGTTGATAGTTGTTGAAATTACTGAATAAGCTGAAATTTTGCTAAAACTTTTCTTAATTTTTTTTTGTGGTTTTTTATTATATTGATTTTTAGGTTTTTGACAAATTTTATATTGTTTTGAGATTTTGGATTTTTCTTGATTTTTTTGGAATTTTGGGTTTATATGGTTTTTGAATGTTTGCATGCCAATGAAAAAGGAAAGGTGTCCCCAAACCATTTTAAGCTTAAGCGAAAGGAATAAACCCAATGAATACCAATGGACAAAATACAATGGAAGTGGGTGAATATGAATAGAAGCTCATGAGATTCACATCCTAACTAAGAGGAACACATGACAAAAGGTGGTTTGGAAGGATGCGAGGACGAAATAGGGCGAGGTGTGTAACAAGCGGTTTGCTTACTGATATGCCCCAAAGACTAGGGATACTCTTAGAGGATTTAGCGGTTGAACTTCTTCAAGTGAACCATATTCATGGGATCTTTAAGCTATTTTCCATCTTCATCGGATAGTTTATATGTGCCAAGATCCAAACTTAGAAGTGATAATGTAGGGTCCTAAGCAATTAGGTTTGAAATTGCCTTGTGTTTCACGCTCTTTTGTAGTGTTCTTTTGATTCTCTTTAAGCATAAGATTGCTATTGTTGAACTCACATGGTTTAATTTTCTTGTTGTAGCTCTGTTAGAGTCGGTTATGATACACTTTCAAGTAGTACAAGGCATATACACGCCACTCATCTAAAATTTCTAGTTCTATAAAACACACTTGGCGGTAATCTTCTTCATGCACTGTGTTTGGAGTGACATACAAAGGGAAAGAATATCAACTTCTTTGGGTAATACGACTTTATAACGTATACGAGGGAGAAGAGAGCAACTCGATTGGAGTGTAAAATGAGGTTCAATAAACCCCAAGGGCGAGATATAGTTACGTGTGCCAATTTTGACTATGTTTATCAATAGTCTTTTATTATTGATTTTATTTTTATTGAAATCTTTGAATTTCTTGGGCCTTGGAAAATAGCTAAGTATTGGAGCACGCGTGCATAAGACCTGTAGAGGAAACACGCGTAGGAGAGAATATGGTGAGCGTGCACATGGATGTCAGTGTTCACACGCGAGAAACAAAAAGGAGTGTTCAAGGATTGCTTCTAAAAGGATTGAGGACTTAGTCAATTTTGGGAAAGATGCTAAATATAGACGTGGAGTGAGTGACATGCAAGGGAAGATTCCATGCAAGAAGATTCTATTTTTGGAGCAAGGAACTAGTAGTTCAAACTAGAGCATGAAGACTTGGAGGCTACGCAAGGCTATTTTGGGACGAGTGGAAGGTCAAATGACATATAGATTTTTGGGCTAAAAATAGGATTGGAACTAAAGATAACTATAGATGATCTATTGTTAGAAGAGCTTGCATGCTCTCTTGTTATCTTTGTAAGCGGTGCATGGCTATTCTTAGCATGCAACCTATTTTGAGGATGCTTAGGTGGTGAAGGGAAAGTCCCCACCCCTATATATATATATATATATATATATATATATATATATATATATGTATTGATTTTCATGGTTTTAGTAGTTCTGCTTTGTAGTAGAGTTATGTTGCTGGTTTATGAGCGCACATGACTTATGGTGATACTCTTATGTATGTATTCAAACCCGTGTTTTACAATGATTAATACAATGGATATTTGTGGATGGATATTGGTTGTTGACTTATCTGTAATTGGATCTTGCATAGTAAACTTGATCTTGATTCTTGTTTAGCTTATTCTTACATATGGTTGTGATCTAGATCTAGTTGTGGTTTATCTTTGCATGGTTGTTATGGATCTGGATTATATGTCTTTTCATGCTAACTCCTTGACAAAGCTGCCATAAAAGAGGGACCTAGTACCCTTGCGTGCTTCGGGTGAGCGCTCAGATCTATCTGAGTGATGTGTCAGCGTGCCTTGGGATATTCTTAGTAAAATAAAAGACTACATTTTGGTTTCATTGCCGAGACCTCTTTTCAAGTTATTGCAAGGATGTTGCATGATGAAGATGTATCAATTGACTTTGGCTAGTATTGAGAGTTGGGTAGAAAATTTAGAGGAAGAGTTTGCTCATAGATTTAACATTGGACTTGATTTTGATGCATGCGTGTGGGTTGAAGAAAATATGTATCATGAGCTCTATGAGACATTCTTTTGTTGTTTCCCTATAGATTTGTACGAGTGGTTGGTAGCATATGCATCGAAAATAAATTGGAGGTATAGAACAATTGTATGGACTCAGAAGATTACCAAACTCTGCATGATGTTGATTTGGATTGGACATGCATTATAGATCACTGGTGGAGTTGTGTTTTTCATAGTTATACTTTGGAATACATTGTTTTGACTTATTCCTACCTAAAGGTTGTTGAGTTTGAGTTTTTATGTGAACCCAAAGGATCCTATTTAATTGCTATCCCTTTAGAGATTAAGATATTGATTGTGACTATGGATTTGGAAGAACAACCTATGGCTAGCTAAATCCCATCGCGCGTAGGGGTAGGAGTAGGCATGGTGAAAGATGGCGGACTGACGGTAGAAAGGTAGAGAGAAAAAATGTGAATTAATTTTAATGAATCATGCGATAGGGACTTGGCGAAGAAGTGTGATGTTGAGGAACGAATAGTGTTGCAGAGAGATGGCTCGCGAAGGATTTGGAGCTCACGTGGAAGACGTGGATCCGGAGCATCATGTACTCCCCCATTTAGGTAAGCATGGTAGATAACCCTCTTCAAATTCAGATGAGAGAACGTCTGAGGAAGAACAACTAAAATCCATGAGAGCGCATCTAATCCTACACGATAACCTATCCTTGCGCTTGGTGTTCCGGGGCCTTCCCGAGATAGTTATTGAGAATCAGGCTAGTGTAGGTGCTTCAGTAGCGACAAGAAGATTTCATTTTCCATTAAATTTAGGAGTTAATCAGATAACACATTCATCTATGCAGGCGTAGACATCGTCCTTGTTATTTGGGGGTCCAGTTGGAGGTATCGTTTTGGCGCGTCATCTCGGCGAGTTTGGGCATGTAGAACCTTGGCGCCACGTCCGTGTTAGGGTGTGGAGCCTATTTTTGGTCTTCTCAAATCAATATTGAAGTGTGGAGTTCGAATTGGGAAGATGAAAGGTCATGATGTTTCTTTTCTAGCCATGAGAAGATGAAAGGTCATGAAAGTTTCTTTTCCTGCCATGGGAAGATGAAAGGTCATGACTTTCAAAATTCTAGGTCGACTTTTGGACTTCGTAAAGGATTGTAATCCTATAAATAGAGGTGTTAGGGTATCTTCAAAATATCTTGTGTGTTCAAAAGGTCTTGAGTCTTAGTGATCAAGAGGTGATCAACAAGTGATCAACGTTAAGCAATTGGGTGTCAATTGTGGTTTAGATGTGGTTTAACATCTTTGGAATTACATTGTGAGTTCATAATCGAGAGAAAACTGTGAGAGTTGTTTTACTCTTGTTGATAATAAAATCTGAGCAAGTTCTTGGTGGACGTAGCCCACATTGGGTGAACCACGTTAAATCTTGTCTTATCTTCTTTTGTGCATTATTTATTTATGTTGTTATATTTCTACATGTATACTTTTGCTATATAGTTTCCTATTGTTGTGATTTGAGGAATTGTTTCTGCATATTTGTTCGCTAATTCCTAATAACTGGTATTAGAGCTTTGGTGGTTTTTTTGCTAAAGTGGTAAATCACATGGAAAGTTTAGCTTGAGTGGGAGCTATGACGGATGAGGGCATATCAAGGGTTGAGAAGTTCAATGGGCAGAACTTTGGTTTGTGGAAGATGCAATTAGAGGATTACTTATATCAAAAGGAACTCCATGTTCCTTTGGCTAGAAAAGCAAAGAAACCTACAACCATGTCGGATGAGGATTGGGAGTTGTTGGATAGAAAGGCACTCGGGGAAATTCGGTTATGTCTTGCATCTTCGATTGCTTTCAACATATCGCAAGAGAAGACCATAGAAGGTCTCATGAGTGTTGGGAAGTTATATGAAAAACCCTCTGCCTCTAATAAAATATTTTTGATGAAAAAGTTATTTAATATGAAGATGTCTGAGAATGGTTCTATTGTTGTTCATTTGAATGAATTTAATACGGTTGTGAGTATGTTAAACTCGGTAAAAATTGACTTTGATGATGAGGTCAGGGCTTTGTTGATTTTTGCTCCTTACCAGATAGCTGGGACAACTTGGTTATGGCTATAAGTAATTCAGTCTCTAATAATTCAAAGATGAAGTTTGAGGATGTAATAGGTGTGATCCTAAGCGAGGAAATGTGAAGGAAGAGCACCGAAGATTCTTCTACTTCTGGAAACACTTTGACGGTGGAGAGCAGAGGGAGATAAAAGAACAGAGGGAAAGGTAACCGTGGGAAGTTGAATGATCGCAGAAGGTCAAATTCCAAGAGTAAGTTAGAATGTTGGCACTGTGGGAAGGTTGGTCATGCTAAGAAAGATTGTTGGGCTCTTTGGGATAAGAAGAACAAGGAGGAAACTAAAGAGGTAAATGTGGTAGCAGGTGATGTTTGTCAGGATGCCTTAATTATTTCTTTAGATAATATTGTTAAGTCTTGGGTGTTAGATTCAGGGGCTTCTTTCCATGCCACCCCACATAGACATTACTTTAATGATTTTGTTTAAGGAAATTTTGGACATGTATATCTTAGATATGATGAACCATGCAAAATAGTAGGGAAAGGTTGTGTTCGGGTGAAAATGTAGAATGGGAACACATGGCTACTTAAGGATGTCAGGCATGTGCCTAAGTTGAGGTGGAACTTGATATCAGCAGGTCACCGGGCGGTGATGGTCAGTACGGTTAGTTTTATAGCGGATTCTTGGAAGGTTACCAAGGGAGCTCTTGTGGTTGCAAGAGGTAAGAAAATTGGTACTTTGTATTTAACTAGTGGTGTTGATTATTATAATTTAGTTGCTGCAAATGGAGATGCAACTTTTGGCACCAGAGACTTGGTCATATGAGTCAAAAGGGCATGTAGATTATAAAGGACAGGTTGCTTGAGATTAAAGGAGTTAGATTTAGACTTGTGAGGACTGTGTTTATGGAAAACAAAAGTAGGTGAGATTCATCAAGGTTGGACCTACCAGAAGTAGGGTAAGTTGGATTTAGTGCATATAGATGTATGAGGCCTAGCTAAGGTAAACTCTATTAGTGGTTCATGTCATTATGTCACTTTCATTGATGATGTAACTAGAAAAGTTTGGGTATACTTTGCATTAGAAAGAAATCGATGTGTTTGAAACCTTGAAAAGATGGAAAGCCTTGGTTGAGAATGAAATAGGTCTCAAGTTGAAAGACATCGAGTCGGATAATGGAGGGGAGTATTGTTGCAATGAATTTCTTGATTACTATTTGGTAAATGGGATCCACAGGCAAAGAATGGTTCCAAATACTCCACAGGAAAATGGAGTGTCAGAGAGAATGAACAGAGACAATCATGGAGTGTGCTAGGTGCATGAGGTTACATGCGGCACTTGCCACTCATGTTTTGGGAGGAAGCGATGAGCACGACTATTTATCTAATTAACAGAGGACCCTCTATGACTTTGGATGGAGGTACACCTAAGGAGGTGTTGGTCGTCAAATAGGACTTTTAAGAAGAGCAACAGTCAGGGGACAAGAAGTCCCTCCTCTTTAATGGGAGAGGTTCCCTTATTCAGAAACAAACTTATTTACAAATGTACAAGACATGATTTGTTGGTTAAACTTGGATATCACGAAAGTGTTTTCTATGAAGATCATCAATTACAAAAGGACTGAGGAAATGAGAGTACGGAAAGAGCAGAAAGGCAACATGCAGAATTATAGATATCAGAGTAATTATTTATGTATGCGAAAGTCACAGTGAATTGAAGCAAGATCATTTGTATCGAATAAATAAGATGAAATTTAAAGACACAAAGTTCTGTAAATAACATCCGCTTAGAACACAAAGTTTCTTAACATAATACTGATTCATTAATCAAGGACACAAAGTTCCTTCTTGGTCATACAAGATCACCGTGCTTGCAAAATTGAAGAGTATGCAATCGGTAAGACTAACGAACTTGAGACAAATGATCCTCACAAAGAAAATAAATGAAAGCTTAGGAATAACAGAGATTAGATAGACAAAGAATGGAAAAGTCCTTCTGTATTGATTTCTTTATAATCTATTTACACTTTCAGAAAATATGCCAAGTTCTTCCTCCTCGAATGGCGTAGAAATGCCATTATATAACTTACAAATCAGTTACTCTTCGTAACCGCTTCTTTTAACCAAGAATAGTTAAGGACTGCCAACCGCAATACCTCAACCTTTTACAAAGAAAACGGAAAAAGAAAGGGAAGAAGAGAAAAGAATAAGGAGAAGAAGACAAGTGGCCGATTCGAGAGGACCCACTGACTTCAAAATCCGCTGCCTGAACTTCTTTAACGCCTCAGCTATGTCTCTGCCACGAGGGACTGACGTGTTGGTCGTAGACTGAGTCCAAAATCCAAGACACTTCTCCATCTCATTATCAAACTCGACATGAGTATGATAATCTTTGTTTGCTTCTTCAATGGCAGATTGAAGAGAGCAAATCTCCTTCATTTTCTCCTTGGAGATGGAACTTTCCTTGAATAAGTTATCTTTGACAAAAGCTCTGAATTGAGCTTTGATTTCTTGCAAGGAAAGGGAAGTACCAGAAGTCTCATCCTGAAGATGACAGTGTATGTCTTTGAAAGCAGAGACAACCAGTGTCTTGAAAGCTTCGCCCTTCTGCCAACTGTTCTTCAGTTCTCCCAAAGCCTCCTCCAGGACTCTGATCTTCCACTCCACGCTGTAGACCCAGGACTTCGACAGATTATCCTTTGCATCATCAAAGACTTTACTCGCCAACAAAACGTTCTCATCTGCTGTCCCATGAGTCGGAGGTCTACTATGCAACTGCTCCAGAGTTTGAGCTCTTTATCCATGATATTGATAGTGGAGGAGAGCTTCAGTTGCACATTGCTCACCTTTTCGTGGAGTTTGAAAGCTTCATCGATGAAGTTTAATCCAGCAACAAGCATGTCATCCACCAGGGCTTCAATAGCTCTGCCATAGATAGAATACTTGTGCATATCTTTGATACTCTGCACTTCATCTTGGCTTAGAATTACAGGAGGTGGGAGAGTAGTCAATGGGGTAGGGTCCAAAACTTTGTCCTTAGACAAAAGAGACTTGATGAAACCTGTGAGAACTTGGGCCTGTTCTTCCAACTGTTCAATAGTTTGTTGCCCTTTCTCTACCCTCCCAATGACTCTTGTGATCCTGGAGGTTGTGAATTTCACCTTCAGGGGTAGACTCTCCCATTAGGATTCTCGAGAGCTCTAAGTCGGATACTGCAAGTCCCGCTTTGATTTATCCGTTGTAGGCTCGGAAATCTCCGTGAATTGCTGACCTTGAGTATCGAGACACTATTCTGGAGGTAGTTTTGGCTTTCTTGGCACGAGAAGGAGTGGTGCCCAACAAGGCTGCGACAACATCAAAATTTGACCCTGAACTCCGAGAGGAAAATTTCCTCTTCCTTTTGTCAACCAAAGGTTGCACCCACGCAAAAGAGGAAGAGGAATCAGCAGGAGGAGCAAGGGGACCAAGAGACAGAGAGCTCATGACGCTCAAGGTCTGCACAGCTGTTGACTCGAGTTGAGAGGTGAGTGGGGCACTTGGGGCAATTGCGGCAGAAGAGTCAACATCACCTGAAAGCTCAGTGCTCTGGATTTCTTTATCTTTATCAGCTGGATCTTCAGGAGCACTTGCAAGAGTTGGTACTTCGCTTTCTTCACTTTCACTGAGAACAATGATGTTCTCTGGTCCCATAGGCAACTCTGCCTGCTTTCTTTGAGGGTCACTTTCCACAGGCTCCTTCTTAACCTCCTTGAGCTTCTTCTGGTACACTTGAGTGGATGAAGAAGGAGTAGAAGCTGCAGGTCCTTGTATTGATGAGGCAGGAGGGGTCTTCACTGGTGTTTCTGACCTTGGAATAGATGCTTCTCTTCTTGGTGTTGAAGCATCCTTAGAAGAGGATTCTCCTGAATGCCTCCTGAATTCTCGAACCATCCTGTCAAACCAGACCTTAGTCCTGACTAAGACTGGAGCAAGGATCTCAGCCAGATCATCCCTCTCTTTCCTGTTCCAATCCAGGTCCTCCAAAGGAGTGTGCTTAACCACATTTTCATACTCATATGAGTATAGATCAGAATTGTCATCCTGGAGACCTTCAGGAACTTGGTACAGACCGAGTTCTTGGATCAATTGCAGGGAGAACCTGCCACAATGCCTTCTCCTAGCTTCAAAATCATCTGCACAGTCAGCCCAGTAGTCTTCTGTATCTGCCCTATGATGGTAGATTATCTTGATGTTCTGTTCAATAAACTTCTTCAAGTCAAAGCAGGTTCTTGGCTTGAAGAAATGAACAGTGATAGGAACCAGGGCTCTCTCTATGTTCTGAGCATCCAGAGCTGTTTTACAAGTGTAATTTCCCAAAGAGATGGGAAAGTGCAAACCGGAAATCTTCTTGTCTCTGCAGGTTCTGTGCAATTTGTCTAGTTTCCTGCATACTTCAATCAAAGCCATCTTATCATTGCAGAACATGGGAAGCCGCAGAGGGGTGCTCTCATAGCCAGCAAGCCTGATATAAGAAAATTTCCTGAATTGGATGAAATAAGCACCATATTGCGATATCAGGTTCATGGCTTCATCTGAAAACCTTCTAGCAGTATCACCTTCGAGCAGTCTGACCACGTACATGGTGAAAGCATCATTGACCCTTCTGAAATTACGATTGCTGGTCTCCAGGGTGAACTGCGGGCAGTAAGCATATACTGGATCATCTTTGTGTGCATCAATGTAAGAAAAGCCAAACCATTGCCGTGACGCTGCCAGGGTATACATCAAGTACGAAGTCATGTAGAACTTCTTCGTTTGCTACACATTGGACAGCTGCTCCATCAAATTCATGCTTATGATTTCCGCCCAATTGATATTTTGCGTTCCTTCGCACACCATGCTGATGAGCGGGCACATCCAGAAGTGAAATTCGTTGGTAGAGGGCAAACCCATAACCCGAGCCAGCAAGATTATGAAGTCTGACAACTCTTCATTGAAATCTGCTCGGAAGAGGGTTTTGGTCAGACGAGAAGCTCCTTTCTTAGGGTTCTTCAGCCAGGACTTCGCCACTCGTGCCTTATATTTGTCACTGTCTTGGTCGAACAGGGCTGTGCTTGATCCCGGGAAACGACTATGGCATTATCCATCTCTGGAATCCTCAGAGCAGTGCTAATGGCGGCAACATACTGATTTGGCGATGAGTTCCCGTGTATATTGGTCAATTCACTCGAAAGCGGGGTCGAAGTGAGCTCCGCATGAAAGCACGGTATCAGCACACTGTACTGAGATTGGGAAACCTCCAGCAAAAGCCAAACCACTATCGTGAATCATCTGCGCCATTGGTGTAGGGTTTGCATCTGCCATTCTTGCCCAAAAATCACTGAAATCAAGATGACGAGCTTCGCTGTCCCCAATATTGCGAACGGCAGACTCAAGTGGAGAAATTTGTTCCTGTCCCTGAAATTTGATCTTCATATTGATAGTCTCAGAGCCGCAACCTAAACTCGGGAAGGAATTACAGAGGGAGGGGATACACGCGCAGGTTTTCAAATTGCAAGGGTTCGAGCAAAAGATAGCATGGAAGTAGTGCGAAAAATGCAAAGGGGAAATGCTCGTTATATAGCCGTTTAGGAGAGAGAAAGGTCATAAATGCGCATTTAATACATACCCACCAATTTGAATAAGCATGATATTCAGGTAGAGCGGGAAAAATAAGCACGAATGACACTTGGTACGCTTGGGACATGTGAGACGCGAATGCGTGAAACACGTGGCTCGGCCGATTCGGGCGAAGCAGGGAGAAGACGCACAAATGCATTTTGGGACATTTGGGACGAAAAACGCGTGAAGTGCACGCGGTTCGTGTGTTTCAATTGAAATTGAACAAAATGCTCGTTTAAACTTGGGACATTTCGGACAAAAAGTGCAAAGTACGTGATTCGGTGTTTATCTGAAATTGGAACAACTCGCATAATTGACTTTGGGACAGTTGGGACGAAAAGTTCCGACGGGCCCGAAAATGGAACAACTTCGGGGATTTCGGCCGATCGGGGAACAGAACGCACTTCGAACTTGGGGCCAGTTGGGACAAAAAGTTCCGACAGAACCGAAATACATACAAAATGACCCAAAACACAGATTTTCTCAATTTCACGACTTAGGTACTTTAGAGAAAAACACTTAAACTCAAAATTTTGAAATTTTTACTTTCATCAGAGCAGGGAATTTTGAGTGGACAACGGGAGGCTTGGTCCGGTAAGAAAATTGATTACTCATTTCTTAGAGTATTTGGATGTGAGGCATTTGTTCACATTGATAAATATGATAGAACAAGTTAGAGGCTAAGTCCGAGAAATGCACCTTTGTTGGATATGGTGAGGATGACTTTGGTTTCCGTGTTTTGAGTCTTAAGGAAAAGAAAATATTTCGGTCTAGAGATATTGTATTTAATGAAAAATTCATGTATAAAGATCGGTTGCGGGAACATAAAGAGATATCAAAAAAAAGAATACACCGTGTTAGAGGACATTCCTACAACAACAAGGTGTTTAAGGGACTGTTCAGTGCGGTATGTTCCGACACGGCCGGTTCCAGAACCTACTCATCGGGAACTCCAAACTCTCGAGGTGAGAAGGTCTTCTAGGGTAAGAAGGAATCTGAACAATTTACTCCATCTTTGAATTATTTATTTCTCACCGACAATGGAGAGCTAGAGTGCTTTGAGGAATCGGTGCGAGATGGATGCCAAAAGAAGTGGGAGCAGTCATGGATGAAGAGCATAGATCTCTTATGGAAAAAGCAGACTTGGGATCCGTGGAGCTACCCGAGGGCAAGAGAGCATTGCAGAACAAGTGGGTGTATAGAATCAAAGAGGAAGATGGAGGCAAGAAAAGATACAAGGCCTGGTTGGTGGTCAAGGGATTTACACAGAAGAAAGGTATAGACTTTGATGAAATTTTTCTCCTATTGTTAAAATGAATTCTATTAGAATTGTTCTTGGTTTAGTAGCAGTAGAATACTTGGACTTAGAGTAGTTGGATGTGAATACTACATTCCTTCATGGTGAGTTAGAGGAGGAATTGTATATGCAACAACCACATGGTTATGAGGTCAAAGGGAAGGAGAGGTTAGTGTGAAAATTGAAGAAGAGATTGTATGGCTTGAAACAAGCTCCATGATAGTGGTACAAGAAGTTTGACAGTTTTATGCAGGAGCAAGGTTACTCCAGGTGTCACTCAAACCATTGCGTGTACATCAAGAAGTTTCTTGATGGTAGGTATATTATTTTGTGCCTATATGTGGATTATATGCTTGTTGCAGGAAAAACATGCATGAACTAAAGGTACTCGTGGTAAGCGGTAGGTGACTCCTTTCTATGAAGGATTTGGGAGGCAAGAAAACAAATCTTTGGTATGAAAATTTTAAGCTAGGAAAAATACACTACTAACAAGGAAGTAAAATACCAAAAGTCATACCTCCTCTTTCGCGTTCCGTAACAAACCTCGAGACTAGGCTAGGAAACTTGGATCGAGCCCGATTGTGTGATATGTAGGTGTTTTTCTTCAAAATGGAGCAAAGCCTTCCCCGCAACAACGATCTTCTTACTTTGCACCGAGATGGGAAAAAGGATTATGAGGCTATTTGGGCATTAGGACGAGGAAAAATGATGTTCTTTGCTCAAAGGATGCAAGAACTTAGATATGACATTCAAATTTATTCTCCGTGTCATTAGAGGGAGGGGTAAGGTTGTATGTATAGCACAGGGGAGTGATTAACTTAGAGTAATATAAGTAATCATAGTTTGAAAATAGTGAGCAAGATTAAGTGAGTGGTTTGAAAATATGGGCAAGATTAGGTGAGTGGTTTAAAAATGTGGGCAAGATTAGATGAGTGGGGCCACGAAGAATGGGTGAGGATTTGAATTATATTTTTAATTCATAAGTGAAGGATTTTAGGTCAAAGTGGGGACCATGAAGGGTGGGTGAGGATTTGAATTTGAATTTTTAATTCAATGGTAGAAAAACATGGAGAATAATGACATGTGGTGAGGATTGGGGTATTTTTGGATTTTGAAATGGATAATTAATCAAATTATATTTGATTAATTCAAAGTGTATTTTGTGGGAAATGAGGAAGGGAATTAATTGATTTATGACAGATGTGAAATTAGGGTGTCTACATTTTCCCCTATTTGAAAGGGTACTATGAAAGTAGTGTCCTTTCAAAGAAAGTAGAAACAGTATGGGGAAGAATTCAATCTACTTTTTTAAAGAAAAAGGTAGAGTGAATGTTTGTTGGGGAGAATAGAGAGTGGTGAGTGAGGGATGTCATAGTATCCTCCAAGACAAAAATGTCATGAGAAGATCTGATTATGGATAGATGTGGTGATGCCCCTTAGAGAAGATTGACGAGAATGAAATATACGATAGAACTCTCAAAAAATAAGAGAAATGAATTCTCGGAGAAGAGAACAATAATAGAGTGGAAGAGACTGGAATGACCGCATGACGTAAATGGAGAAAAGATTCAATCAGCCTTAAATGCTAGGTGTGAGGGTGTGTGGGAAAGAGAAAAGGGAATGGATAGGATTGGGGGTTGATTACGAGAAGAGTAAGGGGAGATAGGGAGGGGAAAAAAGGAATGAAATAGGAAGAAATAAGAGAGAGGGATGATAGGGGAAGAAGGAAATGATGAAGGACAAACAAGGCAAAAATAGGAAAATGACAGAGTAGAGGGTGAAGGGATAAAATAGAGAGATGTGCAAAATGAAGGAAGCAACAGAGATAGTAAAGAGGGATGCATGAAAGTGAAAGAAATGATAGAGTGCGAAAAATAGAAACGGAAAGGATAAATAAAAAGGAGAAAATGAGGTGGGAGTAGGGGGTGAAATGGATGAAAATGGAAAGAGGACGAAAGAAGAAGTAGAACGGAAAAAAAAAAACTATGAGGGGCGAGGAAAGTGTGAAAAAGAAAAGAGAAAAGAAGAGAAACAGATACAGAATGAACGAAAAGGTAGGGGTGGTAGATAAAATGATAAGTGGTCAAAAGAAACGTGAAAATTAAGGGGAGAGGAAAAGAAGATAGAGCGAATACGGGGAGAAGATTGAGGAATCGTGTCATTGCGAGGAAGACCAAGGCAAAGAATATGGAACATACCGTATGGAGATGCATGTGAGAGTGGTATGATAAGAAAGACAGACAACGTCTGAAGAGCCGGTTATCAATGGGGAAGTAAGGAGGAAACGTGATGGAAAAAAAGGGGAAGAAGACGATACGGGGAAGAGAAATAAGATGAGGGTGGGAGAAAGAAGAGGATAACAAAGAAAATGATGTAGAAGGAAGAGAATACGAAATGGGGTAATAATTGGAAAGGAACAATATAAGGAATGTTCGAGAGAAGAAAGAGGGGAGGAATGACATCGATTGGAAAATATGTGGAGAGACATGAAATGAGGATACTAGGATGACAAGAAAATAGAAAAATGATGTATGATGAAGACAAGAAAAGATATTGAAGAGAGCGAAGAGAAGATAAAGAGATGGGTAAGAAGCGAAAAGAAAGGGTGGGATTGAGAGAAAAGAATAGGAGAGAAAAGAGAATGGGGGATAGAAGAGGCAATGCCAATGAGGGGATGTTAGGGAAATCCCCTTACAATGAGTGGTGGGGAAGGGTGAGAGAAAAAATGAAGAAAATGAGAAAGCTAATGAGGATTGGAAAGGGTAACGCCAACAAAGGGACGTTAGGGAAAGCCCTTTTACAATGAGTGGTGGGCTTAGAGGAGGGATGGAATGAAGGAAACTCTAGAAGGTTCAAGGGAGTGAATGAGGTCATGCGGAATGAGGATTGATGATTTTTAGGGAAATCCCATTTACAATTATTAGCACAGGAATAGAAGATGATGAAAGAATGATAGAGGAATGTTAACAATAATGGCGAATGTGTGTGTGGGTAGAAATGTGGGGGAATTTGAGAAGATGAAGTGGAAAGAGTAAAGAAAATGGGAGGGATGAGTTGGGACTAGGTGAAAGCAAGAAGAGGATGCGAGTGATGAGGATGAGCGAGGTGAGGATGAAGAACCAAGACATGAAAAGAATGAGAAGAAATGGTATGAAGGATGATGGATCAAGAAGGGGAAAATGGGGGAAAAGAATGTGATTGTAGGCGGAAGAGATTAGATGTATGTTGTAAGAGGATATGTGGAGAAAGGATAATAGTAGGAGGAAAAAGTGGGTAGTAGGAGATACCAAGTGGAAGAAACGATCAATAAAGTGAACGAAGAATGAGGGGGAGAAGTTCACGATGACAAGTTAAGTGTAGGGAGGACCCTGACATAAGATTGTCATGTGACGGAAGTGGTTAAGTAAGATTGCCAAGCGAGTGAAACTAGAGATGACAAGTGGTCAAGCAAGAAGTGGTGTTTGCGAGAATCAAAAAGGAGGTGAAAGGATGTGATAATGGGAAATGCTTGAGAAAAAGTGAAGGGTGTGTAGTGATCATCCTTAAGAGGGACTCTTAAGTGAGATCGCCATGCTTAGGTGAGTGGTTAAGTAAGATTGCCAAGCAGAGGAGGGTGATAGTGGTGGTAAAAAGATGTGATGATGGGGAATGAAGAGGAAAGATGGATGGTGAGATTATAGAGTGATGGGCAAGTGTAAGATGACATGTCATGCTTAAGAGAATCTCTTAAGTAAGATCGTCATGCTGCTGGAGAGGTTTCGTAGGATCACCTAACCGACAGGGATGATATGCAAGGAGAAAGACAAGATGATATTGGGGACATGGGTGGAATGGTAGGTTGAAGAAGATGATCGCGACGAGAGGTGGGAGAAATAAGATGGGGGAAATATGATGGGATGGGGGAAGGCCATAGGGCAGATCAACCTTAAGTGGAAGTCTTAAGTAAGATTGCCATGCAGCCGGAATGGTTAAGTAAGATCACCAAGCTGAAGAAGAAGAAGGATGATGATAGAGTTGGTGGGAATAGGGTATGACAAAATGGACTAAAGGGGAACCCTCAAGTGAATTTTCCATACTACGAGAGCGTGTAAGTAGGATGACCAGGCATAAGACGGGTTTGGGGAAGGATGAGAAAAGAGTGAGTGAGGTATGCTTGAGTGGTATATGATATGAGATGAGGTGATAACAAGAAAAAAAGGAAACAAAGGAGTGTAACATGAATGGATGAAGGAATATATGTAGTGGAGGGTAGAGAGTGTGAGGGGAATCCTTAATTGGGATGCCCCTGCACGTGAGAGTATTGATGCAGAATGAGAAGCGAAGAGGTGGAATGAGAAAATGTGTTTGGTAGTGATTGTTGTTTGATGAGATGGGAGGTGGTGAAGAAGCTTCTACAACGGGAAGATCTTAGGGAGAGAGTAAACCTCCATCAAGGATCCTATATAGAAGGGGCTATTAAGTAAGATTGTCAGCGGGAAGTAGAAGGGAAAAAAAAGAATACAAATGGGTGAGAGGGGACAAGAATGGTGAGAAAGGTAATATGGGTATACGTGGTGGAGTAAAAATGAGGAGTGAGGATGAATGGATCAAATACATGGTGATCATGGTGGGGAGAGGAGCTGCTTTAGATAGTGAATGCTACTTGAGAAAGATCGTCAAGTAGGATTCACAAACCGCAACAGGTGATCAAGTAGGATTCCCAAACCGGGAATGTATTAGTATGAGTGAATGAATGGGGTGCAAAGTAAGATGTTGATCATGTAGGAAGATACTCACGTGACGAAAAACATATTAATTTTAATATAGCACATAACATGATGTATCATGATATAAAAGATCGGGATGACTAGAGTGTAATATGTGTGATAGCATGGACAGGGGGCCATCAAAAAGGTTTGATGCCCCGTGCGATATGCAAATGGAAGAGAGCATAGATAGAGGCCATCAAGAAAGTATGATGCCCCAAAGACAACATGCAATCGAGATAACATAAGAATATTAGAGAGAACACCGAGGATGATAAAATCTAAATGCCCCCTGTAATATATAAAAAGGTTATAGGAAAGCAATTAATCATTTATAACTAATAATGCAACACAAGAACCAATAAAAATATCCCTAACGTGTTCCATAGTGAGGATTGATTGGATGTGCCCCAATTAGGGTGCGAGGACATAGTAAAGTATTGGGTCATTTTCCTCAAACAAGGAAACATGAGAGCCAAATTTGCCCCAAGCGAGGATTCACGCGAGGAGAAGTGGTTTGAATTTGGTAGTCATAAGGTGATTGGATCATTCGTTGGGGATAATAGTTCAAAGGTTGAATTGTGTTGGTTATTTTAGAGTTTTTGTGATTTTGTGGATTTTTTTATTGTTGTTTATTATATATATATATATTTTTCTAATGTTTTTTAGATTTTTGACGATTTTCAAATGTTTTTTATTTTTTGACGATTTTCAAATGTTTTTAGATTTTTGACGATTCTTGCTAATGGTTTTGGATTTTTGACGATTCTGTCTAATGTTTTTAGATTTTTGATGAGTGTTTCTAATGTTTTTGGATTTTTGATGAGTTCTAATTTTTTTGTTGGATTTTGGACGATTGTTTCTAATATTTTTGGGTTTTTGACAATTTTTAAATGTTTTTAGATTTTTAGATTTTTACACTTTGTTTGTGGATTTTTACACTTTGTGATTGGCAATTTATATATCAAAGTGCAAACTTAGTTTTAAGAGGCGATAAACCAGGATATTATCTATATGTATCGTGTTCATGTGGTAACTTATGCTCGAAATAACAAAAATTCTCTTTCCATTGGTAGGATATGGTAGTGATGATATGATGAAAAAAGTCTAGCTCCATTCTTGACTCCACACAAGTAGTAAGATGCGTGAGCTCATCACCGAGAATCAAGAAGGACGTAGGAGGTAGATAATGAATATAGAGACAAATGCTAACAACATATCCCTTTGGGAAATTGTGACTCCATTATTCATAACGATCTTGAACTAGTTTCAAAAATAGATTTCACTTTATGAGTCACGTACTAGACTTGCTTGCAGCTTATGTGGCACGTTGATTGGTAAGATATGAGGTTAAGGGATAGTTCTCTTTTCACTTAGGCATCTAAATTACTTGTTTGGGGATTCTATAATTTGCAAGCACTATAAGATTTTGTATTTTGAAATGACCCCCTATGCCTTGCCCCATGCTACTAGTGAGAAATAAGGGCTCATCACCAAAGGCAAAATATAGGCGAGTGAATTTCCTTTTTGTCTTTTTTTTTAATTTTTTTTTTTAAAATATTTTGCAATGTTTTTATGCTTTTATGAGAATGAGCCTCTACACTTTTTCCCATGCCACTTGTAAGAGGCAAGGGTTTATCATCGAAGACAAGACGTAGATGAGTAAGGGCACCTTCCTCCATTCTCAGTCTCACACTACCAGGAAGAAGTGTGGGCTCAACACCAAAGACTATGAAGGACAAAAGATGTGAAAATGAATTATTCATAAGTTATTGAATTGATGAATTTTTTTACAATAGTGCTTTGTATTTGGGAAGAAATGTTTACCCCTAATCTCAAGCGCCACACGGCTAGTAGAGACGCGAGGGTTCAACACCGAAGACTGATATGGATGACCAAACGAACTGGGTAACGAAGTTTAGAGCTTTATTATGAAAGAGAGAATGTCTTTGAGGGGAATATATTACCATCATTAAGCTTCTAGGTATGACCATAGATGAAAATGTTTGAAAATGGAAGAAGTATGACGCTCACAAACTTAATAGGATTTATATTAGCACTTGTCTCATGATGATAAATATGAAGATTTGATTTTGATAAATAAAATATTTGCCAATAAAATGAATAAATTTAAATTATTCGGAGATAAGCAAGATAGAAGGAACAATGTACACATTGTTTCTGGAATAATGAACATCTCAATGATAAAATTTCTTTAAATGTACCGCATTCATTGGTTCATCAAGATCTTCTTGATGGCATCTTCAGGACAATTTATAGGCATAGGGTCCTAACCAATTAAGCTCAAATTTTCCTTGTTTTTCTTGTTCTTTAGTGGTATTCTTTTGATTTTATTTTAAAACTAGGTCACCAATTTCGAATTCTCTGGTCTTACCTTTTTATGATAAGCTATGTTGCGATCGATTTTGATAGACTTAAAGATGATTGAGATCATTAAGTCATTTTTCATCGAGAAGCTCAAGCTCTTGAAGCCATGACTGTTGATATTCATCCTCATTAATTACATCTTTAAGGGAGATCCTTAAGGATGGGAGTTCTATCTTAATAGGTAAAATGGCTTCACAACCATAAACAAGGGAAAATGGGGTGGCTCCGGTAGGCATGCAAAGTAAGATGTACGGTAAGCCTAAAGAGCAGGGGTAAATTTGAGTATGACAATTACATCCATGGGTGTTGACAATATTTTCCATGATGGATTTTAAGGTCTTATTGGTTGCTTCCGCTTGACCGTTTCCCTAAGGGTAGTATGGAGTGGACCATTTAAGTTTGATGTGAAAACGTTTGGCTAGGTCTTTTACATCCTGGTTTTTAAATGATTTGTCATTATCTATTTGCAACTGAGCGGATGGAATACCAAATTGACATATGAAATTAATAAAAATGAATTTCATATTTGGCTACCGGTAACATAAGTGAGAGGCATAACTTCTACCCATTTAGTGAAGTAATCGGTAGTAGTAATGATGAACTTATGTCCATCAGACGATGTTGGTCTAATTTTACCAATGAGGTCAAGTCCCCATTGAGAGAAGGGCCATGGTGTGGTTATCAATTGTAATTCCTGGGAAGGTGCGTGGATAATATTTCCATGCTTTTGACATGCTTGACAACGTTTAACAAAATGACATGCGTCACTTTCCATGGTGGGCCAATAATATCCAACTCGCAGGATTTTCTTGGCTAAGGTGATACCATTCATGTGTGCTCCATAGATACCATAATGGACTTCAACTAAGACACTCGAGGATTCTTCCTAATTAAGACATCGGAGTAGGGTGCCATCATATCCTCGTTTATAAAGAGTTTCTGCTAAAATGGTGTAACGAGAAGCACGTTGTGCTAAAGCACGTTTATGCATTGGTTTCATGTCGGCAGGAAATGTTTTATCACGAATGAAGGTATAAATATCATGGTACCAAGGGTTATTTGGACCCACGATCTCACATACCATAGTGTTTTCAGGAAGATCATAGGCAGGCATTAAGAGATGTTCAACGAGAAAATGTGCCTGGGTTGACTAGATGCGATTTCTAATAGGGATCCGGCCGGTTTATAGCGTCGGCAGATTTATTACAAATTATGGGGATTTGATCAAAGATAATTAATTGAAAATAGTTTCAAAGACTATCCACCATGCATTTATATGGGATAAGTTTTTCATCCTTGACCTGGTATTCATCAATAACTTGCTTGATGATAAGTAAAGAATCACCAAATACAACTAATTCTGTAAGATTCCAAGATATAGCCAGTTTTAATCCTACGATGAGAGCTTCATATTCTACGATATTGTTGGTACATGAGAATGCTAAGCGAAATGATTTGGGGATAACATGTCCGTTGGGTGTGATAAACAAAATACCAGCCCCTGAGCCATGGAGATTACAAGATCCATAAAAATAGAGTCCAAATCAAGCGTGATGTCTATGTGTAGAATATCTTCATTAGGAAAAGAGAACTGAAGTGGTTCTCGCGCCGGAAGGGGTGCCTCGACAAGTTGGTCTCGAGGGCTTGTCCTTTAATTACTTTTTGTGGAACAAATTTGACATCAAATTCACTAAGCAATACGACCCAACTAGACATTCTTCCCGTGAGAATGGGTTTGGACAAAAATACTTGAGAGGATCAATTTTGGCAATCAACTTAGTTGTGTGATTGAGCAAGTAATGACGTAACTTATGGAATACAAAGGCGACCGCTAAACATACTTTTTCAATTTGGGAATAACGTACTTCGTGTTTATTAAGTGTTCGACTAAGGTAATATACAACCAGATTATTTTGCTTGATCGTTATGTTGTGCTAGTAGAGCTCTATGACATGTTTAGTGGCGATGTATAAAGCAACATGGGTTTGTCGACAACTGGTGACATAAGAACAGGTGGACTAGAGAGGTATTCTTTTAACTTAGCAAAAGAGTCTTGGCAATCGTGGTTCTAGTGAAAGTGTGCATATTTCTTGAGTAACTGATTAAAGTGATGGCACTTGTCAACCAACTGTGATATGAAACACCGAATAGATTGTATCTTTCCCTGAAGACTACGTAATTGTTTTAGGTTTTGAGGAGGAGGCATTTCCATAATGGCTTTGACTTTGGCAGGATCCACTTCTATGCCTCTTCGTGAGACAATAAACCCTAATAATTTACCGAGGTTACTTCAACACACATCTCTTTTGGGTTAAGACGAACCTTATACTCGCGTAATCTATCGAAAATGTGTCTCAACACACTTGGATGCCCTATTCATGTTTTATATTTTGCTAATATATCATCAACATAATCTTCCATGATATCATGTAACATGTCATGAAGATGACAATATCATTGCTCGTTGATAGGTGGCACCGGTATTTTTCAAGCCGAAAGGCATGACCTTATAACGATGAAGGTGCCTCATGGTGTAGTAAATGTCATTTTATGTTGATCCCCTTAAGCAATACGTATTTGATTGTAACCAAAGAATTTATCCATTAAGGAGAGCATTTCATGGCCCGTAGTAGAATCAATAATCATACATATATTTGGCAAGGAAAGTCATCTTTGGACAAGCCTTGTTGATGTTGTGGAAGTATGTGCATATTCGATGCGGGAGTTTTCTTAGCGATGGAAACTATGTTAGATATCCATGCCAAATAATCAATAGGTTTTATAAAGTCACTTACAGAGTTTCTCGAGTGCGGCTTTGAAGCAATGCAACTTGGGGATGCATTTTGTGTAGTTTTTGCTTTACAGGTTTTGCATCCGGATGTACCACAAGATGGTGTACTACAAGAGATGGGTCCAGGCCTGGCATGTCCTTATATGTCCATGCAAATATATCTTGGAATTCAATAAGGAGTGTTGTGAATTCCATGCATTCTTGGTCAAACAGACTAATGCCAAGTTGTAAAATTTTTGGTTATTCGGTGGTGCCAATGTTTATGTCTTTTGTTTCTTCTACAAGCATTTTAGATGTATCCTTTTTGGAGAACGATGCTAATGGTTGATGTAGGTCATCAGTGTCGGGTGTTTGTTGGAACTTTTTGTTGACATGTTTGTTGGATAGGGTGGCAGTGAGGTTTTGACTATGGGAAATCCTCTGTTTGTGCTTTTGATCCAAATTTTCCGAGGGTGAAGGATCTGAATATTTTATCTCTTCGCCAAAATAGGCCGATTCATTTAGATTGATTTCAAATCCTTTTCTATGGTCGGAAGTAGGGATTTGGTCGCGAGTTCCAAGGAATTCTTCAATGGCTTCATCATTTTGGAACATGTCCATGGCCGCATGATGTGGTTGGCCATGGTCTATGAGACTCGGATGTGTAGGCTCAAAATTGATGACATTAACAGATAAATGTTCAAAGTAAAGATGTGTTTCAATGAGGTCCTCAAAAATATGACATGTAGACATGATGTCATTATCGAACCGGTGTCATCATTCTCACTAGAAATTATTATGGGAGTAACATCAAACACATTGAAACCTAGACCATGTTTATCGTGATGTTGTGTGTAATTTATCGGGTCTAAATGACCTTGTTCATTTGGATTGAGTCCTTTACCCTTCCATCGCATGTTTTTCATTATTCGGTGAGCTTTGGTAAATTGAGGGGACTCATAACATGGAGCAAAGTCGTCATTATATAACCAAGATCCTAAAAAACTTGGAATATGTTCGTTGTCAAGATAACCAAACTTTTTCCAAACTGATTGTCCCATTTGGTAAGTGGGATGGATTCTCATATGTGGAGTGTTAGGTTTGTCGTAGCTATGTGGGGATTTGGTGATATAAAAAGAGTCTGCCATCTTTTGAAATTGATATTCACCGCATCACGTGTCAATGATTTTAAATGTGTGAGATGGGGGACCAATAGGTACCTCATGTGGTGGGGAAGTTAGTTTGGTAGTCTTAAAAGATGAAGAGAATGGGTTATAAGAAGAAGGGGGTGGATTGAAGGATGAAGGTTGGTTATTCACAGGAGGAGGTATCTTAATAGAAGAGGTGTGGTTGGATGAAGAAGATTGGCTAGGTGAAGAAGAAGATGGTGTGGTGGAAGAATAATTGTTGCTGGAAGAAGAAGCTTGATTAGTGGAAGAAGATGATTGATTAGTGGGAGGAGGACTGGTGGAAGGTGGTTGACTAGCGGATGATAATGGATTGGAAAATGTGTTTTGGTTATGAGATGATGGTTTCATATCATTGTTAGGGAGTGTATCAGGATCAATGCATGTTTCATTAGGGATTATGCGAGGTGGAGAATATTTATCTATTGATGGAAAATAGTGATCATGTCGATCATCATCCTTCGAGGAATCTACAATACTCAAAAGGTTGGGGATCTCGCACGTAATGTAAATTATTTGTCCAAATGAGGAAACTTAATGCATTGGTGGAATGTTGATGGGATGGATTTCATGGCATGAATCCATGGTCGGTCGACGAGAATGTTATATGCAACTTCTACATCTACCACATGATAGACCGTGTCTAAGGTGATGGGTCCAACTTGGAGAGGCAACGTGATTGTGCCTTCAGACTTTCTTTCACTATTATCATACCCACGAATGGTTATGATATTGTTTTGTAAATCATTTTCAGTGTAACCTAGACAATGTAAAAGTTTCATGGAACAAATATTTAATGTTGATCCATTGTCGATTAAGACGTGCTTGATTTTACGATGAGTTACATAACCCTCAATGTATAAAGAATGATTATTAGCGATGTTGGGATTAAGCAGGTCAGCGGGACCAAAAGATAAAATAGGATTGGGGACTATAAGATGTGCAATTAAATCCTGGAATTGTTGTGAATTGATGTCCTCAGGGACACGAGCGTTATTCAATGTTTGCATAAGGATGCGTTGTAGTGCGGGAGAAGAATTAAGTAGTTCCATGATTGAAATTTGTGCGGTAGTCTTCTCTAATTGTTTGACAATATTAAATGATGGTGTAGGTTGTGGAGAGGAATTGGTGGTGGAATTAGATGGCGATTAGGAGATGATGCCGGGGGCGAAGTGGTAGATTTTTTTGTTGTAGGGACCCACATTTTTTCCACTTTTAGTGGTGATCGTGACAGTCGGTTTTGATATTTATAGTTGTCACTAAGTCTTGGTCATAATCTATGGTCGAGTCATACTCGACATTACTTGATGATTGACCCTTATCTTTTGAATTTTATCATGGTTAGGAAACGGATTTTTGAACATGTGAAGTTTTCATTAGGTTATTTTGTCTCGTAAGTATTTTCAACTTCTATGTCTCCACGTTCAATCGTGGCTTTGACATAATGACATAGTTACATGCATCGATCTCGTGGAGTGCCCTTTTATGCGATGGTAATCACAATATTTGTTGTCTTTATACTAATTTGGTTTGGGTTGTCCTTCTTTGAATGGTTTGACAATGGGATATGTAATCATATTAGCATTTTCCAAATGACGAAAGACACTAGATAGACTTTCTCCGAGAGGAGTGAACTCTCTTCATCGATCCCGAGAAGGAACTTCCTTTCTAGGGATAATGATTGGTTGTTTAGATTTTAATGTGTTGGTGGGATGGTTTTGACATTTCGACATGGGTGGGAATCGAAGAATGCCATCGTTGACGATATTTCAATTCGGTTAAAGAATTTAGATTTGTTTGGTTCGAGGAGTGTCTCGATAAGGTTGGTCTCTAAAGGGCACTTTAAGTAAGCCCTTAGAAATGAGAGCTTTTTCGATTTGTGTCCCCTTTTCGATGACTTCTTCGAAACTATTCAGATAATGCATTTGCATGTGGAATGATAATTCAACATTGAGATTAGGGACAAAAATGCTAACTAGTTGTCTCTGGGCGAGCAGGAAATCGACTTGCAATTCCACACCATCGTTGTAAAAAGGAGGAAAAATTTTCATTTGGCCTTTGCCTAGTGTTGCAGAGATCAAGCATGGTTATTTCTGAGTCTAGGTTATAGGAAAAATGTTTGACAAATTTCTCCGATAAGTCTGCAAATGTCGTGACCGACCCTTTGGGAAGATGGAAAAACCAGTCTAAATCCTGTCCTCCTAAACTTTGGGGAATAATCAAAAATATACGTGTCTCGATAAGCAACTTCCCGACATTGCATGTAAAATTCCTTAACATGTTCACGGGGTCGCCTTTACTTTTTTATTTATCAAACTTAGGATTTTGAAGGATGACGGAAATGGTAATCGTGATATCTCTCGTATCAATGGATAATGACACAATTCTTCAAAGTTGAATTGTTTCGATTGTTTTTGTAGTCCCCGAATGGTGTCTTTCACAAGTTTTCATTATTGTGCGAATGGAGAAGCGGGGAAGGTTTATTAAACATGTCGTGAGTATTGAAATCTAGATTGAGGTCTTTTAATCTTTCAGCTCTAGTCGTTGCTTCCTCAAGTTTATTTGTTAAGTCTTGATTTTAGTGAATAACTCTTCGGCCGAAGAACCATTTGGATTGTTTGGTATTTCGTTGTGATAACTTGATTCACCGTTGTTGATGAGTTTGTTTAAATTTTCCGTCTCGAAGTGGGGTAGTTTTTCCCCCATGGCTAGGATGCGTAACAAATATTCATTTTTGTTTTGTTCTATCACCCTATTGACTTGTTCTTGTTCTTCATTGGTGAGTTCTAGTTGTGTGACTTCTTCATCGTCATTTTCATGATTGTGACTGTGAGTGAATACCATGATGAAATGTGTCTGATTAAGCTGAAAAGTGGGTAGGAATTTTGAACAGGTGTGAGGAAATGAGAACTTGATTATTTTGGATTTAGCTCGAATAAGCTCGTGATGACTGATAAGGAGAGTAACTCAAACAAGTTATCTCAATATGATGATGATGTAACTCGAGACGAGTTATTAGAGGATTTGTTGCACGTTGTGTAGATTTGGCTTAAACAAGCTCTGGACTATTAACGGGAGAGTAACCTAAACAAGTTAATCGCGATATGGTTGTGATATAACTCAAAATGAGTTATGAAAGGATTTGTGTTGGCTATGATTTGGATAAACACGATGGTGGACAAAATAATGAGTGAACTCAAACAAGTCACCCAATATTAGTTTGATATAGCTAGAAACAAGCTATGAAGGATGTTTTGACAATTGACAATATGAGGAGTGAATGCTAGTCACTCAATATCAGTTGGATATAGCTGAAGACAAGCTATGACATATGTATTGTTGGATGAAGCAAGCTAATAAAATTGGTGCGATGTTTTGGTCTATGTTGTTGGATTGTTTAGATGTTTTCACTTGGTATTGAATTGGTCGAGAACTAATTTTTTTGTGGAACATAACTAGGGTCTGAACTTTTATAATGAACACATTGATATCAGCTAAGTTTTATGATAAAACAATGCTAAACTATTTTGTTTTCAAATAACAAGCAATCATGTGGATTCAATTGTTTTGGCTTATGAGGTAAATTCTTCAGGAATGATCATTGTTTCATGCAATCATACAAGTATGCTATGAAATGGTGGATGCAGGCTCTTATTACTCTAAGAAGATGCGTCCTCCGATATACCCTAGTCCGGATATACCTAATTCTCATGCGGGGTTAGAATTGGTACGGGAATCCTTAGAGCACTGGAGGAGACTCACCAATTCTTACTTGCTGTTTCAAGTGAATCACCACGTCTAGAAAAAGTTTTGTGAAAATGTGGAAGGTGATGGAGGGATGAATGTGTATGGTGTCCTTATAACTCCCCGAATATTTACAGGGACGATGCCCAGGCTTCATTGTTACAACTATTTAGGCATGACTCGCATGTGTTGCACGACAACATTACCTATAAGTGAAGAGCAGGCGAGGTAAATATCGAACGCTATGATGAGACTAGGTCTCAAAGTGCAATGCAAATGCAAATGTTGTTGGTGCGTGGTAGTCAAGTCCACATCATCATGTGTAGCTTCGGTGGTGATGAAATCCACCTTGTCATGTGTGTAAAAACAAAATGATAAAGTGATTAAATGCAATGTTCTTTCCAACTTGAAATAAATCACTAGCAAAAATAATTACGTACTGAGTGTACTTTTTTTTTTTGTTTCAACAATTTTCTTCTCTTTCGCGTTAGAAAACTTGGAATGGGCTAGGAAACTTGGATTGAGCCCGATTGTGTGATATGTAGTGTTTTTCTTCAAGATAGAGCAAGGTCTTCTTGCAACAACGATCCTCTTACTTTGCACCGATGGGAAAAAGGATTATGAGGCTATTTGGGCATTAAGACGAGGAAAAAGGATGTTCTTTGCTCAAATGATGCAAGAACCTAGATATGACATTTAAGCTTATTCTCTCTGTGTCCTTAGAGGGGAGGGGTAAGGTTGTATTTATAGCTTGGGGGAGTGATTAACTTAGAGTAATTTAAGTAATCATGGTTTGAAAATGTGGGCAAGATTAAGTGAGTGGTTTGAAAATGTGGGCAAGATTAGGTGAGTGATTTGAAAATGTGGGCAAGATTAGATGAGTGGTGGCCACGAAGAATGAGTGATGATTTGAATTATATTTTTAATTCATAAGTGGAGGATTTTAGGTGAGTGGAGACCACAAGGGTGGGTGAGGATTTGAATTTGAATTTTAATTCAATAGTAGAAAAACATGGAGAATAATGACATGTGGTGAGGATTGGGTTATTTTTGGATTTTGAAATGGATAATTAATCAAATTATATTTGATTAATTCAAGTGTATTTTTGTGGGAAATGAGGAAGGGGAATTAATTAATTTATGACAGATGTGAAATTAGGTTGTCTACAAGAATAACTCGAACAAGAAGGAGAGGAAGTCGGTGTTATCTCAAGAAGAGTACATAAAGAAGGTATTGGAGAGGTTTAGTATGCATGATGCTAAATTGATTAGTACCCCTTTGACAAGTCACTTTAAATTATCAAAGGAGCAGAGTCCCAAGACTGAGGAGGATAAAATCCAGATGTTTAGGGTACCATACTCATCACGGTTGGTAGCTTGATGTATGCTATGGTATGCACTAGGCCTGACATTTCCCATGTAGTGGGAGCAATGAGTAGGTTTATGAGTGATCCAGGTAGAGAGCACTGACAGGAAGTGAAGTGGATCCTTCGGTATTTGAGAGGGACCATGGGAGCAACATTGTGTTTCGGTGGATCGAGACACTACATTGTGTGGTTATGTAGATTCAGACATGGCAGGAGATTTAGACAGCAAGAGGAGCACGACAAGTTATGTATTTACGGTTGGTGATACATCGGTGAGTTGGATTTCATGGTTACAAAAGGTTGTGGCTTTGTCAACCACAAAGGTTGAGTATGTTGCTGCCACAGAGGCAAGCAAGGAGATGATTTGGCTATAGCAGTTGCTTGATGAGTTGGGTCATAAGAAGGAATTTTGGAGACTACACAAAGGATAGTCGAGCGCTATTCATTTAGCGAAGAACTTCACTTTTCACTCTAGGACAAAACACATTCACCGAGATATCATTTCATCGGGTAGCTTTGGAAGAAGACAAAGTTGAAGCCGGAAAAGATTCATACCAGCTCGAGAATCCTATGGATATGATGACCAAGGTGGTCACAAGAGGAGAAGTTGAAGTTGTGTTCAACTTTGATTGGTCTTTATGGTTGATAATGAAGGGTTAAGAACATTATTCAGTAGGAATAGTCTCCAAGTGGGAGATTGTTGGGGTGTGGAGCTTGTTTTTGGTCTTCTCAAATTAGTATTGAAGTGTGGAGTTTGAATTGGGAAGATGAAAGGTCATGACCGTTTCTTTTCCAGCCATGGGAAGATGAAAGGTCATGACAATTTCTTTTCCAACCGTGGGAAGATGAAAGGTCATGACTTTCAAACTTCTAGGGTCAGATTTTGGACTTCTTAAAGGATTGTAATCCTATAAATAGAGGTGTTAGGGTATCTTGAAGATATCTTGTGTGTTCAAGAGGTGATCAAGAGTGATCAAGGTTAAGCAATTGGGTGTCAATTGTGGTTTAGATGTGGTTTAGCATCTTTGGAATTCTCATTGTGAGTTCATAACTAGAGAAGATTGCAAAATTTATTTTACTCTTGTTGATAATAAAATCGAGCAAATTCTTGGTGGATGTAGCCCACATTGGGTGAACCACGTTAAATCTTGTCTTGTCTTCTTTTGTGCATTATTTATTTATGTTATTATATTTTTGCATGTATAATTCTACTATATAGTTTCCTACTATTGTGATTTGAGGAATTGTTTCCGCATATTTGTTCACTAATTCCTAACACTTGATCTGAAGTACTAACACTTCGTAGACCGTGGGGTTTAATTTAGTATAACTGTTGAGACACAAGGAAACACATCCTCTTATCTCGTGCCGCTACAAGAGGAGGATCGTGTGTTCGAGATCTAGTGGATCTGGTGGTTCTGGAGGTGGAGGGGATACTAGAGGTAATACAAGTTTTGGATCTAGTGGGCACGGTCCACACCAACCCCATAAATTTTATTATGAGATGTCTCTCCACCTACCAGAGTATAGAGAAATTGAAAATGCAATTGAGCACGTGCATATGTGTGAGATATTATGGCACACTAAGGGGATCACAACTCCTGAGCATAAGGAAATCAGTTTTCTACTACTTTACAAGGGCGCGCACATAGTTGGTATAAGAAATATGATCCGAACCAGAATTGTGTAGACTACATGATGTTTTCTTAGCTGAGTTCCATATACCCGAGTTTGAATAGAAAATCATCAACATCTTTGAAGGACATTAAGCAAGGCATGTCTAAGAGCGTAAGGGAGTATGATGCACGCTTTAAAAATTTTCTATCAAAGTTGTCTTATGATATTCACCCTAGCCAACATGCACAGTGGTTTGTTGGCGGTTTGATCACACCTTTCAAAAGGGCACTTTATCATAAGACATTTATAGATTCGCATGAGGTTTTAGAGGAAACTCTGCTTGTTGAGGCAATTGGAAGCATAAACACTAGAGTTAGCCCATTTTTGGAAGCTTAGATTGCATCTATGACAAAACAATAGGAAAAAATGTCACTAATTCAGCCCATGAGATGCGTAATGGTATTTAGTGTATGAATTACAAGGTGGAAGGACATACTAAGGATAGTTTCCCTCATAAATCAGTGTGCGCCATGTTGCTAGATTGTGAGATCTGTCATTTAGATCATGATTCAAGTAGGTGCCCCTTGTTGCAAAAGACGCGATTAATAAGAACGTGTCCTATTATTGTAAGATTTGTAAGTCTACCACTCATGATACAAATAATTACATATTGATTGATCAAATTCATGATGCCATTGAAACTGGTGTACGTCAGACCAGTGTTGTCAAAAACAATTCTAAGGAACAAGGTGAGCATCATAATCATAATCACAATGAAGGGTGCTTTGATGGAGGTGGTAGAGGTAGAGGTTACCGTGGAGGATTCAGAGGCCAGAGGTCGCAGTGGTGGAAGAGGTGAATTCCCACGAGGGACTTGTTACACATGTGGATCCCCTTATCATTATAGGCGCGAATGCCCTCATAACATTATTTGCTCTTGGTGTGGAAAGAATCACAAGTTTGAGGAATGCTTGGATTTTTATGAGCATATGAGCAAGCAACACAAGCAGGATAAGGGTGCAAGAATGGTTAGAGTACATCATGTTGTGGAAGATTAGTGGATGCCAAAGTTAGCACTTGACCCTGAGATAATACCTGTGTTGGTGACTACACACGTTGAGGTTGCACGCGCGTGAGACTCCAAAGTAGAAACTTGTTATTACAAAACAAGAGGTATTACATGCGAAGTATCTAGACCCTACCCATCAGAAGGAAGTTTATCGAAAACTATGGAGGTTATTAGAAACTTGTAGGGTGAGATACAATGCTTGAAGGAGCAATCGTGGAAGTTGGAGCAGGAGAAAACAATTGAGATTCCTCATAAAGACGTTGATGACTTAAAGGAGGTTTGTAAGATGTTGCACCAGAAAACATAATTCCTTTGTTAGGGGAATGGTTAAGGGAGAAGGTATCACGTCTGGAATTGAGTGTGAGAGACAAATATTACATGCGAACTTACCTCCTCATAGTCTTGATTATGAAAAATAGATCACTTTAAATGCAGTTGTTGATGGATGGTTGTTGAGTAAAATTTTGATTGATATAGGTGCATAAGTAAATGTACTCACCTTGACGCGTGTAATTAGATGGGGAGGCCACCATTACAACCATCTTCAAATGTGTTGTATATGGAGAATAGAACTAAAGCCATGCCCATTGGAGTATTGAAGGATACCACTATTACTATACAAGGGGCCAAGTTTACTGGGGACTTTGAGGTCTAGGTGTTTCTTTGAAGCGGATAGTATTGCATTATTGCTTGGGTGCCCTTGGTGTTATGCGAATAATGTTTATCTACGCTTTAATAAAGGATATATCAGTTTTTAGAACAAGGAAGATCACGTGATTATTCTATTGACATATGGGAAAGTTGCACCTTATGTGGAGCCATTAAGTGAGGAGGATCTTAATAGAATTTATGTGCACACCATTAGAGATCTTGAAGTGCTTGAGCCATCAAAGGAAGGTGTTATTCAATGGGATGATGCTGAGGTTTCTTAACCAATTTTAAGTATTCTAAACTCCAAAAATTGATTAAATTCTGATTATTATGCATCCATAGAAGTGCGGAAAACTTGTGTAGCAAATAAATAATCAGAAAACTGAAAACATTCAGATAACAAACAAGATTGTTTACGGGGTTCGGAAATTCCTACGTCCCGGGTTCAGATTGAACCGATCCATTAATAATATTGAAATGCAAGTACAATAACTCTTAAAAACAACCAATAATGAATCACAACCTACAAATGAGCTGATCAATGTCCCAAGAACTCTAAAAATAGCAGAAAATTGTCCCAAGAATGATCCGTGGCTCCTACAGTGTTTTCACAATGTGATCTCCCTGCAACTGTGTTAGAAAAACACCTACAAATGGAGATTTAAAAACATTCTATGAAAAAAAATCATATATCTGAGATCAGATCTGAATTCTGAACACTTTTCATGTTTACACCAAGTCACAATTCGGACCAGAAGTGCATTGAAATTCATGTTTTCCAACTAGCTGTCTTGAAGATCCCTGTTAAAATCTGCATTCAAAGCTTCCAAAAACAGGATAAAACTCAACAAAAAGATCAAATCTTACATCGTTGGAATTGTCTCAGAATTTCTTCATTTCATCTTTTTACTCCAAGTTCTCATCTAAGTGCAAGGCCTTCAAAAATGGCGTTTTCAAAAAACTGGTCCTTAAGCTACTTTACACAGACCTGTCCCCTTGTATAAGTGGAAGCGACCCATTTTATAATGCGCCCAAGCCTCTAGGCGAGTTGGTTGGAGGATTGGTCTTGGACCCATGAGGTCAGGGGATCAAATCCCAGCGGCCATCATTTTTGGCGGATTTACCTATTTTAATGGGATAAAATCCCAATTTAGCCGATTTGCATTCTAAATGGGATTAACATCCCCATGTTAGCGGCTTAGCATTTTTAAATAGGATAAAAATCCCATAAGGTGCGGCTTGAATATTTAATGGGATTAAAACCCAAATTTGGCGCGACATTGGTTAAGTGGGTATAAGGTCCCACATATGGTGCCATTAAATTTGGGTAAGGTTTTAACAAACCTTACTCTCCCATTTTCACGTGGATGTCCACGCATGGCATTCAACATGCTCCCCACCACCGCTTCACTCCTCCTCCACGTGGTCAAGCAGCATATGTTTGGTGGTTTAATAATACTAATGTATAAACATTAATATGTATATATGTGGTTTGGCATATATGCGTGCCATTTGGAAAGTGGACTTACCAAGATAATATAATTTCGACCCATACAATGTGGCATAGAAATAATTAACTCGGTAAATAGCATATAATCCACTTGTCGTCTCCCGATAGGAAAATCGAGTGAATTCGACGAGTGTTGGCAAGCCACGTGTCACAGTGCAATTGGTCCAATATTGACCAGTTGACCATAGTTTGACTTTCCTAGTTGACTAGAGTTGACTTTCCCGATGTCTAAACTTTGACCGAACATATCTAGAGCTCCCGATGTCCGTTTGTCGCGTTCTCATAGTCGTTGGAAAGCTCTCGAGATGATCTTCTGCACTGACACCATTTAGGGATGTTTAGGAAATTTTTCAAAAATGATCCCCTGATCACACCTCCCCACTGAGAAAGGCTTTTTGTCCACAAAAAGTTGTGTATCAACCCACAAAAACATGCTATCTCTTCCTGCATTGCACAAACACATACAAGAACCCAAAATAACATTATAGGTTAAATAAATGCAAATAGTTGATTAGCTAGTCACATAATCGATCAGATAATAACACCCAATTAAGCTAGTGTTCAACTGAAACGCTGCAACCCTGTCAACTCTACACAATTGTGAACTGTCATACCCCACTGTAATGCCATCACAAATAACTGACCAGATAATAACACCCATTCTATTACGGAAAGCTAGTGTTCAACTGTCACTTTGTGATACGGCCGATTACCAAAAATTACAATTCCATAACACAGATCAGTATACAAGACATCTAAACTGCCCAATTATTAGGCTAGTGCCCCCATCTGAAACTGTAACAACTGCAAGTATTCACTATCAAAATATAATAGACTATCAACCCAAAAATAGCTATAGTCAACAACTGAATCAACATGAATATGCCAAAACATTGTATCGCCATCACAAATAATAAGTCAGATAATAACACCCATCTATAACAGAAGCTAGTGTTCAACTGACACTTTGTGATTATGCTTGATTACAACTGCAAGTTTCAAATTTAGACATGCTACTGATGCCTATCCCTGCATAGTGTTTTCAACAATGGAACTACCAACCAATCTGAGAAAACAAAACATGAGTATGATGAACCTATCACTCAAATCTTCTCTTCATTGTTTCCATTCATTTTCAAAGCTTAAATATCAACTTAGGAACAAATCCTTATCAATCAACAGGAATCCCTAAAATATAGCTCTGAAATTTTTTTTTTTGCCTACTATCAACAATTTACTGTAGTGCAAATATAAAGTTGAGGAGTGTTTTTCCAAACCAATCACTTGGGTTTTTCCGTTTTGGTTGTTTTACCTTCTCAATACCAAAATGAGTTTTAGTTAGGTTTAGCACTGTTGGTTTTACAATATTGTTCTTTTTAACAACTTTCCAATTTTGTTGTTTAGAAACAAACCAACAAACCTTAACATCATGACCATTCCTATTACAATGGGAACAAAATTTAACTTCCCTATTTTTAGGAGTCTTACCCATTTTACCATTCTCAGAACTCATCTACGAGAATGATTCCCCTATTTAGGAGAGGTAACATTCTTGCCATTTCTCACCTTTCCTTGGTGAGATTGGTCTTTAGCACCTGCCTTATCATTCACAAAAGGCATTAACTTCTTAATCAAATTTTTCCTCTTCCAACAATATGCAACAGAATGATTAGTACCTTCACAAAATGTGCAAGGAAAGCATATTTTGCCTACAAAGCTATATTGTTCCAACTGAAAGAGTGTATTAGAAGTTTTAGGATTTGATTTTCCCTTAGTGCTATTTTTAGTGTAAGTGGAAGGAGGTGGAATCTGATTACCTCTTTTACCTGTTTTCTTACACCTTTCATTGTTCCTCCTGATGGCGGAATCCTGCAATTCTAGTGGTGTAGATCCTTGGCTGTTGGAAGCTTGTCTTCCTTCAGCTGCTTTGGAACTTTCTCCAATTTCCATTTTCCCACTAGAATAACCCAAACCTGAAAACCGAGGCTGATCCTCTACCTGTATTGGGTTAGCATCACCTTGTCCATTTTTACCAAGGCCCTTCCATTAAATCCCATCTTAACCATTAGCTTAGACCCAATTCCCTTAGTGTGTTTTTCAAACTGACCCAAAGGAATATCTGAAACTGAATGAGAGGAAGAATTAAAATGTGAACAACTTACAGTGCATTTCTTCATAGTACCTGCATCTGCTTTGGAAGGCATTTCCTTCTTATGTTCACCTTGTTGCAGCTTTTCCAAGAGGGCATCCTTGGTTCGTATTTCTTCCTGCAACTCTTTAACAAAGCCCATCAACTTCTTGCTCTCTTCAAGCATCTTGTTGACATACTCCTCTTTCTTGGTTATAGAGGATTGTGGCTTAGATTTTAACCGCACTATTTCCTCTTCCAAGGAATAAAATTTATCTCTCAAGAAAGAGTTTTCTTCTTGGAGTTGGCGGTTTATGGCTTCAAGCTCATCCAGTTGCTCCTGTTTGGATGACTTGCCCATGATTCCTGTTCCTGCAAACACAACCTGTACTTCCAAAACTGCACACTGCAAAAGAAGATTAACAAGCCCCAAAATGTCTACACACTAAAAGTGAAATCAATATTGAAACTGAAGCCAAATTTTCAAACACAATTAGAAGCTAATCCGGCAATCTAACTGCTCTGATACCAAACTTGATCTGAAAACGTGTGTTGTATTTTTTTCACTTTTAAAAGTTTCCAAAGATCGTGATTTTCTTAACCAATTTTAAGTATTCTAAACTCCAAAATTGATTAAATTCTGATTATTATGCATCCATAGAAGTGTGGAAAACTTGTGTAGCAAATAAATAATCGAAAACTGAAAACATTCAGATAACAAACAAGATTGTTTACGGGGTTCGGAAATTCCTACGTCCCCGGGTTCAGATTGAACCGATCCATTAATAATATTGAAATGCAAGTACAATAACTCTTACAAACAACCAATAATGAATCACAACCTGCAAATGAGCTGATCAATGTCCCAAGAACTCTGAAAAATAGCAGAAACTGTCCCAAGAACGATCCGTGGCTCCTACAGTGTTTTCACAATGTGATCTCCCTGCAACTGTGTTAGAAAAACACCTACAAATGGAGATTTAAAAACATTCTATGAAAAAAATCATATATCTGAGATCAGATCTGAATTCTGAACACTTTTCATGTTTACACCAAGTCACAATTCGGACCAGAAGTGCATTGAAATTCATGTGTTTTCAACTAGTTGTCTTGAAGATCCCTGTTAAAATCTGCATTCAAAGCTTCCAAAAATAGGTTAAAACTCAACAAAAAGATCAAATCTTACATCGTTGGAATCATCTCAGAATTTCCTTCATTTCATCTTTTTACTCCGAGTGCCCAATCTGAGTGCAAGGCCTTCAAAAATGGCGTTCTCTGAAAACTGGTCCTTAAGCTGCTTTACACAGACCTGTCTCCCTTGTATAAGTGGAAGCGACCCATTTTATAATGCGCCCAAGCCTCTAGGCGAGTTGGTTGGAGGATTGGTTTGGACCCATGAGGTCGGGGATCAAATCCCAGTGGCCATCATTTTTTGGCGGATTTACCTATTTTAATGGGATAAAATCCCAATTTAGGAGGCGATTTGCATTCTAAATGGGATTAACATCCCCATAAGGCTTAGCATTTTTAAATAGGATAAAATCCCATAAGGTGCGGCTTGAATATTTAATGGGATTAAAACCCAAATTTGGCGCGGCATTGGTTAAGTGGGTATAAAGTCCCACATATGGTGCCATTAAATTTGGGTAAGGTTTTAACAAACCTTACTCTCACCATTTTTCACGTGGATGTCCACGCATACCATTCAACATGCTCCCCACCACCGCTTCACTCCTCCTCCACGTGGAAGTAGCATATGTTTGGCGGTTTAATAATACTAATGTATAAACATTAATATGTATATATGTGGTTTGGCATATATGCGTGCCATTTGGAAAGTGGACTTACCAAGATAATATAATTTCGACCCATATAATGTGGCATAGAAATAATTAACTCGGTAAATAGCATATAATCCACTTGTCGTCTCCCGATAGGAAAATCGAGCGAATTCGACGAGTGTTGGCAAGCCACGTGTCACAGTGCAATTGGTCCAATATTGACCAGTTGACCATAGTTTGACTTTCCCGATGTCTAAACTTTGACCGAACATATCTAGAGCTCCCGATGTCCGTTTGTCACGTTCTCACAGTCATTGGAAAGCTCTCGAGATGATCTAAGCCCAATGGAAAGATCAAGTGGAGAGAAGGAATATGCTAGGAAGCCCAATGGATATATATATATCTTGTGTGGGACAACAACGCACTGGTGGATTACACACAAAGATAGTATTTTAGAGTGGCGAGAGGTGAGAATCACCTTCTCTACTAGATTTCTTAGAACAATGTGCCTACCAAGACATGTGAATTTCATGGGGGTCGACACCTCACATCACGTTCGAGAGTGTGAGAGATTCTAGACAGAGGGGCAAGAGGTCTTACCGCTTTCATCATGGTGCATAAGCTCTACTTCACTTTGCGTAGTTACGCACACACATGGTATGCTTATGTGGAGTCAATAGAGAAACATGGAATCGGTAAGAACTAACGCAAGTATGATTAAGACCTTTGAATAATTTAATACTAAACCACCGGTGAATGAGGCATTACAGATTATGAAGTGCTTGACTATGGGAGATAGTCAAAGGCTGAGGATCTTATTCAGGAATTACTAGGTGAGTCGATTTGGAGGCGCTTTGAAGAAGAAGAGACAAATGAAGAACAACTTGGGCGCGCCTAGTTGGAAAAAGAGAAAGGTAAACTGGTTTATATGATTGATGATGAAGAAGTGGAAAATTTGGATGTTGATCATATTGTGGGTATGCATGAGGTATTAGACAATATAGATGAGTAGGCGCGCACGTATCATGAGCCTATGAAAATGAAGAAGGTCAACATTGGAATAGATGCAGAACCCAAGGAGGCCATTATTGGTGATTACTGGTCTGACTCAGAGGTTGCAAAAATAATTGAGTTATTGTGTGACTTCTAGGACTTATTTCCTAGAGGCTATCATGAGTTAAAAGGGGTACATCACTCTTTGGGTGAGATGAGAATAAAGTTAAAGGAATGTGCACACCCGGTTAGGAAGAGGACTTACATGATGAATCCTAATATGCGCATCAAGGTAAAGGAAGAGATTGATAAGATGTTGAAGTCTAGAATCATTGAGCCCATTGAGGATTCAGAATGGGTTAGCCCTATGGTGATAAACATAAAGAAATATGGAAGGATAAGGATCTGTGTGGATTATAGGGAGTTATTTGCTTCTTGTGTAATAGATCCCTTTCCCACACCATTTACAAAGGAGATTCTAGAAGGTGTTGCAGGTGTGAGATCTATTCCTTCATTAATTGATTTTTATAGATATCATCAGGTGTGGATTGCTAAGGAATATCAAGAGAAGACAACTTTCACCACTGAGTGGGGAAGTTTTGCATACACAGTTATGCCTTTTGGATTAAAGAATGTGTGATTGCAGTCTTTTCATGCATTGTTGTGCAAGCATTCTAGGACTTCATTCATAAGTTTTTACAGGTTTACTTGGATGATTGGACTATGTATGGGCTAGTAAAAGATCATTGTGATAATTTAAGACTTATGTTTGAGAGGTGCTTGACAATCGACAATCTCCTAAACATCAAAAAGTGCATTTTTTCTACACCCTTTGGAACTCTATTGGGACATATCATATGTA
>CM031242.1:714030170-714104724 GCA_018340775.1 Taxus wallichiana var. yunnanensis | reverse complement strand
TTTCATTCCAAGAGTTGGTCAAGAAAAAGGTAGGTGACTCTCTCTCCTTCAATGAAGGAAATTTAGAGGCCCTGGATAACATCGAAGTTACATAGCTCCAATTTCAATGAATCATGAATTATGGCATGGCTAATACAAAAGATCAATGATGTTCTAGAACATGGATCAAGGTGTTAGCTACGATGCATTACAGAAAGAGATAAGTTGATGGCTATGATAACTTCGATCAACAATAATAAGTCAAATAGATATACTTGAGAGATGTTTTTAGTCATAATAATGAGTTTAACAAAAACCTCCTTCTTTTTTCTACATCTTTTACCATTTGAAAGAAATATGACTTTTACTTCAAGTTTGAAAGCCAACTTTGGAGTCTACATGTCTAGCTACAAAGTCTTGCATAAATTAAACCAAAAAATTCAAATGGATATTCTAAGAGAGGTTTTTACTCATAACAATGAGTTGAACAAAACCTCCTGTTTTTCTACATCTTTCACCATTTGGAATAAATTTGACTTTTACTATGTGGTAGTGATGCAGAGCATCATAGGTGCTTAGGTGTTTAGAGGGTCTAGATGTGTTGTCAAGGGTATTTTCCTTCATGTTAGAGTGTTCAAATTCATACATATAAGTAAATAGGTTTGTGAGAGTGAATATGTTGGTAAAGGGTGAATTTAACTAGATAAGGTGAATACATGTTAAAAAAAGGCCATATATGCCATAAAGGGATGTAATATTTCTTTTCATATGTGTTCATAGACTTTTTTATAGGTGATTTGGTTAGATTTCAAGGTCGTGAGTATTGTGGAGTCAAAAATAGTGGTGGTTGCACCATTTTAGGTGTTGTAGTTCTTGATGTTAAAATGAGAAACAATCATAAGAAGGAGAGGATTCACATGGAATAGAGGAGGAAAATGATGTAACAAAAATTCTTAAACATTAATAATATGAGAATGATTGATTTTTTCAAGAATTGATATTGTTTATTATATTTTTACAATATTGTGTAGGATGTGCATTGTTCTCTATTCTCGTAACCGAGAGCTCAAGTCAGCGGTGAGAATATGAAGGAGTTTCATGAATCTGTGAAAGATGTAATACAAGGTAGACGAGGAGGAAGTAACACCAAATTTCTTAACTCTTGAAACTTCATATAAATTTCTGTAGCTCAATTTGTTTAGTCTCGGGCCCAAACTAGGGCATCATGGTATAAAGAAATTAACCATCAGAATTTAGTGAAATCTTGACATTACTTCTATCCGGAGGAGTAAAAAGGTGTCCTAGAAGTATCAACCATCAATTCACACGTGTGGAGGTGATGTGGGGGAGGTGATGTGGAGGATTGTGTTAATGGTTGTAATAGTCCCTAATGGTGAAAATTGAGGTGCACGAGGGACAAAATCAATGAATCAAGACTTTAAATTTTTTTAATGAGCTTGTTGAGGACCTCACTCAAGTTCTCCAATCTATCTTCAGGTAACATCATTATTCAAGAGCCTACTATTTTAGTGAAGAGCACTAAAAAGGCCTAGTTAGTTTGAGTAGGGTATTAGAAGTACAAAACCCCAAGAGAAAATATTCTATGAAACCGACATGTTTTTTGTAGAATAATTGAAGTATCCAAATTATCTCGTTTGTTTTCTTAAGTTGTTTTAACAAATATGAGGTCCAACCAAATTGTCTCCTAGAAGGGCTATTTGTAATAACCTAGGTGGGTTAATCGAGATTTAGGTTAGTTGATAGTAATGAAAAGAGCAGAGGGTTTCATCATCTTGAGCATAGTCATCGAGGTCTCGAGATCAAATATAGCATGTTAAGAATCCTATAGGAAAATTTTAGCATGTTGGTATTAAAGATAAGCCTCATTAGGCCATGTGTATCAAGTGTGTGCATGTGAATAAAAAGGATAAGTTGATAAATGAAGTGTGTTGAAGAGTAATGTTTGAGATTATGTGGATGATGGAATTTGAGAGCATGGAATATAGATATAATGATAATTTTATGATTCGAGATCTAAAGTTTTAACCTTTTTTTGAAAAGGACCCACATATTTCTTAACAAACCACCTTTGGAGAGCTATAAGTCAAAGTGTTTAGAGTGAACATATGACATGATCCTCAAAGAAGGGATATAAGAGATAAATTGTAGGAATGTAATCTCATAATTGAATCTAGGCCTCCAAGCTTAAAGAACCTAGATAAGAACAAGACAAACCAGACCAAGTATGATAGTTGAGGGACATTTTGAGAACAAGACAATTTGAAATTTGTTAGATCCTCTACACCAGTGTAGTCCAAGAAAAAGTGTATCAGGTCAGCACCAAAAGTTGCATAATCAGAGAACAAAAGGTCAAAGGGAAAATTTGAGAGAGTTGGTCTTAAAAAATTTTTGAACAAAAATATCCTCCTCATTTTCTACAACTATCATTATTTGTGAAAAAAATTGGTTTTAAAGCATGGCTTTAGAGTCTAACAAGTTTGCTTCGGAGTCTAACAAGTTTTCTTTGGAGTCTAACATTTTTAATTTGGATTATACCAATATGGATTTTAAGTCTATCTAATGACTTTGGAGTCTATCAATATAGCTTCGACGTTGAACATTATAGCTTCAGAGTTGGATATTAGAGCTCCGGGGATGAATACTAGAGTTCAAGAGAGATCATAACTCCAAGGGTGGTTTGAGAAGAATTGTTATCTATTTTTGGAAGTCATTCTAAAAATAGATATTTCCATAAGTGTTTTATTATTTGTAAAATAAAGAAGAATCAATATTCATTTTGATTCTCAAAAATAAAATAAGAGAGTTAGATTGTTAGTTAGAGTTAGATAAGATCTCTCCATATTTTGTGGAGATTGATGCTTTTTGGATAGATTGAAATATTAGTTGATAAAGATGTATGCCTTAAAATAAGGAGTTGGTTGGAAGCATGGAATTATAAATGCAACCTCCCACACAAAATAATGTAATCTCCATTTTTCTGATCAATTCATTATGAGATTCCATTCCATCCATTTGTAAATAATGTAGATTAAAATCCTCTTTTGAGGAATGAGTTGGCCACTCATTCCAAGGAAGATGGATATGTATATTTATGTTTGTTTTTCCATTCTGTAATTTTTTTCTTTGTACCATATTATTTTGGTGTATATTTTGTTATGAACCCACATGTGTATTCTATGTTTATCATTTCTTTTCAATTCAGCAATTTCCTTTCATGCAATTGTGTTTTCAATTTTTTCATGCGTTCTTCAATTTCATGCAAGTGTGACATTTAATTTCCTACAAAGTGTGTTGCCTTTTCATGTAAGTGCAAAATTTAATTTCTTACAAAGTGTGTTTCAATTCATGTAAGTGTGACATTTAATTTCCTGTAAAGTGTGGTTCTTAATTTATACAAGTTTGGATTTAGGATAGAAGGGACCATTTCCAAATATCTCTTTCTTCTTTTGCATATAGCCTTTGAACACCAGCCCTATATTGAAATTATTAATGTTGATGATTGAAAACTTCATAAATAAATAACATGTATAATGAAAAGTGATAATAATGTATGTTAAAAAAATAGGTCCCGATTTTTGTGTTTTTGCATATATTTGAGTGTTTTTTTCTATTTGTGAATATATCATTTTTTTGTATTTTAAAGTGCATAGCTATGTACAGAAATGGTGATGGCATGAAATATACCCAATAATCTCTAAAGGAGGTGAACAAATTTACAGAAGATGATGAAGGGTGGGGCATTATATGTTACTAAAGTGCCAACGGATAAGCGTGTAGTGATACATTCCGAGAGAGGGCCAAAGAGTATAGTAATGTATATCAAGTTATGTGGTATGAGCTGCAGGTATGGTGGATTGGAAGAATGTGCATTCCTTGAATACCGAGGAAGACATGTTGGGTGATGTGGTGTATTATAACACCGAAGGGGCATGTCTTATAGGAAGGTAATCCACTAGAGGTAATGTGTGTGTGTGGAGGGATATCATGTAGTGTAAGAATCCTAGAGCCATGTTAATCAACATGTGTATCTAATGATGTAGAAAGAGGACTATACCTACGTAAATCGTGTGTGCATCCATGGCCCTATAATAAGACCCATGAAGATTAGAGCTATGTGAAACATTGTGTGTATCTAAGGACCTATTATAATACCTAGGAGGATCATAGCTATGTGAAGAAGTGTGTGCATCCAATGACCTATTTGTAGGTGTACTAGGAGTAAGGGTAGAGGTTATGGGAGAATGACTAGGAATACAAAGGATGGAGTCTCAAAATGGATACCTCGGATAATAACCACTTGTTGATTATAAAATCCCGAGTTTGGGTAGTGTAGGAAGGCACAACCACTGTAACCTACAAGCCTGTAACTATTTCCTAGAATCCTATGGACTCCATGTCTTGTAAAAATAGTTGAGTATGGGGTTCGTAAATTGGTCGAACCCACTCGTTATATATAACTCGAACCGAACCGGTGTAGAATCTATTTGTTAGAAAAAAATTCCAAACGATGCCACCCCTTTTGGGATTCATGCAACATCACTGATAGGAGGATGTGGCCCCAAAGAGGACCAACCACATTTACTCAAACTATTCCCTACAAGGGGAAAGGAATGCACTTGGTAGAAACCAAGGCATGCACAAACAAGGATGGATAGCCAAAGAAAAGTGTTAGTTCGAACAAGCATGCATGTAAAATATAGTGTGTAAGCTACCAAGCAAAGTAATGTAAGCACACAGAAGACAAGTAAGTCACACAAAGCGGGTCACAAACATGGGATATCACTCGAGATGTCATGAAGACATGGAAGGCCAACATGGCCATAAACAACAAACAAGTGTGCAGACCAAACATAGGGCAAGTCCCACATACAAGAACAAATAAGAATATACAATGTAACAAACATGTATGAAAGCAAAATCCTGCATAACAAATTTTGTACATGAAGCACCCATTAACATGTTAGAAAGATAACTAGTATGTCAAAATAATTTATAACCAAGTAATGTAAAGTCCGAAGTATAAAATGAAACTATATCACTGGAAGATATGAATGTGGATGCCTCAGAGTGACTAGTGTAGGAAGGGTAGAATGCAAGCACCCATGTTATATGTAAGAGACCCGTATCTATGATCACAACTAGAAAACAATGTGAACGTACAGGTGTGGATGATATAGATAAATGACATACAAGTAATCTAACTAGCATGTGTAATAAAGTGACCATGAACAAGAAAAATTAAGCAAGAGTAAAAAAACCATAATATGTAATATGATCCGGATGGATGGAATGGAATGCAATATGGAGTGATAAGAGCCGCGTTTCCCGAGTGAATGAAAATGTATATAGTGAGGTTTATTTGGTTTTCCCCTCGCTGATCAAGAATAAACCGTGAAACGAGAGTGTGTTATCGTGAAATGGTCAAGTGTGTGATGTGTTTAATGCGCTATGATGAATGTGTAGGTGTAGTGATGAGATGTGACCTAGCGACGATGTGTGCATGAAACCTATATCCAAGCGTATATCACAAAAAATGAATGTATAAGTGATGATTTAGCCTAAGTGTATATCACTATGAGATGAATGGATGAGTGATGATTTATCCCTAAGCATATATCACTACAAGATGAAAAGAGGAGTGGTGATGTAACCTAAGGTGTATACCACTACAAAATGATAGAATAGGTGATGATTTAGCCTAAAGTGTATGTCACTAGGCTATAAATGTTGCATGATGAAAGGTTGAATAGTAAATGTGTGATGAGTGTAAGGTCCATTTTATTTTAAACCCTCGGCAGTCGAGTATGGACCAAGGAACTAAAGTGTGTCATAAGGTAGTGATTTCAATAGGTAGAAGACTAAATAGTAGTATATGTAATGATGAAACAACCATGTGATGTATAGAATATGTAAGTGTAGAATGTGATGCTAGATGTGTAGAATGTATAAAATGTAATGTATAGTGCATAATGTAACATGTGTAGGTAGACTAATAATGTATTATGTAGGATGAAATGATGTTAGACTCGTATGTAATGAAGACTAGTATAGTATGTAGAAAATGTATGACATGAAGATGCATAGTGTATGATGTAAGGTATATGACTATGTATAGGATGTGAGGCAATATGTGTAAATATCCTAATAGTGTATGATGTAAAACGATAAGATGAAGACTAGTATAATGTATGATGTATGAATGTGGAAATGGCACAATGTTGTAGATGAACGTGGAGAATGTATGGTGTATGGTGTATGGCGATGGCGATGGTGTATATATGTGTATGGCGTATGTTATGCACGTCGCATTACATCGTATGACGTACGTGTATGGTGTATGGTGTATGGTGTATGGTGTATGGTGTATGGTGTATGGTGTATGTTCTATGTGAAATATCCCTTGTGGGATACCCCTTAAAAATGCACAGAATATTGAAAACTGTATGCAAAATAAAATATTGATTTATGCAAATTTTTATAGTGAGGACAACAACTAAATAAAATCAATATCTTCCAAGATATCCACTCGAATCACTTGAAAAATTAAAGAGAGCTTGATATTATTATAGAGGACATAATAAAACTATTTTTGGGAATTTTACACAAGTCAAACTATTGCCAGAAAATTACAGAATGCCCTAGGTGGCTGGACAACTTCAGAGGTCCTGTGACCCTCTAAATACAAGAGAAAAATAAGGGTCTTTGGAAATAACAATGGTAGATATAGGAAATAGTATCGCACCTTTGTAGATATGAAACATTGATTTGGAAAAACCCCCAAATAGAGGCTGCAAGTCACCTCGCTAGGAATGGAGTTAGGAAATGAGGGAGGCACCTTCCACGTGCTACCACGCCTAGCCTAGATGGTTGTCGTGAGTCTAATCTAGAGCCCTCTTATTGTCTTTCCCAAAAGCCCCAAAAATCCTCGAAACCCTTCCTCTAAACCCTCCGGAAATATCTCTGTAGCACGACCCAAAAAGTGGATCCAAGATGACAAACTAGGGTAGATCTCTCACTACCGAAGAATGCCCTGCTAGCTAGGGATGAGTCTCTCACCACCGAAGCTAGGGTCCCTATGGGATTTGACTCCACAAGTTATAGAAACGCAACAACAACTGCACAAGAAGAGGCTAAAAGTATGTGACAAAAGTTCCTTTTCTTCCTTCCCCATCTCCTTATATACTTTTCATTGGAAAATGAGCCCCCATAACCCTAGGCACATTTTATTCCATGGAGGGGCCACTAACATGAAAGTAACTATAGTTACTTTCTTCCTTTTTGAGCCGCCACGTCCAAAAGTGACCCCCAAACGCCAAACTAGGATATTAAAACCACGGGGCCCCTTCCCAAAAAGCTTCCAACGTCCACAACCCCCCTTGGGTCGACCACGTATTGGACCTGACTTGGCCCTTGGGCCATTTGGCATAGGAAAAAGGGGACCGCATACGATGGAAAAGTGACAAGCGAGCATAGAATCTACAAGTAACTTTTCCTCGCACCCAACCTCCCGAGGTCGTGTCTTGAGACAAATGATGGGGGATTAAATATGTGTGGGATGCGAGACAAGCTTAATTGGGCAATCTAATGTCTTCAACGCACACCAATGGAAATTATGAATCTAAGGAAAAGAAGGCCCTCCTATCCCGAATCGGTGTGATAGATCGATCAGCCAAGGATGATTGCTCAAGGCTCTAATCAATATCGAGCTCGGCGTGATTCGGTCTATAGGTTGTGTAATACGTAGTTGTACATTCCCTGGGCTCTCTAGGTCCCGTGATTGTCATACAAAAGCAACAACATAAACTAAATGCAGCAAAGCAAAATTAACTATATGAAATATATCTAGAACATATATAGCTTCTATATTTTTGTGTTTTCCTGATGAATTTTAAATGAATTTGAAAGAGCAAAGCTATTTTAATATATCTAGAAATTGATAAACTAAGATAACAATTTAAAACAAACAAGATAACTCGAAAGTATAGCTATTTTTATGTGCAAATTGTAAATCTATTCTAAATAACGAAATGATTGATCTAATCTATTTAAGACTATCGATCCTTCCTCGAAGTGAGGAATGAATCATATCTTCTCGAAACTATCAATCCCGACAACTTCCCCCTAATATCGAAAGTAAAATTGACCGAAATAAAGTGATTAGCTACTCTATTTGATATGCTTCTAATTAGAACTTTGAAAGCTAGAACATGGTTTCCGCAGTAAAAGTGGCGAATCCGATGGTGTGTGTGGCTATGTCCCTCGGGCGGTGATCTCCTCGTTCCTTCATGTTCACGTGGATCTAGAAAAGCGTGTAATGCTAAAGATCAATGTAAGTAGATATTGGGAAAAAGGCAACAGGATACGGATCAATACAATGCGAGTAGGAGAGGGATAGCTCAAGAGTACAAAGCTTGGCTTATGCAATTCCTAATGGGATTTATCATGAGTCGTGCAACATAAAACGCCCGTAACCCGAAACTATCCTTTCAAGAACAAAACTTGCAACTTTAATGGCTTCCTATTAAAAATAAACTATTCTACTCCAATGGATTGGATAAAATATCAACAGCACTTGCACAAGATGGATATGTGGCTTACTAATAAAAAACAATGCTAACTAAGCATGCAATGAAAGAAACTAAGAATTCTAAACAAAATGAAAGACTAATCTATTCACGTGAATGAGAAATTCAGAGGCAAATTTGAGGGGCCATTTTCTTGAGCACAAGCCATCTATTTATAGCATTTGGATTTACCCAAGGTAAAAACCAATTTGAACTCTTAAACTATAAACAATGGCAAAACACTATTCTAGGGAACCAGAATCATAAATGCAAGCTTATGGTGGTGAAAAAAGTTGGTGAAACATTGAATTTACGTGAGTCGTGTTAAAAGAGCTTTCTAAAACGCGTGTGCAGGATCGCTGCCACTGAGCGAAGCGGTGGTTACAGACCGCCGCCAGGCAAAGGCGGTGGTTTCGTAACTGAAGAGCAAAAGGTCAAGAAAAGAGGAAAAAAGAGAAAAAAAAAGGACGCAGGGGCTAAGCGGGGCATGCGGGATGTTAACGCATGTTTAGAGAGCTTTTCGGATCCCGAACACCTTGCGAGGAGACCTGTATCATCATTGGGGCACGTGTTACATTGTTCGGCGGTGCAGTACCCTACAATTTTGGGTACGTACATATTGCCCCCTCGGAGAAGCGTTTTAGCCATGAAGAGGCGTAAAACGGTGGGTCCGAGTATGGCGGTCCCGAAATGGGAAGTTAGAAGTTATACCTGATACGTCCGTGTGTTGAAATGATGCCATCCAAATTTCCTGTTACCTGCAAAACGAAAAGAGAACTCAAGTGCAGATAGACACAATAATTTGGAAAATAAACACTAAAATAATAGGAAATGAGGACGTACCATTTGTGCGAGGATAAAAACTTACCTCCGTCGGCGCTCCAAACCTACGAAAAAGGCATTTAAACCAGTCAGGTTGCTATATATATGAAAGTGGGCCCATTTTCCTATTCATTTACGCGTTGATTTGATTGATTCTGAGCTCTGGGACCCACGGTGATGGTTTCTTGCGTGAGTAGAGTCAAAACGTCCGTGACGAGATAGTGATCATGCCTCTGCGAAAGCGAGAACATCGACCCGCGAGATCACAGGTTGGTTTTCTTCAATTTACCGCTTTTCCCCCTCAATTTTAAAATGCTAAAATCTTTGTTGTGGGGGATAGTTTTTGAAAATGTTAGGTTCAAAAGGTCTATCTAGGGGGTGCCACTGGGTAGGCTTTGTTTTTAGCTAAAATGGTTGTTTTTTAGTGTTTTTAGGCTTTTTAAGCTACAAAACCCGCGTGGGTTTTCGGGCCACGACCGCCGATGAGTGGCGAGACTTGATTCGCAGGTATGCACCGATACCCGATGATCCCCATGGAGAGGACCCGTGCGAGGAGCTGTCTGTAGATGTTGGGAGCCCTCGCAGAATGGTAGACACACCGACGTCTTTGCCTGGGCCTCGCGCATGTGGCCGGGATGGTATCGACTCTCCGCACAGGCTAGTGGGGTATAGGACATCCGAGCGCCGATGAGGAGTCATTCTCGTGGCGAGACTGCTCGCCTGCCTCGGGATCCTGAGCCCTCCGTGCACTCAGAGCGCCGGCGTAGCCGGAGTCCTAGGCGTGGGCGTGCGCCTTCAGAGGGGTCTCGTAGGGATTGAGAAGCCACTTGGCTCTCGTAGATTTTGTATGATATATTCTTTTGTATATCCCGGGCTCTTTGAGCGTTTTGACCATGCTTAGTGCATGATGGCATCAGTATAGAAAATCTGGACCGAATATATATATATATTCTTTTTGGATCAGACTTTTGGCATTTATGGCTTTGTTTCCTTTCCAGTTTCCTCATGTAGATTATGATGTATGTTTATATGATTTTAGAATGGATGCAATGGAGAACAAATGATGCAAGTGTTTACTTCCTTTTTGTATTTCATGATGCTGATACATGATAATGTAGATACAATGTGATTTTGAATCTTAGTTTCTTTAAGCAATTTTTGATACTTCATATTTGTTTTGGCAGAGTGGTGAAGGTAAACCGGTATGATGAGCAGATAAACCTGCCCCTACTCCCAACTCCACGCAACTAGTAAGATGCGAGGGCTCGTCACCGAGAGCTAGAAAGGGCACAAGTTGTGAAATATGTTGAAATGATAGTGATGAAAGATAGACAAAGCTTTGGTGGAACCAAATTGGGAAGCTACAAGCTTACTCTACCCGAGTGACTTTCATAGTTTAGGATGCAACTTGCCTTGCGGTTTATCTAGACTTAGATCCGTAGATGGCCACATAGTAGACAAAATCTGGGTTTTTAGGATTTTAACTCTCTTGGAATTTTGAACATCTGATTCATTTGTTTTTGACTCAAGGCTTCAAGATTTGAATTGTTTGCTTATGACCTTTAACGTTTGTTTGTCAAGAGGACCCCCTACACTTTGCCCCATGCTACTAGTAAGAAGCGTGGGTTTATCACCATGGGCAAGGTATAGGCGAGTAAGGGCATTTCCATCCTTTCCCAACCCTACGTCACTAGTAAGAGACGCAAGCTCATCACCGAAGGTTGGTGAGGCAAGAAAATGTGTAAATTTAAATTTTTTTGTTTGATTTACATGTTTGACTTGTTTATCTGAGCAGAATGTCAAAGCATGCTCTTATTTCCAAAGAGATATACATATGGGATAGATGTGACACGATGAAGCTTCTAGAACAGACCATAGACAAGACGCCCATCCTAAGAAGAAACCAAAAGTGAGAATAAACCCGCAGATCTTGGTATGGTTACCGTTTAAGACTTTGTCATATCTAGTTTTATTTGATGACATGATTCCAAAATAACTTGACGATATCATGGAGATGGAGAAGTATGATTAGAGTGTTTATGCCAATACCATCAGAAGTTTGTAATGAATTGCTTTAAGAATAAATTCCTTGATCACAAGATTCGTACGAAACATGCGGACAAAATGAACCTAACTATATGAAGATGCAATGTAAATGTAGCTATATATTATGTCGGTTGCTTACGCGTAGAATCGTTTAAGGTGTAGGGAATTGACTGTTTCACCAAATTCCTCACCTTCTAGCGTACATAAGAGATATGCACCATTTCCGTAGTCCTTCATGACTTGGTATGGGCCCAACCATTTGGGCCGAAACTTTCTTCCCTCGCCGGTCTTTTTGTCGATCCGACTGTCTAGCCTTAGAACTAGATCACCTTCATATATGTCACATTCATAGACCTTCTTATTATACTACCGGCACATCTGGTCAAAGATAGGCTCGTGCCATTTCAACATCTAACCTAGCTTCATCTAGGCTTTCTAGTTGAGAGAGATGTGCTTCTTTCAGTAAGCGTCTTCATCCGTAATCCTTGTAATGAAATATGGAGACCGGGTATTTCAACCTCAAGTGGAGAACCGCCTCGCCCGAATACTAGTGAGAAAGGATTCACTCCCATTGTGTTCTTATTGAGGTTCGGTGGGCCCATAAGGCTGGATATAACTTCAAATTCCAATCTTGTTTGTTTTCTTTCACGCTTTTAAGGAGAATGGCTTTCAAAGTGTTTTGTTTTTCGCGGCAAATTTGTCCGCGTTGGCTTGAGGGTAATACAAGGAAGCCGTATGATGGCTTATTTTAAATTTATTACATAGTTCGTGAACTTTGTCATTCTTAAAAGAAGTTCCATTATCTGAGATAATGACTTGCGGGATACCGTATCTACAAATGATTTGGTTCAAAATGAACTTGGCGATTACAGAACCCGGTACAGTAGTAAGAGGCATAGCCTCTACCCACTTGGTGAAATATTCGGTGGCCGTGATTATAAAATTATGGCCATCTGTAGACGAGGGAGAGAATTTCCCTATCAAATCAAGACCCCACGTAGAAAAGGGCCATGGAGTAGCAATTGGTTGTAGAGCTTGTGCTGGCATGTGAATCTCGTGGGAGAATTCTTGACACTTATGACACCTACGTACAAACTCTACTACGTCGTGTTCTAGAAAGAGCCATAAATAGCCCATTCGATGTATTTTGTGAGCGGTGGCATGGCCACCGAAGTGGCCTCCACACATTCCACTGTGAGATTCGTGGAGAATCTTCTTGGATTCTTCTGTGTCGACACATCTTAGGAGCATTCCATCGAACACTTTTCGATAGAGCACTTGCTCTATAATGACGTATTTGGCTGCAATAATGCGTAACCACCTTCTTTGTTGCGGTGTAGCCCCTTCTGGATACGTATGGTCCATGATATAATTAATAATGTCGGTATACCAGGGACACTCAGAGATAGGAGGTCTGGTTTCAATGTAGTATACGCACTCATCGGGAAAGTCTAGATTTACTAGATCGCTCCGTCTAATGGGTTATCAGCTAACCAATCCATGATGATTTGTCCTTTAACGGATTTCTGATTTACAAATGTTAATTCGAATTCCCCCATTAAGGTTATAAAACATCCAGCCTTCTTAGACAAGGACCCTTGTGTGAGGAAAGTTCGTAAATGGTCCGTTTTTACCATGACCCTTGTTTCTTGATTCAGCATATAGTGTCTTAAGCGTTTAGTAGCAAAGACTATGGCAAGGCATTCTCGTTCTGCTTGTGTATAACGTGTTTCATAGTCAAGTAATGTTTGACTAATGAAATAAATCACGCGCTCTCTCTTGTCATCGTCCTCTTGGGCCAACATACAGGCCAGTGAGACATCGGTAGCTCGTGAATATAAAATTAATGGCGATCTAGCTTAGGTGGCATTAGCATAGGTGGTGATAATAGGAAATGCTTAACTGCATCAAAAGCTTCATTACAGTCTTCGGTCCAATCAATACTATAATATTTCTTGAGCAGATTGTTGATTGGATGGATGGCGAAGCTTAAGTCCGGGATGAATCTCCGGATTGCACCAAGTTTTCTGAGAAATGACCTGATTCCAGATTCATTCGAAGGTGGGACCATTTCGAGGACAGCCTGAATTTTGGTTGGATCAACATTTATCCCTCGTGACGATATGATGTAACCTAGGAGCTTTCCTCCTGTTACACCAAAGACGCATTTCTCTGGATTTAGCGTGACTCGTATTCTATTAGACGTGAAAGAATGACGCGGAGCACCTCCAGTGGTCACAACGCTTCTTGGCCTTAACCAACAAGTCATCTACGTAGGATTCCACAATTTTATGAATTAGATCATGAAATATATATGTCATAGCTCGCTAGTATGTGGCGCTAGCGTTCTTGAGACCGAATGGCATAACAACGTAGCAATAGGTTCCCCAAGGAGTTATAAACGTGGTTTTAGCTTGGTCTTGTTCAGATATTTTGATTTGATTGTATCCCAAGAATCCATCCATGAGAGACAAGAGTTCAAATCCAGTCACAGCATCAACAATGACATCTATGGATGGTAATGGGAAGTCGCCTTAGGACACGCTTTGTTAATGTCTCAGAAATCTATGCAGATGCGTATCTTCCCATTCTTTTTGAGAACGGGAACGATATTAGATACCCATTGAGAGTAATCGACTGGTTTGATAAATCCTACTTGGAGGAGTTTTATTACTTCCTCTTTCACCATGAGAGCTACCTTAGGTTTCATGGGTCTTTATTCTTGTTTAATCGATTTTGCATCTGATTTAGTGACAAGGTTGTGTACCGCAATGTGGTGCAACGCCTGTCATTTCTTTATAATTAAATGCAAAAGCCTTCTGATGTTCCTTGAGGATTTGAGTGTGTATTTCTACTTCTTCTGGGGTTAACGAGGATCCTAGTTTCAAGATCTTTGGTTCATCCTCCGTTCTCGATGTTAACATCAATTGTTTCTTCGATTAAAGAGGCATTACCTTCTTCAAACTCAGGTGGGGCTGGAGGTAAATCCAAATCATCCCCATTTTCTACTGTGTATACGCTAGGTTCCATTTGCGAGGGAAGCTCCATCATGGGATTTCCGAAGTAGGAAGACGAATGTGGGATTAAGGACAAATCTATCATATGATAGGAGAGATGTAATGCCGCATAGGCGTTTAAGTAATTCAGAGTGGCCATATCACTATCAATGTGGTCTAGGATAGTAGATTTGTTTTCATTTCCATTTAAAAGAGAATTTGTCATTGTTTTTATCAATGGTTCATCACGAAGGGATACCATGAAATGGGTATCCTCTAACTTACTGTTTGGAGTAAAGCGTGATGCCGAGGTTGCTATAGAATTGGCGAGAAGATTGTGTTCTCGCAGGATTGCTTCAATTGATATGAAGTCAAACTCCTTGCTTAAATCTAATACAACTGTTTTGTAAAGTTGTAAGTGCTCGGATTTGGTTTCATATATCTCAGAGACTTGGTTTGCTACCAATTATGAGTCTCCTAACACCCTGATGTTATTAACACCGATCCTCTTGGCTAAAATGAGGCCAAGGAGGAGGGCTTTGTACTCAACGCCGTTGTTTGTACATTCGAAATTTAGTTTGAAGGCGAATGGTAGGACTTTTCCTTCAGGGGAAGTAAAGATTACACCGCCCCGCTCCGTAACTGGAATCTAGCTCCATCAAAATGGAGTGTCCAATATTTAGTCGGGAATATGGACACTGGGATATTTTTTTTTTTGTTTACGCATTCTACTTTGACTATACAGAGATCCTCTCTTGAAGAGAACCAACACCTAGGAATATCCCATGCCTACGAGAATCAAATGGTAAGAACATTGGTAGATCCTGTTTCTAAAGAATTCAACGATTTTGCAGTAGTTCCTAATGGTACCGTTTACAATGTTAGCCTCATCTTTCCCAATACTAACTGGGCACCCCAACCGAGGCTAAAATAATGCGAGATGAGATGAATTTGGTAGGCATAAGGGTGTAAGAGGTTGGTAATGATGAAATAAAATAAAACAAGATGGCCAAAAGACGGGGTTAATTAGTACTTTCTTCACTCAAGAAACTTCAAAATAGTAGTATGAGATTGGGATAAATAATATCTAAAGTGCATGATTTTGTGACTACAAATTTACAATATTCCAGTTGAATCAACATTTTTCGTTCAGTAGTTATTTCATTGTATCTTGTTTTTAATTCCAACAAGTTTCATTTCAAAGTACCTTCATTTTTCAAAGCCTTTATTTCTTGCATGTTGGTTTCAAAGAGACTAAATATTATTTATGTGTTGTTTAATTCTTAGTAGCTTAGATTTATTGCTTTCAGTAGTTTTAAAATTTGATTACTTTTAGTAGTTAGTGAAATAATTAGATAGATTAAACAAACAAATATAGCCCCCCCAAAAAATCAAAACCATCATCACTAGTTATATGTTTATTGTCTTCATTGCATACTGCCTAGGACACCATCCCTGGTTAAAATGACATCAAATTCAGATTGGTTGATTAAAATGATTGGATATCATAGCACCTATCAAAATATAAAGTAGATAAGGAGAACCAAGTGTATAAAATATTGTATGTTGTATATACACAAAAATGTTACAATTAAAGAGGAGCAATAATAGGTCTTATTAATACAAGGGTGGAACACTCACAAAAGTATTTACACTTTTATGGATAGTATAGGCATGATGTGATCTCCTTGATTGGATATAAAGAAGTTTAATGAAATTTTCATAGATGGTTTGTAAATACATCTTCATAATTATGTCCACATGTTAGAAGTTCATCCCGAACTCCCTCTTCCATAAGTGGTTTATTAATAGGAGTGGGACTTGAACCCGAGTATTTCTCATGCGTATGATTTTGTTGCTTTTATTTTAGGCATGGAGTGAATGTTTTCTCTAGAGTGAGATTTGGAGAAGTTATCTTAGAATGTAAAGAAACCTAAGGAAGAATATCCATAGGTGATCTCACTATAAAGTAATCTTACGGAGGGTAGGAGAGTCAAGAATTAGGTCAATCAAAAGATGTCACCACAATAGATCCGGGAGGTATGAAGTGAGACAATACTATCTATAGAACTCATAGGTGTAAAATATATCAAGATATTATTGATTTTGAAATCACACCATAAAAAAATATGGAAACTGATTTGGATGATAATGTTGGACCCTAGTCATTGTCAGTGGTGTTGGCATTGATGTCAAGCGACATTGATGGCAAAAAGGTTGATTGGTGAAGTGAAGAAGTTCAGGGACATGAAGGTTGATTGGTAGTGCTTTCTGATGAGGTGTGATTATTTGGTATAGTTTATGGCATGGTAATGTGATCATGGGAGAAGCCAAGGAATAATGTCTACAACATGTGTGAGAAAAACAAGGCTCATTTTATCTCTTAGAGTCAAAATTCAAAAGTGCACAAAAAGTGGCTTTGAGAACTAACAATGTTTGCTAAGGAAAATGAGATTGGTCAAAGATTCACAGGAAAACCTATGGCTAACAAATACATGGAATTTTTATAGGGATGTCTTTTAGTGCTCCATGTAAAATTTCATCAGATTCTGAAATGGGGATTTTGAGTTATTCAAATTTTCTAAAATTGCCTTCTTGAAAAATGCATTTTGAGGCCTTTTATTCTTAGCACCCAAGAAAAAATATGAATGATCCTTCAGATAAATCATAGAAGATTTTTTTGAAGAAAAATATGAGCATGAAGTGCTATAAAAATTTTCAGCCAAATTGGACAAGTTTTAAGAAAGTTATGAGCATTCTTCTATTGATGATTGTTCTCTTTTCAAGGCATCTTCTTGAGCTGAGTGGTCAAATGTTAGTTCTTCAACTCTAAATCCTTGGTGCATGGTAGAAACATCTCTCAGAGGCATAAAATACCTCATCTAAGACAATTTGATGATTCCACTGTGTTCAAAGTGATATGTGCTAAACATGTATGCTTGTTCTATGCAGAGTCAGTCTGGGAAAATCATAATTTCAAGTCTCCAAGATTGTTTTGTCAATAAGAGGTGATAAAGTGGCTTTGTCATAATGAATGAGGTATGTTTCTCCTCTACAAGAGAAAATTGATTCGTTGGGGTGTCTCAAGTGCACTAGTATTGTTTTTAGTATCTTAAAAAATGCTTATACCTCAAGTAATTTTCCAAAGATGTTGTGCACAAGGGTATGATTGTAAATCACTCATCCTTGAAGATTTCATTGAAGAACTTGAATTACACCATCTTGTTTATCTTGAAGCATATATGTCAAGTGAAGTGTGTCCAATGTGAAGACTAAAAAAATGGAGGAGAATGTGTGTATTTTCCTATGGACAGTCAAAGAAAAAGTAAAGTGAAATTCTCTGTGCAAGATGATTTCATCACATAAAGAGACTTGCTTATTATGAAAATGTTGTTGTTGGATGCTCTAAAGAGGTCAAGGAAGTCTTAGTGGTCCACAATGCAAAATTAATATTCACCAAAACTCAAGTAGCACCTTGTGAAATCAACAAGAAATGAATTGTCATGTTCTTTATTCTCTATGCACATTTTCTTTGTTGTTGGGAGCAAATGAAGCAATTTCATGGAGTCTAGTGGATTGGGAAAGGTAGAGTTTCGTGTAACAATGTCTCAGAAGCTTGAAGTTATCAAATTCATTCAAATTTTCTCAAGAAACAAATTGTTTGGTGCTCTCGAGCCTACACAAACTCACAAAACCTCTCCTAGGGTTTGAGGAACAAAAATTATCCAATCTCAATCGTTATCTAATGAAATATTCCAAATTTTTCAAGGAAAACTCTATATGGAGGAGATGTTCACATTGAAAAAGTAAATTTTTAGTTTCATCAATAATTGATCAAGAATTTCGTGAAAATTTTCTAAGTCCTTCTATGTAAAACGTGAACAGGGCTATCAGTCAATGGATTGATGAAATATCCTTCGTAGAATTCTTCTTTACCTTCATATAAATACTTAAAAAATCAACAACAAGCTTACGAGTAATGTATGGTTTGTAAGTGTGCTGGAAGCTCACAATGGAAATAGTCTCAATGGAAATAGTCTCGGGGTCTTTGTTTAATCCTTGCCTCCATGAAATGAGTGTTGCAAGGGAAAGTTTACTTGATTTGATAGGAGGGATAACCAATTGTCAAGTCAAATAGTTTGTGATTGTAGTATCTCAAGTATTACACGTTTAGTTGACTATCATCATGCCTTGTATCTATCAAAAATCAATAATTGCTAACAGATTACACTATGAAGACCTAATGCATGGAAGTCAAAGAGAATGTCAAGTATATGAAGATCTCAACTCAATCTTGTATGCATGAAACAACCCTTAGATTGAGTTGGAATGTGGAGAGACAAAGTTTGTCTTATTTATTCATAGGGGTATCCTTAAACTCATAAGAAAAAAATTGAAATGTTAAGGGTCAAAGCTCAACCCTAAAGTTAAAGAGGTGGAAAATTCAAAGTAGTGAGCATTGCTTTCAAATTGGAGACTCGAGATGATAGTGATTTGTATGAAAGGACAAGAAAAATAGTGGTACTCATGAATGTATAAGATTGATATGTGAGAGAAAAAGGTGTTGATTATGATCAATGGGTAGATAAATGAATTTAAGTAAATACTAAAGTATGAAATAGAAGGTGGGGATATATACATGACTGTGATGAAATAACTGAGACAAAGATAACAAAAGATAGAGAGAAAACATGTATTGTTGAGCGTGTAAAGTGTGTGATTAAAGATAGTGAATTGGTGAGACTTACAAAACTACGGAAAGAAGTAAAACAATGATGATACGGTGAACATGAAGGAGAATACACAAGTGACATGAAATGAAGATAATGTGAACATAGAATGCATATGACTGTAATAATGAGAAAGACAATGAATATGGTGATATGTATTGCTTGACAAAGAAAAAAGTGGACAAATGTATGTTTGAGAACTGTCATCAAAGTGCAGATTTGAAGACACTATGAACACAAGAGGACTGTGATACAAAACAAGGATCAAATTGCTCAAGAAAAGTGTTACAAAATCATAGAAATAGGTGAATTGTGATTTTTGAATGAAGAGATAGTAAAGAAATCATGATCTGTTGATGAAGCAACAAGTAGCTAAATGATCAAAGTATGTATTGTTATTGTATCTTCCTAAGTGGGTGCTTAGGTTACAGGAGTAGGTGCTTCTTGCAAGTTGCAGCTTACTAAACTAGCTAAGTGGGTGCTTGGTTGCCTTCTAGTGGGTGCTTGAAGGATTTTGAAGTAGGTGCTTCATAGGTTGTGTGGGTGCTCAACCAAAGTGGAAATCATTGTATGTTAGGAATTGGTGTTCCTAATAAAAAGCCTTGATTTCAAGTGGGTTTTCTCCCTCTATGGGTTTCCCACTATAATTTTGGTGTCTTGAGTATTTGTCTTCTTGCATGTACCTTAATTTTTTCATGGTTTGATTTCTGATTCTATTCAAGAAGTTTTTAAATATTGTAAAATTGATCAAGCATTGATTCACCCTCTCAAAGTGCTTGTGATATCCAATAGATAATTCCACTTCTAGGATTAGGTTTATATGAGTTTGAAGAGAACTTTAGAAGTATAAATTTTTTATTACCGTTCATTTTTTTATTATCATTGAAAAATAATTAAAATCCAAATATAATCAAGGAAGATCTTGATTCGGATGAGTGTAAGTCTTGAATGAAGGATAGGAAAATGGAGTCTCTAATGAAGACTCATACATGGGACTTTGTTAATTTTCATCCTAGAATAAAATGAGTAGGTTTCAAGTGAATTATCAAGAAGAAGTTTAATGTGAAAGGAATATTGGTAAAATACAAGGATTTATTAGTTGCAAAAGGATTCTCTCAAGTTGAAGGGATTGACTTTGTTGAAGTATTTCCTCTTGTTACAAAATTGACTTCTATCAAACATTTTTTAGCTATTTTGTTTTGTATGTTCTAGAGATAGATCAAATGGATGTCAAAATATCATTTTTCACATGGAGATATTAAAGAAAAAAATATATATTATGCAACCTAAAAATTTCGAGAGACAAAGGAAGAGAGGACTTGGTTTTTCACCTAAATAAGTCCTTGTGTTTCTGAAACAATCGCCAAGGATGTGTAATAAGAAAGTTGGTAGGTATGTACACAAACTTGGCCTTGACAAGGATGAGGAAGATCCTTGTGTGTAATTTTAAGAATAATGGTATAAGTATTTTTATCATAATGCTCTATGTGAATGACATGGTGTTGATTGAGAGCAATAAGGAAATGATAAAATAGGTAAATACACAACTTTCTGTAATTTGACATGAAGGATCTTGGTTCCACAAAGATAATTTTAGGCATGGAGATTTTTGACAATTTTTACAATTTTGCAAAAATGGGCAACTCAAAAATTCGTTACAATGGATGGAATTGGTGATGTGAACCTAAGCTAGGTAGTTTCTTTCATTCAATATTGTTTCTATTCGATTAAGTAATGATTACATGAAATATGCAGCTATGTGTGTTGTTACAAAATGTAACAGATCACATAGTCTGCAATTTCATGATTATCCTCAGCAGAGAACATAAATCTCCGAAGGACAAATGTGTTATCTTGATGAAGACATGAAAGTGCGCGGAATAGATAAAGTGTTAAGTTTTGGAACATCAATCATAATTAGATAGATTGAAGCAGAATCGAGTTCATTTCTAAAAGTTACAGGTATTTTAAGGATTCTTTCCTTCATGATTAATACATTCAATTATGTTATTGAGTTGTTTAATTCATTATACAATCCATATAAAAATTTGAAATGTAGAAAGAAATACACAACTCAGTTTAGAATTCAATGTTTTATTCATAAGGAATTTCAAATGTTCCCACACAAGCCGTGGGATGTAACTCAAAAGTAAATTACAACTACTGAAGAGTAAATTACAACTACTGAAGTAAGAGGTACATATGCATGAAAAAGAAAATAGAGGAGTATGAAAGAACCCATCATTGCCTTGGGTTTCTTTCATTTCGGTTGATGCATTTCTAGCTCTAACTTTGCTTCATCTTCATCCTCGATGCTTAGAAAATGGCACTATACCCGAAAGCAGGGAAACATAAGATTTTCAATCATGAGTTCAAGGTTGATCCATATTCCTATACTATCCAAATTCATGCAAGTGAATCTCTTAACAATAGGAGGTATAAATTACATGAGGATCAAAGGCACAACTGATAAAAGCACTATTCTGTAGCAACATACATGACTCATTCACTTAGAGAGAAGAAAGAGAAAAACTATGGAATAAAAGAGAGGCCAAAAAGCCTAATGTTTTCTAACCAATTTGTCTAAATGTGTAGATATAGGTAAGAAGAGAGAAGTCATACATTCTGTAACTTGAATCAGAAAGGTACATTTATTTCAGTTCAAACTAAAGGCTGAAGTTAATTGGAATGAGATAAGATTACAACTGAAACAAAATGAAAAAGGGTCAACAATGGCTTCCAAGAAGAATTTTTCCAAGGCTCTGCCACTCGTAAATGAGAAAATGACAAAGACAAAGTGATAAGCTCGATGATATTATACCCAACCTAACTCATCCTAGGTCATTCTTTGATGGTTGAGATCAAACCGTGCAATAATCAGCGATAAAAATCTTAACCACTACCAATTACCTCGCTAACCATGGTTTGAATCATCTACCATATTAAATGCAAGGTCAGAAACCCTAACCAAGGGTATAGTGAAATCAACGGAAGATAATTGTTTAAAGAAAGATCAACGGATCTCAACAAATCCCTAACTTAACCACGGTTTAGTCAAAGCACACGTGCCAACATTCGGGAAAACCCTAATTTAACCATGGTTAAATCATCACCGAAAAGCAATGAAGGGGTCGAGCATCATGAGAATGGGGACCAAGTCCCAAATAATAATTATTGCATTGACCTATCCAAGGTCTAAATCAAAATCATAATATACACTGTGGAAATCCATTAGTAATTCTAGCCCATTAGTAATTCCAGTTTATCATGATATCCCTAATGCTGCCATGAAAAGCTTGCCTTCATTTTCTTGGTGAAAATCAAGTTACACCTACATAGCACATCAAATATGTTGCATCCCTTTGTGTGCGCAATCCATAATATTACTCAGGAAGATGTGGTTTTGAGACTTTTAGTTGCATCCTTTAAAGGATAAACCTTTGCAATGGTATGTAAATTTAGAGATTAGAAGCATAAGAACTTGGGATGATTTAGGTGGTAAATTGCTGAAACAATTTCAAGATAATTCAGATCATTTATCCCTCATAGAAAAATTGTCTACCATTAGAAGAGATCCTCATGAATTTATGGCTACTTTCAACATTCATTTTGCCAGAACTTGGGAAAGAATCCCAACAAGTGTTAAGCCTAAGGTGACCATGCTTTCCTTTATTATCTTAGAGCATTAAACAATGATATTTCAACTATGATTTAGTCTATGGAAGGAGACACTCTTCCGGAAGCTTATGATATCATTATCCAAGCTGAAAATAGTCTTATTCAAGCCGACAAGTTAGCACTAAGGCCTTCAATGCCTTTTTTTAGCAGATTTGGCACCTATCCCATAGCCTATCACCATTATTGAACCTGTTATTACAGCCCCATCAGATGATGTGTTTAAAGCTTTACAAACTATGGGAAACAAGCTAACTTCGATTGAAAATAGACTTGCATTACCTAAGTAGGCCTTATCAAGCTCCTTATTAGCAAAACTAGCAAAATAGACAACCTTATCAAAGAGAATCAAAATTATAGGTAGCTTATCCGCAAAGGTAGTTTGACCCAAAGGCTCCTACTCCATCTAACACTTTAGTCCCAGTTAATATGGCTATAAAAGAATGGTGTCAACCTTGTAATCAACCTCATTCAGTTGTAAGTTGCCCAAATGCTTTCCTGAATATAAGTCTTGTTGCACAACCTCAACCTGAGACATTGTTCATGCCTCAAATGGAGGGTGGGCAGCAAGAAACTTATGTTCAGAAAGCACCTGAACAAAACTTAGTCAGTTTTAGTGAGGATGATTTCATTATAGTTACTACTAGGGCTCAAGAAAAGGCCCAAGAAAGTCAAAAACAACAAAATAGGCATGTTCTTCCCACAATCACTGATAAAACAACAACTATAGGCCAAAAATCAGCTAATAGTTCTGTTGTTCCACAAAAATAGTAGGTGTTTCAGCTAGTAAAGAACGAAAAAATAGCTACAGCCTAATCCAAGAAGATTATTTATACCTCAGATATCAAAAGTAGTCAACATAATCAATTTTCGCTAAAGCCTATGCTAAAATAGTAGAGTCTATTTCTAAAATTATTGTTTCTTTTAACATTGTTGATGTAATGAAAAATCATAATGTTAATATCTCAATGTGGGATGCTCTAAGTATTCTAGGACAACAAGAGCTACTTTCTCATGAACTTGCTAAGTTGTAGATTTCTTCAAAAACAACAGAAAAGGAAGTTCAAAAATAGATATGGTCCTTAGAACAATGGAACATGACCACATTAAAGAAGTTAAATGGATGGTTCAAAGGTTTTAAATGCTCAAGACATCAAGAAACCACCACCATTTTATTTGTCACTGATTATTGGAGAGCATCTTATTCATAACTGTATGGTTGATAAGCAAGGCACGTAACACAATTATGCCAAAAGCAATTGCAAAAAGTTGGGTTTGCATTATGAACCTACAGAGAAGAGTGTGCTACAAATTGATGGAACTACAATGAATACAGTTGGTGTCATCAGAAATCTGGAGGTAACATTACATGCTTTCTAAATGTTTCCATATTGCAAGATGTTACTGTTGTGGATTTACCTCCTTACTTTGTTATATGCTTATCTAGAGATTTCACAACAAAAATAGGAGGTTATCTCTCTTCATATTGGTCTTTTTGTTCTTCACTACATGTTATGGGACCAAAGTTACTATCAATTCTGAACCATTGGCTAGATTTCACATCAAGCCTCATGCTTCTAATGCATTAGCTAATTATGCAGCCTTAGACTAGTTTGATTTTGATAATACAACTCATGTTTCAGCACTAGATGGTGTTTCTAATATGTTTATGGATGAAAAGACACATGAAGAATATGCTCATGACCCTTTCAAAGAAGTTAAAGAACATCTATTTGGTGTGTATTTCCTTCATGAGGAAAATACACCGATTCCCTTCTTGTTCAAAATAGAAAATGCACCAAAAGAGATTTGGAAGTTTCATTTTGATGGAGCTAAAAACAAGAAAGGGCAAGGAGCAGGTTTGATGCTCACTTACCCCACAAACAAAAGGTATTTCTTAGCTTTGAGTCTCTAATTTTCTTACACTTGTAATGTAGCTGAATACAAATCATTAATTCATGGCTTACTTTGGGCCAGAAAGAGAGGTATTAGCGTGTTACAGATTTTCGGTGATTCTGAGTTGGTTATTAATCAAGTAAGAAATTTCAATGTTTGTAAGAATCCATTAATGAAGTCTTATAGACATAGAGTTTTAAACTTAATGGAATATTTCAATGCTATTAATATCCAATCCATTCTTAGAATAGAAAACAAGCATGCATATAGACTTGCAACAATTGGTGCGTTTTGAAGTGATGGAACAAATTAAAAACAACGAGATTCAACCTCACATAAAGCTGATTGTCAGGCCTTCTATACCGATAATGATTTGAATTGGCAGTGTTTTTGAAAATGATGAACAAATTTATAGGTTTTTACAACAAGAAGCTAAATTTTCTACAGTAAATCAAGAGAAATTACAGCACTTATATGGTGACCAAATTATTCAATTGAAGACGAATAAAATACCTCAAGGCTTGGTCACATTAGAAGACATCTTTAATTGATGATCGAGTTAAGGAAAGACAAAACAAAGATGTCAACACATGCAGACAATTATGAAGAGATCTTAGTAGATGAAGGAAAAATTTATTTCTCGGAAAGGTATGTTCCTTAGCTGAGAAACATTTCTTTTATCAATCTTTGTAAGGAATTTAAGGATGTTTTTGCTTGGAAATACCAAGACCTGAAAGGGTTTGATCCAATTTTGGCGCAACATACTATTGAATTACAACCAAATTCCAAGCCAGTTAGGCAAAAAAAGGCATGTAAATCCTAAGATAGAACCTTTAATGAGAAAAGAGTTATCTAAGTTGATCGAATCATGTATTATCTTTCCTTGTTAAGCATTCAAGTTGGGTAGCCAATCTTGTCCCTGTTCGAGAAAAAGAATGGAGAAATCAGATTATGTGTGGATTTCAGAGATCTTAATAAAGCTTCACTAAAAGATCATTACCCACTACCCAATATGGATCAGATTTTAAGAACAATTTCTAGTTTTGATAGACTATCTCTTTTGGATGGTTATAGTGGATACAATTAGATTCTAGTCCGAGAGGAGGATAAATACAAAACATATTTTACCACTAAGTGGGGTACTTATGCTTACAAAAGAATGCCTTTTGGTCTTTCAAATGTTGGTGCAATGTTTTAACGTGCAATGGACATGGCTTTTCGTAGCTTATTAAATAAATGCATATTGATTTATTTAGATGATGTTATTGTATTTTCAAAAAATTCAGATGAACATCTAATACATCTAAGGTAGACTTTTCAGTTATGTAGATAGTTTGGAATATCTTTGAATCCCAAAAAGTCTATCTTTTTGGTACATCAAGGTAATTTTGATCCAAAAATAATCAAGTTTTTATCTACTTGATCTCATACCCTTATAGGCTTTAATTATTTGCCGATAATTTACTCCTTTTAAGTAATCAATTTAAAAATTAATGCAAGACAATAAAGACAATTGCACAATGATTGATTACGGAGTTTGAAATTGCCTACATCTCCGGGTTCATGGTCGAACCATTCCACTAGTCAAAACTTGTAAGTTACAATAGTACTTTCACAAGAAAACCTAATGAAAACTATTTAAACTTTCTTAGAAGAATATCCAGACCTTCGGACGACAAGGGTGAAAGATAGCACCTGACTTCCACCTTCCTGGCATATTCGGCAAGCTCGATGGCACCAACTCCACTGTTTGGAATCCTCCGGTTCTCAATCGGCCTTCCAGATGCTTCATAACATCCTATGGCACTTCGGTCGATATTCCAAGATTCACAATAATTTGGTGTGGCGCTATGGGCCAACTAGGTAGTATTAATAACTCCTAGCCACAAATATTCCATCTAATATTGCCTAAAATAATAGGCCAATAGACAATATTTGTCTATAGTAATTTTTAGGAATTTAATATAGTTTTATAAAACTATATTAAAATTTCCCTATTACTAAATCTGACACATCCCACAAATAAGCTTAAAAAATAATAAGCTTCTGGGCTAATGTGTCCATTACAAAAGAATGGGTTCCCTATTTATACAATTTTAGGGCCCTTAAAATATGCATTACATATAATCCTTAGGCTAAAAATACCATAGCCCGTACATGAAAATTGGGATAATATTCCCCATAGTGGCGGATTAGCATGTTTAATCCCAAATTGGGCGGCGTTGCATATTTAATGGGATAAAAATCCCATAGGGAGCGGCTTGCATAGTTAAGTGGGTATATCCCACATTAGGCGGCCCCTTTATTTTTGCTAAGGTTTTAATTAAACCTTAGCCACCCCTTCATTCACGTGGATCTCCACGCATGGGTTAGCCCCCTACACCGCTTCACCTCCTTCCACGTGGAAGCTTCCACCGCTTATCCACTACATGGATCCTTGGCATGTTTTGCGGTTGGTGGGTTTGTATGGTTTAATACTAATGTATAAACATTAATATATAGTAGTTTGGCATATATGCGTGGCATTTGGAAAGTGGACTTACCAAGATAATATAATTTTGACCCATACAATGTGTATAGAAATAATTAACTCATTTATCCATATAGCATGTAGTCCACTTGTCGTCTCCTCGAAAGGAAATCGATTGAATTTGATTCTGGTGGCAAGCCATGTGTCACAGTATGATTGGTCCAATATTGACCAGTTGACCAAAGTTGACTTTCCCCTTATCGAACTTTGACCGGACATATCTAGAGCTCCCGATGTCTCTTTTTTATGTTCTCATAGTCATTGGAAATATCTCAAGATGATCTTCTGCTAATGACACCATTTAGGGATGTTTAGGGAACTTTTGAAAATGATCCCTTGATCAAAATTACTTGGTCATATTGTTTCTAAATAGGGTTTAGCAATTGACCCTTTCAGAATTGAAGCCATATCACAGCTATAATTGCCTCATCACAAGAAGGCATTACAAAGTTTTTTGGGAAAAATTAACTTCGTTAGAATATTTGTTCCAGATTTTGTAACATTGGTTAAACCATTGACAACTATGTTGAAGAAAGAGAATACTTTCTCTTGGACCAATGAAGGGAGAGAAGGGTTTGAAGCAATTAAAACAGCCATCTCTCAAGCTCCTACTCTTGCAAATCCAAATTTTGATAAATATTTTACAATGTATGCACTTACAGAGCTGAAACAATCTCAGCCATATTAACTTAGGTTAATGATGAAAATATTGAACAACCAATTGCTTTCTTTGGACAAAGTTTGCATGATTATGAAACAAGGTACACATTTCTTGAAAAACAAGTACTTTCAGTAGTTAGAGGACTAAATAATTTTAAGTACATACTTTCAAACAACAAGATACATGTTCTTGTTTCTCATCCAATTGTAAAATATTTCTTGTTAAATAAAGAATAAAATGAGAAGAGAGTAGGAAAGATTACGAAAGTCATGGAATACGATGTTGATATCCATGTTGTGAAGACAATTTGAGGTAAAGGTTTGTGTGAGAATCTAATTGCTGATATGGAAAAACAATAGGCTATAGAATCAGAAGATCTAGAACAACATGCTGAAGTTACGTATCAGCAATCAAATGGCATGGTGCAACTAGAAAATCAACGACTTGAACTTGTCCAAGAAGTTCAGAAATCAAGATAGATAACTGATTTAGTTAACTATCTACAAGCATGACACTTATCTAGAAGGTATGGACAAGAACAAATGAAGATATTTCAGGTTACAAGTTGTACCTTATGTTTTTATTGATGGTGTGTTATTCAAAAGAGATATAAATAGAATCTTTTTGCGATGTGTTGATTATGATAGAATTCAACAATTATTATCTGAATTCCATGAAGGACCTACAGGAGGTCATTTTTTAGCACGTATACCATAGCCTTAAAAATTATGAAAGCTAGTTACTATTGGCCCAACATATTCAAAGACTGTTTTGAATGGATCAGAAAGTGTAAGAAATGTGCTTTCTTTGTTGGAAAAGAACATTTAGCTTCGTTGCCCTTACAACCTATTTCAGTTGATCAACCTTTCATGTAGTGGGGTATTGAATTTATTGGCATGATAAACCCACCTTTGTCACAAGGACACAAGTGGATTTTGACTGCTACAAATTACTTTACACGCTGGACTAAAGTAATATCCTTGAAAGATGCTAATGAAACTTTGATATTATCCTTTTATGAAGGTATAGTTTAGATTTGGTGTTCCAACAACTATTATTTAGATAATGCTTTAGCATTTCTTGGTGCAAAGGTAATAGATTAGGTTGTCAACCATGGAATTTATTTAAGTACATCATCTAATTATTACCCACAAGGTAATGGGTTAGCTGAAAGTACTAACAAGAATATTTTAAGGATCATCAGAAGAACACTCAAAGATAACTAGAGAGCTTGGCATCTAATGTTGATTTCAAGCACTTTGAGCCGATGAGAGTGACTCCTAAAAGATCAGTTGGAAAATTCACCATACAAGCTTGTTTATGAAAGAGAAGCAAGAATGCCTATTTCGGTTGAGTTACCGTAGTAGATTTGCTACATCAGATGGAGCTGCTTGAGAATGAACCATTATAGATTCATTACGTAGAATTAATGGAATTATAAGAGCTAAGAGATCAAGCTCATGTGAACATGGAAAAGAATAAGAAACAGATGAAGAAAACTTTTGATAAGAAGGCTAAGTTCATAATATTCAATGAAGGAGACATTGTGTTGAAATGGGATGTTGATCATGCAAAGCCAGGAAATCACATGAAGTTTGATACAATCTAGAGTGGTCCTTACATGATTTCATCTTGCAAAGAACATAATGCTTTTCAGCTCTCGAGGTTAAATGGAGAGGAACTTCCCATTCCTATGAATGGTATGTTTCTCAAACACTATTATTGAAAATCCTATAGTGTCTGTTTAGAGTAGGATCTCACTTTCCATAAGTGCTTTCATGCACATTGCAACATTTTTCAATTCAATAAGTGCATTCGTGCACATGATCTCAGTTTACAAATCCTTCCTAGTTTTAGCTCATTTTGGAAGGGTTGGACCTTCAGAAAGGAAGAATTTGATTACATGCTTTGGACTCCATGCCCAATGGACAAGAGCAAGGCAATGGTCTACAAACTAGTAGGCATCTTTCCCCACAAGATCGCAAGAAATTTTGATAATTTTTACACTTGTGTAAAATGGGCAACTCGAAACTTCGTTACGATGGATGGCATTGGTGAAGTGAACCTAAGCTAGGGGAGTTTCTTTTAGTTCAATATTGTTTCTATTGAATTAATTAATGATTACATGAAATCTGCAGCTATGTGTGTTGTTACAAAACGTAACAGATCACATAGTCTGCAATTTCATGATTATCTTCAGCAGAGAACACAAATCCCTAAAGGACAGATGTGTTATCTTGATGAAGACATGAAAGTGTAGAATAGATGAAGTGTTAAGTTTTGGAACAACAATCATAATTACAGATTGCAGCAGTCAGAGTTCATTGCTAAAAGTTATAGGTATTTTAAGGATTCTTTCCTTCATGATTAATACATTCAATTGTGTTATTGAGTTGTTTAATTCATTATACAATCCATATACAAAATCTGAAATGCAGAAAGAAATACACAACTCAGTTTCAAAATTCAATGTTTTATTCATAAGGAATTTCAAATGTTCCCACACAAGCCGTGGGATGTAACTCAAAAGTAAATTACAACTCATGAAGAGTAAATTACAATTACTGAAGTAAGAGGTACATATGCATGAAAAATAAAATAGAGGAGTATGAAATAACCCATCATTGCCTTGGGTTTATTTCATTTCGGTTGATGCATTTCCAGCTCCAGCTTTGCTTCATCTTCATCCTCGCCGCTTAGAAAATGACACTATACACGAAAACAAAAAAAGAGAAGATTGTCAATCATGAGCTCAAGGTTGATCCATATTCCTATACTATCCAAATTTGTGCAAGTAAATCTCTTAACAAAAGGAGGTATAAATTACATGAAGATCAAAGGAACAATGATAAAAGCAATATTCTCGGCAAAGAACATACATGACTCTTCACTCAAAGAGAAGAACGAGAAAAGCTATGGAATAAAAGAGAGGACAAAAAGCCTAATGTTTTCTAACCAGTTTTCTAAATGTGTAGATACATGTAAGAAGAGAGAATTCATACATTCCTGTAACTTGAGTTAGAAAGGTACATTTATTTCATTTCAAACTAAAGGTTGAAGTTAACTGGAATGAGATAAGATTACAGTTGAAACAAGATGAAAAAGGGGCAACAATGGCTTCCTAGAAGAATTTTGCCAAGGCTCCACCACTCAAAATGAGCAAATGACAAAGACAAAGTGATAAGCTCGATGAGCTTATACCCAACCTAACTCATCCCGAGTCATCCTTCGATGGATGAGATCAAACCATGCAACAATCAACAATCAAAAATCTTAACCATTGCCAATTACCTCGCTAACCATGGGTCGAATCATCTACCATATTAAATGCAAGGTAGAAACCCTAACTGAGGGTATAGTGAAATCGACAGAAGATAATTGTTCAGAAAGATCAAATGGAGCTCAACAAACCCCTAACTTAACCATGGTTCAGTCAAAGCACACGTGCCAATAGTAGGGAAAACCCTAATTTAACCTTGGTTAAATATCATCACCGAAAAACAATGAAGGGGTCGAACATCATGAGAATGGGGACCAAGTACCAAATAATAATTATTGCATTGACCTGTCCAAGGTCTAAATCAAAATCATAGTATACACCGTGGAAATCCAAAATGGAAGACTAATCAAATAATTAATATTTGATTTAAAACATTTTGTGCAATGATGATAAAAAAATGCCGAAAACCATTGTATCGCATGAAGGGCCTGAAAACTATCTTTTAAAGCATCATGATTAATCAATAAGGTGGCCAAGTGTGTATGGCAAGAAATATTTGGTAAGTGCCAAGGTCGAAGAGAGAGTAATATATTAGCTTAAAGTTTATAAGATACCTTAAACTTTGCTAAAGGTGATCCCATACAAAGGGAGGAGTTCCCATTGCCACATGTACAAACATGGTCCCATATATATAGGGAAGTGTCACATCAAGATGGTCCCACAGAAAGGTGACAAAGGAGAAATACTCTACCATGCATATGAAGACAAGCACATGTTAACATCAACACAAGTGGTCCCCATTAGGATGATGGCATGGGTGATTATTTTTGCAAGTATTACAAATCAAGAAATTATTTTTACTCACACACAGAGATACTATTTTGCATCCACATCTAAGGGGATGTATTAAAGTGCTTTTTGATAAATGCAAGTAGATCAAGTTGCAGATGTCACATCAATCAGTTGAAGAAAAATAACATGCATTGGATAAGACTTGCTCATGAAGCAAGACTTATTTTTAGCCAGTATATTCACCCAACTTTATTAAAAATAGAAAATTCAAGTGCAGTTTGACTGAGTTGTATTTTTGTACTTAGGCCTTAGTAGCCTTATTGTATTAGCATGCTTATTTTACTCCATTATTTACTTATGATAAAGGATAAAAATAGGATGCATGGGCTGAGTACAATTTCTAGTCTATTTTTAGGATGGGTGGGATGAACAACTTGCTATATATTGTGTGTAATTGCAAGGCACAAAAGGAAAATTTAGAGAGCACTTTTAGACACAGGAGTGCTGAAGTAGATTTTGCCAGTTTTTCCCTTTGAATGAGAAGTATATTCTATCTTTCCAATTATTTGCATTCTTGTGTATGTTTATTAATCCTTTTGAATTTAAAATTCCCTGGTTAATCATCCTACCCCTATTGCAAATTTAATAATTTCTGCATGATATTAGTGTGCATGTGTAGCTTAATAGTATTGTTGTGAAAATTTCCCTCAATGCATCAAGTGTTTGCCTTAATTTTCTACTGAAAACTATTGGTTTGTGCATCCAAAATCCATTTTCATATCAATTGTGCATGTACTCAGTCAAAGACCTCAAACAATTTTGGTGTATCACCCCAGTTTTGAATCCATTTTACAATCATCTTTTACCTCAAACCCCAGAAAATTAGTTTAGGATACATCAAGAAGGAACCAGCCTTGATACCGGAGACTCACCTCAAAATAGGTATACCCACAGACCTAAGGTGTTTCCATTGTATCTACGAAAGAGAGAGATCCATTTGCAAGTTTAGAAAACTTGCAACCGTCTCTCTACAGGGTGCACTTTCGAGAGATAACAAAGATAAAAAATTAGCTTTAATAAGAAGAGTCTCGAGGCCATGGATCAAATTCTATATGTAAGTGTGGTGGGAAGCCTAATATATGTAACGATATGTACAAGACTTGACATTACATAGATAGTGGGAAGTTTTAGTAGATATATGTCCAATTCAAGAAAAAAACATTGGAGCACAATCATATGAATCTTCAAATATCTATGTGGAACTTCTAACCATGTTATTTTATATTAAGATGAGGTCTCGCCACAATAAAATCTTGGTGTAAGCAAGGAAGTGATTCTACATGGATTTGAGGATTCAAGCTAGGTAGAGATATTGGTCTGCATGAAGGTCCACTAGTGGGTACATTTTCAACTTGTTTGGTGGAGCGGTAAGTTGGATGGGCAAGTGTCAACCAAGTGTTGATATATCCACCACATAGGTTGAATACATGACATCCATGCATGTGTGCAAAAAAGTAATTTGGCCTCAAAGGCAATGTGCCTCAATTGGGTTCATAAAAAAGGCAATTAAGATAATTTTTGAGTAATAAAGTGCAATTGCCATGTCCCTTTTTGGAGACTAGCAGATTTGAAGACCTTAACCCATTTTCCTCCTTGTGGGTTTAAGGAAGGAAGCAAGGGGAAGACTTGGATGACATTTTCTAAGTAGATATTTTCATTATTATCATGTATTCCTATTAGGAAGCCAAGCGCTCTAATATAATAACTTATTTAATTATAATATAAAGTATTTTGAGCATGTAGGCTCTAAAAACAAATTAGATAATTAAAAGGTACTTATTATAAGGTCGGCCATAAGTTATGATGTAACACCCCTTATGTTATAAAAGGAGGATGTTTGGCCATTATGTGATATGTTGAATATAATTAGTTCTTTTGGGTAAATGTTGTACCTTTCCTTTCTCATCAAGGAAGAAAACCCTTGTTTGAGACCGCTTTAAAGATGAAAAAACCCTTGACAAGGGAACTTGTCTTGGGGAAAAACCCTCAAGAAAGGATACTTAGAACTATTAAATATCTCAAGGAATTTAGAGCTGATATCTTTCTATCTAGCCCTAAGTGACTTACATCATGAGAATTTCAAAGTTGTTTTGATGAATGTACGATATGATTCTTACACGAATATACTTGTACTAATTTTTAAAGGTGAAACCAATAATTTCCTTGCATGTTTGAGCCACTAATTCATTATTTCCAAGAGAGGAAAATTGTTTGTAAGTCATGTTTGGCATGTCCGGGTGGATGTCTGGGAAAGATGATTTGATATTTGTATTCTTCTTATTTTTAAACCCGGTCAAAGAACATGATGTGTCTCACTTTTTTGCATTTTTATACTTTCAGCAAAATATGTCTAAAAACCAAAACTTTACCAAACACATATAAAATGACCAAACATGTATTTTTAAGAGCTTAAATATGCCATGGTGCAGGGCATCCATGATTTACCTAATTGTCTTAAGTTCTAAAACTATTTTAAAATATTTATTCACAAGTTAGATTTTAAAATATTTTTAACCACAAAGTGGGACACACTTATATTCTTTTACCCACCCCAAGATCCCAAGTTTCTTGAATTTTGGAGCTTCCTAGGTAAAGTTACAAATTTTTAAAGTATTGATAAATTTCATAGACACGAGGTTTATAAAAATTCATATCTTCATTTCGGGGCACTAAAAATTAGTTTCCTTCATATTTTACTATTGGAACTGCCCTTTATCTTAATTTAAAATAAAGAGAGTTACATTATCAGTGGTAAGCGTAAAAATCACGGTCCTACAAAATGCCATGAAGGCAACATCAAAACACCAAAAAACACAACAGAAAATGCCATGTGGGCTACTTCAAAATGCTCACGAGGGCAAGTAGAGAGCAGATAAGAAATCCCTCCTCCTCCTTCCCTTCATATTTTTATTATTGGTAATTAATCAATAAAATTGAGCTTGATTGGGCACATTTTGAGTGAGTTTAGGGCATTCAAAAGTGAGTGGGAGTTCTCAAACATGTCGTTGCTCTAGAAGGGAAAAATTACAGGTTTTAGTTTGCATTTTCAATCGTATCCAACCCTTTGAAGTATGATTACAACCATCTAAAAAATAGTTTCAGTCATCTCTCATTTAGCCCTAGCTATTTTTTGGATGTTCCCCCAAAAGGGACATTACAACAATCTGTGTGGAAAAAAATCCAAAGTATCATTTTCAAATGAAATATGTTGATGTGCAATATCATTTTTAATATAAGGAAATGGTAGAAGAAAATATGGTGTTATTACAAATAGTGGAGACAAAGGGAATGTCACAATTTGTTTGACTAAGGGAGTGAGTGTTGAGAATTATTATTGGCAAATGCAAAAATGGGCTTGGTAGCCCATGAAAGAGTTGGTGAGAATCATATCGAAAAATGTGCACCATGATAAATTTGCACTGCGAAAGAAATGTAATAGCTCAGCCAGTAATCACAAGGAGGAATCAAATCAATCAATGGAAGAGCCCGCATAATGTAACAAAGCTTCAGACATAGAGAAAAGACAAATGAGTGTCTTGGCATACTCATAAATGTCAAATGAAGGGATACATATAGGGTGCCTTTGAGTAACCCTAGTGCATGACACATAGGAAAACCTAAACCTAACCCATGTGAGATGACCCTCCATATGTGTGTGGAGGACATATAGGATCCCACACACCAACACCCCCTTCATCGAAGTTTGGGGTAGCGGCTATGAAGAGTTAGAGAAAAAATGACACTCCTAAACAAATAAGAAAGATGTGTCAATGGGGCCCGACAACGAAAGGCTTGATAAGGTGCCCATGTACAAAAAAAAAAAAAAAATCTTCCTAGAAGAAGAATAAAGGCTATATAGCCGAAGAAGATGAGCATCCGTGATAAGACCTCACCCCAAGAAGAGACCGTAAGTGAAGAAAGTTTACCTCGGTGAAGGGCTTGGTGAATATATCCGCAATTTGATCAGTATCAATGTACTAAATGTCGATGATACCATCATGAATAAGCTCGTATGAAGTGCATATGGATCTCAATCTTCTTCGCCCGCTGATGCTGAACTCGGATTTCTCGCAAATTGAGATAGTGCTCGTGTGTTGCCACAAGAGATAATGGTAGCCACCGAAAGTGGATGCCAAACTCTATCGAATACCCCAGTAGCCAAATAGCTTCTCGTGGCAATGTTAACTACTCCTATATATTTTGCATTTGTAGATGATATTGCAATTGCATTCTACTTTTGCTAGACCAACTAATAGGACCCGAACCAAGAGAGAAACTATAGCGAGAGGTAGATTTCCGATGATCTAAGTCACCGCCCAATCGTAATCTATGAACCCAATCAAGTAAATATCAACCCTCCATGATAGTGAATGCCATCAATATATGTGCCACAAACATAATGAAGGATCCATTTAGCTTCTTTCCAATGTAGCTCATGTGGCTCCTGCATGAATCTAGACACAATCCCAATAGCATACGATAAATCTTGTTGAGTGTGAGTCAAGTAAATCAAGCTTCCCACCAACTGTCGATAAAGGGTACCATCAACCAAGGGAGTAGAGCAATCAAAACCAACTTGACCCCAGAAAGAAAAGGAGTAGGAGAATACTTGCAATCGGACATATGAAAATGAGCAAGCAAGTCAAGAGCATACTTAGGTTGTGAAATCAAAATTCCCGAGTTAGATTGTTAAATCTGGATCCCAAGAAAGTAATGAAGCAAACCTAAGTCAATCATGGAAAACTTGTTCACAAGGCAGTCTTCATAGAATCAATGATAGAGGAAGAGTTGTGGTGAACAACAAGTCATCAACATAGAGAATAAGAATGAGTATAGAGTTATCTTGTCATAGAATATAAACATTTGGATCATAGTGACACCTAGTAAACCCCGATGTAAGTAAAAAGAGGCCATCTTGGAATACCAATCCCAAGGGGCTTGTTTAAGGCCATAAAGAGACTTCTTTAACTTATAAATGAGGGAGGGATCATGGACATAACCTGGAGGTTATTCCATATAGATCTCTTCCTCTAGGTCACCATGAAGGAAGGCACTCTTATTGTCAATTTGATGGACTTTCCATCTATTTTGTTGTAGCAATGGCAAGGGTCACTAAAAAAAGTCATTTTCATAATCGAGTAAGGGTTTCAAAGATAATTAACCCTACTATATGGGAGAAACCCTTAGCTACTAATCACACTTTAAACTTTTGAAATCTCCATCTACTCCATACTTTGTTCGAAAACCCACTTACATTGAACGATTTTTCTTCCTTTTGGAAGAGGGGTGAGATCCCAAGTATCATTCTTCATGAGAGAGGAATACTCCTCATCCATGGTAGAATCAGAACACCCTCGAATTGTTGTTACTTTGTCTTGAGCATTCAAGTGTTGATATATGATTTCTCCTATATAAGGACATGTTCCTTTGGTTTGGGAAGTCATGCTTGATATGGATTATGTATTTTCTACTCTTATAATCTTTGATCGAACCGAATATGCTTGGACTCTTTTGTTTATTTCATTCTTCACATTTGAGTTCAATCGATTTACGGAAGATTGTGGATTTATCCACCTTTATGACTCAACCTTGGATCAGTTGCATTGATCCAAGGGATGTTTTAATTTTATTCAGGATGAGCAAATGGTATCGACTTTTCAAGAGTTACTAAGTCTGACTGAGCTTTGAATGTTCAATTCCGAGAGGTTAACTCTGGCTGATCATGGTAATTAGAATCTGGTTCCATTTATCATAACATCAGGAAGGACCTGGACCTTAAGCCAGGTAAGATGTGTATGTTTTATATCTAAAGCTTAAATTACTTGATGTCAAACGGAATCTGATCCAGGAATGTTTTATCCTATTGAACTCGATTACTGATTAGTCCTATTTAGGGGACCTAGACTAGAATCAGTAAGGTTAGTAGTTTTAACCTAAACTATAACCTAATGTTGCAAGGTTAGTTAATCTAACCTAGTCCTTAAACTATGAGCTTAATACTCCTAAGGGTTAACTAAACCTATCACTATGGAGGGTGACTAATGTTATATCCTATGGCAATGAGACTAATTCTACCTATGATCTAACCTAAGTCACTAACCTATCCTAAACTAATGCTATGAAGGGGGACCTAAGGAGGGTCGCGAGTCATGGGCGGTAGTTTCCATGGCATTTAAGAAAGGATAAGGATGGGGACAGGGAATGCTACCAGAGTTAGTGGAGGATAAGTTTGTTAGAGGAATCTCACGTGGCAACATCTCTAAGAATGGGAATGTTTGTTTATGTTGTTTTAGCATTCACCAACTTTGGCTAATCGGTGGCAATGGAAAATAGGCGGGAGAATAAAAATAAATGCAATTAATGAGCATCGGGCCTCGAGCGCGGATTTCTTGGGAAGGCATGCAAGTGGAATTTTGCTTGGTTGTTTTGTTTTCCATGCATTCTGCATTTTTCGCTCTGCATGAGCACTGGTTCTTCGAACCAGCCGTCTACTCTTCGTTGCATGGCAATTTTGAGAGTTTCAAATTTACTTCTCTGTCAAGGGGAAGTATATAAGGCATGGAGGTAACAATATTTTGTTGTTTAAAATTTCGTGGAAGAAGAAGAGAAGGTGTGAGCGCATTCAGAGGTCTTCAAAAAAAAAAATTAGTGACACTATCAGGCATGATAGGCCCTAACTATTAAAATCTTGCTTTCCTTTAAATGTTTTCATTAGAACAACTCTGTTCTAATGATATATGCATATTTTGATTTGGCTGGTAACAATGATTTGGGTTTTATGTTGATTTGGGGTTCTGGGTTGTGTTTGGATCCTGGATAAAACCTGCTTCATTATCCTTGTTTTCCATGCTGTGAACCCAATATGGAGTTTTGCTTTGTGGTTGGAAGTGTTGTAAGTTTTCTTTATCTGCTAGAGATATTTGATTATAAACTAGCTCCATGAAAGGATGCGTGCTAGATGGTTACGTGTTTGAAAAACACCACTGTATTTATTCACTGTTCGAATATAATTTTTGGATTACGTGTTTGAAAAACACCACTGTATCTATTCACTGTTCGAATATGATTTTATTATTGATTGTTTTCATTTGCATTTAACTCCAACTATCTTGGTCCATGTTCAGGAAAGTAAGTAATAGAATTTGTGGTTGGAGTGTTAGCTTATTGATAAAACTCAAGCTCATTTAAGTCGTGTGAGTTGGAAATGTTGCTTGAAATCTAAAACCTGTACTTTTATTTTAAAGGGGTCTGAATGTTTTTTGAATACAGGTTCTGTGAGTAAGGAAGTATTTGGTGTAACTGTTGTTTTTGCAATTTTTACATGGATGTTAGGAACACGGTTATGTTCAAGGGAAAACATATTTGGATAAGCCCTGTAACTCCTGGAAAATTCACGGATAAATCTTAGATCTGCCTTAATGTAAATTATGTTTAATGTGTGGCTGAGGTATGACTGTGTTTTACCCTGAGGTGACTGTGAAATCTACTTCTCAAGGCCGCATTACACAATGTCAGGAATTCTACTTTAAAAGAAAAACAACGACTTCATCGTCGTTAAGTATATTTATGTACAGCTAATGCTTTTCTTTTGTAGTTGAAATTTGGATTGAGATGACCCATATGCAACTGAATGATTTATTTATTTTTGTACAGTAAAAGCGCTGATAACTACTATGGTATGAGTAGGATGGCTTTTGGGGCATTGCTGAATCTGTATTTAGATTTCAATAATTAACTCTGTACATGCATTTTTGGTTTGGAATCTTGAAATGATATAGCAATCTATCAGTGCAACGGTTGGTATATTTAGTTATGATCCATGGGTAATAAGTGGTAATGGGAAAGTTTCCCTAACTCTTAGACTCAAATGGTTCGAGTAATGAAGGAAATGTAGATTGTTTACTTAGATCAGGATTGTGGTCTGAGATTAGAACATTTATAACGTTATTGGCCTTTGTTTAATGTATAATCGTAAGACCGTAGGGATCTATAGGCAATTTTTAAGGTGGCTCTACCTGACTTAAGCTTTTGGTTAAACTTAAGTGTTGCTTTACTTGCCTTCTCTTTCCGTGTTTGGATTAGAGTATATATATTACTTCTTGGAAGTTGTACAGGTTCGACTTGATTAAAATAGAGTTCTGATTTTCTCTGTTCCTTCCTCTAAGTTATGAAAGATAGTTGTTATAGGATTTTGAAATACGAAGGTACTCACTCTCTCTTGAAATTATAGTGTTCTCTTCTTTAGAATTCCTATAAGGAACTCTACTGTCTGGTTATGAGATGACAAGACTGTTAAGAATAAGAGGGAAGAAATTGTAAGTGGTGAGATCTTAACTTAGAAGACTCCTTTCATTTACTGGCAGTACCATTGTCTTGAATTTAAACTCAGTTTGTTATCTCTTGTATAAAGGTAACCCTGTAGTTAGAATTTTGCATACTTATCAATGATTGAAAATTGGTATAATAGAGTTAATGGTAGTTTTCTGGGTGATCTTGCACGAGACAGTAATCTATCCTTTGCTTAAATTGTTTTTATGTGAACCTGTTGTATGCTTACCTTAAAAAGGTTTTATTCTTTAATTGGAATGAATAAACATGATTGACACATTCTTGGCCTTGCGGATGACTAGGTACATATGTTACCGAATGTCCTTTCTTCTTTTCTTGTATTATTCAAATCATCTGAAATAGACTAAGTTGAAATTATGTCTGTGATTTGAATTAAGATATACTGATCATTTGAAAAAGGAAACTAGTGTGAGCCATGATTTTGGATTTGATGAAATTGATGTCATTTAAACAGGATTGTTTAATGAAAACAATTAGTGGAATGCAATTGTTTAAGGATTAGTGCTTATCATGCTCAGTTCACTGAACTGACCCGTGCTAGCAATTTTTGTAGATGGTCATCTTAAGTGGTAAAGGCAGGCAGATCTGAAATGATGCACAAACTGTTTAATCTGGTTTTTATGAAGAATTCGACATGATTTTTCTAATTGTACTATAGAAGAAAGTTACTCTTTTGCTGAAGACTATTGTATTAAAATATGCCGAAGTGCATAGGTTGTAATTGTATAGATTTGGAAATAAATGAAATGGGGACATATTACTTATGTGGTTGTGTTCTTATTTGTTGAAATGATCTTCTTTTGTCTGTATGAATGAGAGTGCATTCTTACTATTATATTCAATGGGATCTAGATGGATTCCCTAAGTAAGCCTTAGCTAAATATATGGCTGGGTACTACATTTTTCTGGTTAGTAATTCTTTACATCTTATGATTGTGGTAAAATTGTAAATAAGACCACTGCATTTTTAGGGAACGTTGAGGTTGAACTATGCCCTAAAATGTAGCTTTAACTGGAAGAGTATTCTATTACTCTCTTAATGTTCTAATTCAAAGCAATGTAATTGATGGTTATAAATCACCATGTCTTAATGGTAATAAGTCTGATATGTTTCAGTCTTTAAGGTTGTTACGAACCCTTGCTGGTTTAGTTATTTTCCTAATGGGAAAACTTAGGGCTGTTGTCCTATTATGAGGGTACAAGGTTGTTAGGTACCAATCGACAACTTGAAACAATCTTAAATCTTATTAAAACTTTTCTCTGCGAAACTGAACCTAATTACAAAAGGTAACTCAAGAAGTGTGGGACCCAGGGTTAGGGAAGGCTACCCAATTAGGAGGGCCTGTAATCCAAATATATGACTCATACGTAAATTTTGGAGGTAAGTACATCTTTTCGAGGCTGTTCTGTAGGATGTTGACACATGTCAACTGTAGGGTTGTACCTTCGAGGAGATTGGGATCTTCTCGAGGATACAACAATGCAGATGACATATGGCAACACCCTTCTGCATTGATCGTTAAGATTTACACCTCGAAACTTGATCAATATTTCCCTCTGGGAGTGGTTAGGATCATAGACAGGTTATGAGGCAGCCCCTTGAGACTCAAGGTACCTTGACACACGGGGTTAACATCGGTTGACCCAGTATGTCAACTTACCCCTAGTCTTCAAGGGCATCCTTATAACGTGAATTATGATACTATCCCGATCCATAGTGAAAACTTGGGGCAAGAGGACTGACAGAGGTCAGTATAAGACATTCTATATAACATTGGAGTGGGGTGAAGGATGTATTCCAGATTGACAAGTATGCCGTCAAGGAATAAGTAACATGAACAGTATGTTTCAAATCTTTGGCCAAAGTATCGCAAGCTGCTGATTGCGTTGTCCTATGTCACCTAGTCTAAGGAATGTGATGCCGATGAATAATGGTAACAATTATTCAGATAGGTTCCTTGGACAGAGCACTCAGAATCCCGGATTAGGGAAGAGAACCATGAGAATGAAGTGTTCTATTGAAAACACCAAACTCTAAGATACACATGAATAGATCGGTAGTTCACCGAGTCATGGAATGAATAGATCGGTGGTATACCGAGTCATTACAGCTGCATATGGTTATCTATTATAAGAATGCTTGTTATGATCAGTGAGTTCTAAATTATGTATTTAGAACTAGAAAACACTAATCTAAAAAAATAAAAATCTTGTTTTAAACTATTAAAATGTGGATGTTACATCTTGGTATCAGAGCTGAAGGTTGCAGCTCTTGGACCTATTGCATCCATAATCGATGAAAACCTAAATTTTATTGTAACAGAAAATGGTTAGAACAAGGGGAAACATTGTGAATAATGCTCCACCTGAGGAAGGGGTGGCAACAACCCAAAAACTTGATGAGATCCTTGCTGCCCTATTGGACACAAGAGATCGTTTGGCTGTACTTGAACAACAAGTGATGGGAAATGAGGAGGACGATGAAGCTGGTAACAACAATCAGCCACCTCCTGAGGACAACCCCGATATGGGTGTTGGTAATAACAATGGAAATGTACCTGTCCAACAGAAAACAAAAAGGCCAGGTTGGCAGCGGAACTCACTAATGATATAAAAAGGATAAGTCCACCTAAATTTGATGGCACCACATTAGGAGATGGAGCTGAGAACTGGCTCAGTGAAATGGAGAAGTAATTTGCAATAAGAAACTTCTCGGAGGAAACCAAAGCTATTTGGGGAGCATATCAGCTTTCCCATGAAGCATCTTCATGGTGGGACAGCCGTAAGGCTGAGCTAAATATTGATGAAACTAACATCACTTGGGATCAATTTAAAGGCTATTTTAGGCAACGTTGGCTGCCACAACTTTTCTATGATCAGAAAATGACAGAATTCTAGAACTTAGTTCAAGGGAAGCTAAGCATGGCGAGTCGGGAGCGGTTTACGAAACTCCTCAAGTACGTTCCACAAGTATCAAACCGACAAGAAATTTAGAATACGGAAATTCATCATGGGGTGAATCCAGTGATTGGAGGAGAGGTTGATGTTCACTGACCCAACCACTATGGAAGGGAATGTTGGAAAAGCCATAAGGCAGAACGAGCAAGTTAAAGGCTATTTATGCTCATAAAGAGGAAGTGTGGAAGAAGATTTCAAACCCTTCTTCAACTTCTCTTGCACCCAAGAAGGGACCATGGAAAAATTTTGGCAACAAAAATAAGTTTTTAGTGGATAATAATAAGAAAATGACAATGAATAAGCCTGTTGGAAATGTAAGGGAAAGTTTTGCCAAGAATTATAATAATGGGCAGAAGTCCTATGGAGGCCAACGTGATAATTTTAAGGCTGGAAGTAATTTTGAGCCTAAAAAGGGACCTGTAGGAGGCTGCTATAATTGTGGCAAAGATCACTATGCAAACCAATGTCCTTTGAAGAAGGATGATCGTGTCAATCAGACATAAGATACATCTGCCGCAAAGAGCAGACAAACAATTTGAAAAGCAAGTGACACCTATAGAAGTTCTTGGTAAGTTATTTGGCATACCTGTAGCTATTCTTTTTGATACAAGAGCTACTGAATGTTTTATTTCTTATAAACTTGCTTTGAAACTTAAAAGAAAAGCTGCAAAAATGGATAAATCTTGGGTATGCAGTATGGTAATAACTCTGTTCATATAGTTAGTATCGTCTTTTGGGGACAGTCCTTGACTTACCTAACTTTTCCACGGAAGTTGACCTCTATGTTGCACCTTTGGGATCATATGATGTTGTCATCGGTATTAATTGGTTAGCTGACCATAAAGCAAAAGTGGACTACTTTGAAAAATATATAATTTGTTTAGATGATCTGCGAAAACAACAGAGATTCAAGGTGTAAAACGGGAAATTTCAGTTAGGAAACTGTCAGCTATGCAACTTAAAAAGGCTAAAAATAAAGGATGTACCTTATATGCAGTAAAGATATACGAATCGTAGAATAAGATGTTGATCTCATGAAACGGTACCCCATTCTGAGTTTCAAGGACATATTTCTAGAGGAATTACCGAGTTTACCACCCAAAAGGGAATTTGACTTCACCATTGAAATCAAACCAGGGACGGAACCTATTTCTAAAGCACCTTATAGGATGATTACTACAGAGTTAGTCGAGCTTAAGGCTCAATTGCAAGAAATTTTGTCTAAAGGTTTGATTAGACCAAGTGTTTCACCTGTGGAGCGCGGTGATATTTGTGAAAAGAAAGATGGAACACTTAGACTGTGTATTGATTATCGGATGATAAACAAGGCAACAATCAAGAATAGATACCCACTTCCAAGAATTGATGATTTATTTAATCAGATGCGCGGAGAATCGGTTTATTCCAAGATAGATCTTCGATCCTGGGTATCATCAATCGAGGATTAAAGAAGAAGATATTCATAAAAAGCGCTTTCCGTACAAGGTACGGACATTATGAATTCACGGTTTTACCCTTTGGATTAACTAATGCACCCATGCAACTTTTTTGAACGTAATGAATAATATCTTTCAAGAATATTTGGACAATTTTGTGCTTGTATTCTTGGACGATATTCTCATATATTGTAAAATTGTTGAGGAGCATAATGAGCATTTGAAAGTAGTTTTGGAAATTTTGAGAAAAAGAAGGTTATACGGTAAGTTATCCAAATGTTCTTTCTTTGATACCGAAGTTCATTATTTGGGTCATGTCATTAGTAAAGAAGGAATTGCTTTGGATCCTTCTAAAATAGTGGCAATAACCGAGTGGCCTGCACCAAAGAATGTACATGAAGTAAGAAGCTTCATGGGCCTTGCTGGTTATTATAGAAAATTTGTTAAATATTTTTCTAAGGTGGCTGCACCAATAACTTCATTGCAAAAAAAGGATAAGAAATTTGTTTGGAATGATAAGTGTGAATCTGCTTTTAAAATTCTAAAAATTCATTGACTTCCAAGACCTATTTTAGTTGTACTTGACCCTAATGGAGACTTTACTGTTGTAACGGATGCTTCTGGGGAAGGCCTTGGAGGTGTTTTGTTACAAAATGATCATGTCATAGCATATGAAAGTAGAAAACTTAAGTTACATGAGCTAAATTATGCCCCTCATGATTTAGAGCTTGCTGCCATTATTCATGCACTTCAAGTTTGGAGACACTATTTACTTGGGAAACCTTTTGAGTTGGCGATCATCTAGGGCTGAAATATATTTTCACTCAGCCTAATCTAAATGCAAGACAACGAAGGTGGTTAGAGTTTTTGTCTCAATATGATTTTGATATTAGTTACATAAAAGGAAAAGAGAATAGAGTAGCAGATGCTCTAAGTCGTAGGAAGCACATTTTTGCTCTTATAACATTAAGAACTCGGGTTTAAAGATGAGGTGAAAAGTGCATTAGAATCTGATTTATACATTCAACAAGTAAAAAGTAGCTTGCTTATTGCTGCAGATCCAAAAGATGAAAGGTATAAAGGTTTTCATTTTGATAATGAAGGAATCTTGCGTTATGAAAACAGAGTATATGTACCTTTGCTAAATGATTTGAGAAAGAAATTGTTAGCTGAATTTCATAACTCACCCTTTTCTGGACACCCAAGTATTACTAAAATGCTTGCCGATCTAAAATAGCAATATTTTTGGAAGGGAATGAAAAAGGATGTTATTAACTGCGACTCATTATGCTGGAATGTCGGCGGGCGAAAAGGCAGAACACATGCACCCTGCTGGTTTATTATATCCCTATAGCATACCATAGTACAAATGGCAAGTAATAAGCATGGACTTTGTACAAGGGCTTCCTATGTCAAGAAATAAACATGATGTTATCTTGGTAGTTGTTGACAAACTAACGAAGGTAGCTCATTTTATCGCTGGAAATCTAAAGGATGATTCTCCTGTGTTAGCTAAAAGGTTTGTGCACGAAATTTTCTAGATTGCATGGAGTACCAGAACTAATAATATCAGACAGGGATCCTAGAATGACATCAAGATTTTGGAAAACACTTAATACGGCTCTGGGAACTAAACTAAACTTCAGTTCTGCGTATCATCCGAGAAACGGATGGAAAAACTGAGAGAGTAAATCAGGTGTTGGAAGATATGTTACAAATGTATTGCATGGATCAACAGTATAAATGGGAAGAGTATCTCCCATTAGTTGAATTTGCATACAACAACACATATCACTCTTCTCTTAAAATGGCACCTTTCGAGGCACTTTATGGAAGAAAGTGCAGAACCCCTGTTAGTTGGGATAGTGTTGAGGATAGAGAGGTAATTGGGCCTGAAATCCTTACTGAAATGGAACAACAAGTTAAAATGATTCGTGAACGATTGAAGGAAGCAGTAGATAGGCAGAAGAGTTATGCTGACTTAAAGCGGGTTGACCGAAAATTTGAACTTGGTGAAAAGGTTTTTCTTCGTGTTAAACCAAGAAAGAGTTCTATAACTTTTGGCAAGGCTGCCAAGTTATCACCTCATTTTGTGGGACCTTTCGAAATTGTCAAAGTAATCAATCCGTAGCTTATCGATTAGCATTACCACTTGCTTTGTCATGAATGCATGATGTTTTCCATATTTCTTTGCTTAAGAAATACGTTTCAGATTTGTCACATGTGTTAAATTGGAATTCCTTGCAGGTCCAAGACCCAGGAATAATCGTGGTTAAACCCACTTGAGTGTTGGAAACTCACCAATTGCATTTAAGAAATCGAGAAATATAGCAATGTAAGGTCCAGTGGGACCAGTTTAGCGAAGAAAGTGCAACTTGGGAAAATCTGGAAGAGATGAGAACTACTTTTCCCTTTCTTTTTGAAGCAATTGAATCATTGATTGAAAAAAATTATTATGAATTTATCTTTTACATGTCTTTATGTAAGCCATTTTTGGGGCAAACATTCATTCAGGTTGAATAAATGGTATCATGATATTGATTTATGAAACTATTCAAGTTTGAAATAGTTAATTTGTTCAGTGAGTCAAAGAATTGATTGACCAAAAGATAAATCAAAGGATGTAATCATCGGGACGATGAATCTTTTAGGAGGGAAGCATGTAACACCCTGAATTTTTGTGACTTTCTCATGAGCATTCAAGTGTTGATATATGATTTCTCTTGTATAAGGACATGTTCCTTTGGTTTTGGGAAGTCATGCTTGATATGGATTATATCTTTTCTGCTCTTAAGATCTTTGACTGAACCGGAATATGCTTGGACTCTTTTGTTTCTTTCATTCTTCGCATTTGAGTTCAATCGATTTACGGAAGATTGTGTATTTATCCACCGTTATGATATCAACCTTGGATCAGTTGCAGCGATCAAGGGATGTTTTAATTATATTCGAGGATGAGCACATGGTATCGACTTTTCGAGAGTTACTAAGTCGGACCGAGCTTTGAATGTTCAATTAGGAGGTTAACTCGGTGATCATGGTAATTAGAATCGGTTCCATTTATCATAACATCAGGAAGGACCTGGACCTTAAGCCAAGTAAGATGTGTATGTTTTATATCTAAAGCTTAAATTACTTGATGCCAAACGGAATCGATCCAGAATGTTTTATCCTATTGAACTCGATTACTTATTAGTCCTACTTAGGGGACCTAGATGAAATCGTAAGGTTAGTAGTTTTAACCTAAACTATAACCTAATGTTGCAAGGTTAGTTAATCTAACCTAGTCCTAAAACTATGAGCTTAATACTCCTAAGGGTTAACTAAACCTATCACTATGGAGGGTGACTAATGTTATATCCTATGGCAATGAGACTAAGTCTACCTATGATCTAACCTAAGTCACTAACCTATCCTAAACTAATGCTATGAAGGGGGACCTAAGGAGGGTCGCGAGTCATGGGCGGTAGTTTCCATGGCATTTAAGAAAGGATAAGGATGGGGACAGGGAATGCTACCAGAGTTAGCGGAGGATAAGTTTGTTAGAGGAATCTCATGTGGCAACATCTCTAAGAATGGGAATGTTTGTTTATGTTGTTTTAGCATTCACCAACTTTGGCAGTCGGTGGCAATGGAAAATAGGCGGGAGAATAAAAATAAATGCAATTAATGAGCATCGGGCCTCGAGCGCGGATTTCTTGGGAAGGCATGCAAGTGGAATTTTGCTTGGTTGTTTTATTTTCCATGCATTCTGTTTTTCGCTCTGCATGAGCACTGGTTCTTCAAACCAGCCATCTACTCTTCGTTGCATGGCAATTTTGAGAGTTTCAAATTTACTTCTCTGTCAGGGGAAGTATATAAGGCATGGAGGTAACAATATTTTGTTGTTTAAAATTTCTGGGGAGAAGAAGAGAAGGTGTGAGCGCATTGAGAGGTCTTGAAAAAAAAATTAGCGACACTTATCGGGCATGATAGGCCCTAACTATTAAAATCTTGCTTTCCTTTAAATGTTTTCATTAGAAACAACTCATTCTAAAGATATATGCATATTTTGATTTGGCTGGTAACAATGATTTGGGTTTTATGATGATTTGGGGTTACGGGTTGTGTTTGGATCCCGATTAAAACCTCGCTTCATTATCTTTGTTTTCCATCTTTGTGAACCCATTATGGAGTTTTGCTTTGTGGTTGGAAGTGTTGTAAGTTTTATTTATCTCGCATTAGAGATATTTGATTATAAACTAGCTCCATGAAAGGATGCGTGCTAGATGGTTACGTGTTTGAAAAACACCACTTGTATTTACTCCTTTGTTCGAATATAATTTTTGGATTACGTGTTTGAAAAACACCACTGTATCTATTTACTGTTCGAATATGATTTTATTATTGATTGTTTGCATTGCATATGAACTCCAACTATTACTGGTCCATGTTCAGGAAAGTAAGTAATAGAATTTGTGGTTGGAGTGTTAGCTTATTCAGTAAAACTCGACTGTTTAAGTCGTGTGAGTTGGAAATGTTGCTTGAAATCAAAACCTGTACTTTTATTTTAAAGGGGTCTGAATGTTTTTATGAATACAGGTTCTGTGAGTAAGGAAGTATTTGGTGTAACTTGTTGTTTTGCAATTTTTACATGGATGTTAGGAACACGGTTATGTTCAAGGGAAAACGTATTTGGATAAGCCCTGTAACTCTGGAAAATTCATGGATAAATCTTAGATCTGCCTTAATGTAAATTATGTTTAATGTGTGGCTGAGGTATGACTGTGTTTTACCCTGAGGTGACTATGAAATCTACTTCTCAAGGCCGCATTACACAATGTCGGGAATTCTACTTTAAAAGAAAAACAACGACTTCAACGTCGTTAAGTTTATTTATGTACAACTAATGCTTTTCTTTTGTAGTTGAAATTTGGATTGAGATGACCCATATGCAACTGAATGATTTATTTATTTTTGTACAGTAAAAGCACTGATAACTACAATGGTATGAGTAGGATGGCTTTTGGGGCATTGTTGAATCTGTATTTAGATTTCAATAATTAACTCTGTACATGCATTTTTGGTTTGGAATCTTGAAATGATATAACAACCTAACAGTGCAACGGTTGGTATAATTAGTTATGATCCATGGGTAATAAGTGGTAATGGGAAAGTTTCCTAACTCTTAGACTCAAATGGTTCGAGTAATGAAGGAAATGTAGATTGTTTACTTAGATCAGGATTGTGGTATGAGATTAGAACGTTTATAACGTTATTGGCCTTTGTTTAATGTATAATCGTAAGACCGTAGGGATCTATAGGCAATTTTTAAGGTGGCTCTACCTGACTTAAGCTTTTGGTTAAACTTAAGTGTTGCTTTACTTGCCTTCTCTTTCCCTGATTGGATTAGAGTATATATATTACTTCTTGGAAGTTGTACAGTTCTGAACTTGATTAAAATAGAGTTCTGATTTTCTCTGTTCCTTCCTCTAAGTTATGAAAGATAGTTGTTATAGGATTTCGAAATACGAAGGTACTCACTCTCTCTTGAAATATTAGTGTTCTCTTCTTTAGAATTCCTATAAGGAACTCTACTGTCTGGTTATGAGATGACAAGACTGTTAAGAATAAGAGGGAAGAAATTGTAAGTGGTGAGATCTTAACTTAGAAGACTCCTTTCATTTACTGGCAGTACCATTGTCTTGAATTTAAACTCAGTTTGTTATCTCTTGTATAAAGGTAACCTGTAGTTAGAATTTTGCATACTTATCAATGATTGAAAATTGGTATAATAGAGTTAATGGTAGTTTCTTTGGGTGATCTTGCACGAGACGAGTAATCTATCCTTTGCTTAAATTGTTTTTATGTGAACCTGTTGTATGCTTACCTTAAAAAGGTTTTATTCTTTAATTGGAATGAATAAACATGATTGACACTGTTCTTGGCCTTGCGGATGACTAGGTACATATGTTACCGAATGTCCTTTCTTCTTTTCTTGTATTATTCAAATCATCTGAAATAGACTAAGTTGAAATTATGTATGTGATTTGAATTAAGATATACAGTCATTTGAAAAAGGAAACTAGTGTGAGCCATGATTTTGGATTTGATGAAATTGATGTCATTTAAACAGGGTTGTTTAATGAAAACAATTAGTGGAATGCAATTGTTTAAGGATTAGTGCTTATCATGCTCAGTTCACTAAACTGACCCGTGTTAGCAATTTTTGTAGATGGTCATCTTAAGTGGTAAAGGCAGGAAGATCTGAAATGATGCACAAACTGTTTAATCTTTTTTTTATGAAGAATTCTGACATGATTTTTCTAATTGTACTATAGAAGAAAGTTACTCTTTTGCTGAAGACTATTGTATTAAAATATGCCGAAGTGCATAGGTTGTAATTGTATAGATTTGGAAATAAATGAATTGGGGACATATTACTTATGTGGTTGTGTTCTTATTTGTTGAAATGATCATCTTTTATCTGTATGAATGAGAGTGCATTCTTACTATTATATTCAATGGGATCTAGATGGATTCCCTAAGTAAGCCTTAGCTAAATATATGGCTGGGTACTACATTTTTCTGGTTAGTAATTCTTTACATCTTATGATTGTGGTAAAATTGTAAATAAGACCACTGCATTTTTAGGGAACGTTGAGGTTGAACTATGCCCTAAAATGTAGCTTTAACTGGAAGAGTATTCTATTACTCTCTTAATGTTCAAATTCAAAGAAATGTAATTAATGGTTATAATTCACCATGTCTTAATGGTAATAAGTCGATATGTTTCAGTCTTTAAGGTTGTAACAAACCCTTGCTAGTTTAGTTATTTTCCTAATGGGAAAAACTTGGGGCTATTGTCCTAATTATGAGGTACAAGGTTGTTAGGTACCAATCGACAACTTGATCTTAAATCTTATTAAAACTTTTCTCTGTGGCCGAACCTAATTACAAAAGGTAACTCGGGAAGTGTGGGACCCGGGGTTAGGGAAGGCTACCCAATTAGGAGGGAACTGTAATCCAAATATATGACTCATAAGTAAATTTTGGAGGTAAGTACATCTTTTCGAGGCTACATTACGTAGGATGTTGACACATGTCAGCTGCCAGGTTGTACCTTGAGAAGGTGGGATCTTCTCGAGGATACAACAATGCAGATGACATATGGCAACACCCTTCTGCATTGATCGTTAAGATTTACACCTGAAACTTGATCAATATTTCCCTCACAAGGGACTGGTTAGGATCATAGAGCATGTTATGAGGCAGCCCCCCGAGACTCGTGTACCTTGACACACGGGGTTAACATCAGTTGACCCAAGTATGTCAGCTTACCCCTAGTCTTCAAGGGCATCCTTATAACGTGAATTATGATATTATCCGATCCAGTGAAAACTTGGGGCATGAGGATTGAAAGAGGTTAGTATATGACGTTCTATATAACATTGGAGTGGGGTGAAGGACGTATTCCGGATTGACAAGTATGTCATCAAGGAATAAGTAACATGAACAATATGTTTCAAATCTTTGGCCAAAGTATCACAAGTTGCTCATTGCGTTGTCTATGTCACCTAGTCTAAGGATCATGATGCTTTGATGAATAATGGTGAAAATTATTGAGATAGTCTCCTTGGATAGAGCACTCGAATCCCAGATTAGGGAAGAGAACCATGAGAATGAAGTGTTCTGTTGAAAACACCAAACTCTAAGATACGCATGAATAGATTGGTAGTTCAATGAGTCATGGGATGAATAGATCGGTGGTATACCGAGTCATTACTGACTACATATGGTTATACATTATGAGAATGATTGTTATGATCGGTGAGTTCTAAATTATGTATTTAGAACTAGAAAACACTAATCTAAAAAATAAAATAAAAATTCTTTTTCTAAAGTATTAAAATGTGGATGTTACCCAATCGGGAATACCGAAGCCTCTTTGAAATACTATGGATTAGAGAGAGGTGAAGAAAGAGTGGGGTGCAATGAAATCGAGCGAGTACGTCTCATATCCGAAGTATCTCCAACTAAATCTCCAGCACTTTGCAGATTTTTCCTAGCCCTAAGAGGACCGAGAGGGTCAATCTCTCGAGTCGGAAGATTCATCACTTGAGTGAGAAGGGACATAGTCCTCATCATCACTACTGTCAAAATTAGAAGACATAAGGGTCTGATGGTCGGGAGGATCAGGAAGAGGAGCACGCTCAACAACATCATCATCTGATGAGTCAGAATCCGAATTAGTAAGTTGAAGAACCTCAATAGTAGTAGAAGTAGAATTCAAAGAAGACTCATCAAACTTAACACTTCTCTAAATATAAAGCTCATGAGAAATAGGATTCAACAATAGATATCCCTTCAAGCCATCATGATACCTTACAAAGATACAAGGTTTGGATTGTGGTTCCAATGCCTTGCGTTTCTTCTTGGGAATGAGCCATAGCCTTGGATCGAAGACTTGAAAGTGCTCAACATAAGGTTTGCATTCAAACCAGGTTTCAAAGCGTGTCATCCCTCTTCTTGCCTTGTGTGGAACATGGTTTAAATGTAATTAACACAATTCACTACTTCACCCAATACTACGGAGGAAGAGACTTGAGTGAATCATACAAGTGGCCATCTCTTTAAGAGTGTGGTTATTTCTTTCTCGCTTACTCCATTATGCGTGAAGGGATGTATGCAATTATATGCTGTAAGGAGGCCCCTTCATAAGTACAAAAATCCATGAACCTATTGTTTACATATTCTCCTCCATTGTTAGTTTGCAAATAACCTTAATAGACAGTTCGGCTTGTTTTCTTAGCAAGAGCCTTAAAGTGTTGAAAATGTTCAATGACTTGAGACGTAAGCTTAAGAAAATATACCCAAGTATATCGCGAATAGTCTTCAATGAAGGTCAACACATAAAGAGCTCTAGTAAACAAAGGAGATGGAAATGGACCGAAATATCATTTGTGAACAAGATCAAAGGACGAGTAGCTCTCCAAGTTTTCCTTTGTCAAAGTTCTTTTAGGATGCTTTCCAAGTCTGACCCTCACAAATACCCTTAGAAAATTTGGACGTGGGGTAACCCGTTGACCATTTCGTTTTGACATAATTGTTCAAGGTAATGATAATTTAGATGTTCGAAACACTCATGTCATAGCTTACTAACCTCATTTTCATGAGTGAGCAAAGTAGTGGGCGTAGAATCATAAGTAAAGTGGGAAAATGTATATAACTATGAATGGTGATCCACCTTTCCCTCAGCCACTGTAGTGTCATCGTTAAGCTCACGAATAATCACCGAGTTAGGACCAAATTCCACTCACATTCCTTCACCAAGGTGAGTAATTTGGTAAACCGATAGGAGATTGGTAGAGATATCGGGAACACTCAACACTTGGTTGAATGTTCCCCATCCATCTCTCTCTTGATCCACTCGAAACTGACACTGTCGTGTCATTACCCATCGTGATTTGGGACATACCACAAGGCTCGATGTTGGAGAACTCAACATGTGAAGAAGCCATGTGGTGCGAGGCACAGAATCTATAATCCATGTCAATGAAGGAGAAAATTTGGCTATAAGGGCCTTTCCTTTCTTCTTATTAGATTTAGAACCTTTTGCAGTAGAAGACTCGGCCTTCGGAGCATTTTGTTTAATAGAATCAGGAACACCTATTTGATTTTTCTCAAGTAAATGAGTAAGGTGATCAATTTGTTTTCTCATACACGTATACTCTTTATGACTAGGCTTCTTGCAATAGGAACACAAATACTTGTCTTTTTGTGCTCTAGGCTCAGAAGTCGAAGTGTTCGTGTTAATTTTAGTTTTGGTCTTGGTTTCCTTATTAGGTTGATCCTTTTTTTTTCTTTCTTCTTTTCAGTCTTTTTTTCCTTAGCAGTACTTTCTACAAGGGCATGTGACTTGGACTTGAGAGACCCCATTTGAATGAGCTTGTCCTATTCTCGAATGATTTGGGACGAAAAACAGTCAAAAGGGCATATTCTAATCCTTGCCCAAGGCAACTTTTTGTAGTGTAAAAGTTGACACAAAGACAAAATATTCAAGACCTAACTTAGAGAGAATCGACAAGATCAATTGAGAATATTTCTTCTCTACTTGACATTCCTTTAACAACAATCTAGTGTGGACAAATTCAGAGAAGAATGCTTGTAGGTTTTCAAAATCAATAAGATTTAACCCTAGTAGTTCGTTTTCCAACTCATGTGCTCTCATGTCATCTTGTTGTCAAAAATTCCATCTAACGTTTTCCATGCAGAATTAGGTGTTTTGGACGACTCAATGTGGAAGAGCAAGTTAGGAGAAACAAACATGCAAAGAAGACCTAAAGCTTCATCACTATGGTTTAACCACTTAGATTTTTCAGGGTCGTCATCTGGTTCAGTCTCAGTTCCCATGGTGATGTGGAATAACCCTTTACCCCTTAGTTTCATAATTATTTTCGATCTCCATTCGAAGAAGTTGAACGGTGTAAGCAAAGGAATTGAAAGTGCATCCATAGTGAAAAGAGAGAGAAGGAATGCAGAAAAGAAACACAACCACCCAGGACAATATAATAACCCCCTACTTTTGGCACTTTATAGTTTAGTGCGTTGAATACAATCAGGTCCGAGCGTGCATCTGGAAACACTTGGTAACTCACCTTGTAATCAACGTAATAACGCGCAAGAGAGGAGACCACAATCATGTTTCTGGAGCGCAACAAAGTGACACCGTACACAAGCACAATTGCAAAAACTAGGAAGGAGGCGAAATCAAATCCTGGTTGTGAGAAAAAGTGTCTCACGTCACAAAGGATACCCCTTGCTAGCAAATTTGTGGCGGATGTGTTAGTGTAGGTTATTATTTATCCTATTTATTTATAGGATAATTCTTACACTTGTGTTATCCCTACACTTGCTGGGTTAGCTTGCTTAGGTGTACTAGTTGTGTGGAGTTAACTTACTAGTTGTGTTGAGTTAGCTTCTCAGTTATGATGAGTTAGCTTACTAGTCTTATGGAGTTAACTTAACTACCAATATCAGTTAGTGGGAGTTCTTCACTACTGATTTAGGTAGTAGTTGCACTTCCCTCCTCCTATATGTACATCTTTCTTATTGAATAATTCAAGTCATTCTATTGTAATGTATTGAGCATTATGGATTATGATGGATTTCCATATATAGTATTTTAGCTTCTTACGCTTTGCAAATCTAATGTGGTGTGCTATTATCATCCGAGATCACGGCTTGAACAATATTCTTAAGTCGCAGAAAGGATACCCCCTTCACTGTAATTGTGGTGGATGTGCTCACTAGTCGTAAGCAATAATAAGGCTAAAATACAATGTTTTGAACTCAAGATGAGTCGGATTATCTTGAGAATGCCGAAAAGGCACGAAAAGACAAAGAGGTGCTCAGAGTGATACTGCACACTTGAGCGCATGATTAGTAAAAAAATTAACAATAACACTTTTTTAAAAAATTATCATTTAGAAACGTCGAGTTTAGCTAATTTTAAAGTAATTAGGATGTTTTAAAAAAGCGATAAAAAATGTTAATGAAAAGATGATTTTAAATTACTTATCGTAAAGGAAGAGATCGTAATTAATACAAATAGATTTAATTACAATTAAATCTAATTAATTACAAAAAACTAATTAAGATCTAATAAAAATTAATTCCTAATTAATATTGAATAAATCTAAAAAATTTGAAAAATTAAGATCTATGAAGATCTATTAAATCAAACTAATTACGATTTATTACATTAAACTAATTTCTATTAAGATTTTTTTAAAGCTTTTTCTTAATAGAGATTAATTTAAAAAACTTATGGTTGTTATAAAGCATACCATAAATAAATTAACAAACATACGGTGAATGAAATAAGTAAGAATTTAAAAAACTTACCAAATGAGACTTACCGTAAATGAAAACTTGTCGTTTGAGATAAATAAAAATTAACAAAACTTATTGTTTTAAAAGTTAATAAACTTACCAAAAAAATTGGTAACAACTTACAGTTTGAGTGTAGTCGGGTGCCGGGAAAGCCGAGGAGCCGGAGTTGTGGAGTCCGTTCGGCGTGGGTCTCGACATAGGTCGTGGAAGATCGTTGGGAGTAGAAAAGGTGGGCGAGCAGAGCATGGACAGAGGAGATCACAACGAGAGGAACTCGTGGAAAAAAATGCCTCGAACATGCAAGAAGAGGGAGAGACCAAACGGTTTGAGGAGGCAAAAAATAGCCATGATAGGTAGGGGAAGAGATCCGGCTGGAGCGGGGAGGCGAGAAGGTGTCACGCCACATGCGCACAGAGCAGAGTAGGGTGGGGTTGAAGCTCGAGGTAGGAGTGGGAAGAGTTAGACGGGGGTAAAAGAAACGACCGCAAAAAAATCCGAGCTCGTAGAGCCAACAAAAAAATTGCAGACCGAACTTTTCTAGGTCAAACAATAAACCCGCAGAGCAAGGTGAAGGAGGTCGATGGAGAAAACCAAAACCATAAATTTTAACCTGTATTCTGCAACAAACATGCAAAAACACAGAGGACCAAAAAAAGATCTAAAGAATTTTAGTTTAATAAAAAAAATAAAAAACTAGAAAATACTCTATTTTGGGTTGATCTGCTAGATTTATTTATTCTTAACTAGCTAAATGTAGTAAAAAACCCTAAAAACTCAAGGATATCTGCACATGCACGAAGAACACAAAAAAACTAAAAACTTTCAAGAGCAACTTGTTAAGAACGTTAACAATAAAATTCTAGAATCTAATGATGAAAAACTTGCACAAGGAGTAAAAAAATGAAACCAAGAGTAATCACAACTCAAATGACAAATAAACATTTACCCGATCTCAACTTTCTCGATACCATGAAAGAGTTGGTGAGAATCATATCGAAAACTGTGCACCACGATAAAGTTGCACTCTGAAGGAAACGTAATAGCTCCAGCGTAATCACAAGGAGGAATCGATCAATCAATGGAAGAGCTTGCATAACAGAACAAAGCTTGCACATAGAGAAAAGACAACAAAGTGTCTTGGCATACTCATAAATGTCAAATGAAGGGATACATATAAGGTGCTGAGTAACCCTAGTAGAATGACACACAAGAAACCCTAAACCTAACCCATGTGAGATGACCCTCCATATGTGTGTGGAGGACATATAGGATCCCACACACCAACAACCCACAACTATTGAGGAATAATTTTGTGTTATCCTTAATTGAATTAGTTAACAAGTGGGAGATTGTTGGATATGTCACATATTTCCTTTAGTTATATTTTTAAATTGAAGAATCAATATTAATATCGTGGAATTTTGTTTTTAGTCAATCAACTTGATTTTTATAGAAAAAGGGATCAAAATAAAATTCCTATTTTAGGATTTTGTCTTGTGGAATAAGTAAGGGCTTATATTAAATTTATTATTTTAGGCTTTTGTCTTGTAGAAAAAGTAAGATTAATTCTAGGATGTGTTTTGTTTATAAACATACATACTCTCACAATGAAAGGAAAAAGATAATTAATTAGAAAATAGAGTTTAAAAGGTTAGATATTATATTTGTAAGTTGATTTCAAGTTAATAAAATAAGTGTTATCCAAATAAGCATCCATGCTTATGCGAACAACTTATTCAAGTTATAGACTTAGGCGAGATCTGGAAGGAAGACCCACGAACCAAAGGCAAGAAATCATAGTGTTATGTGGACTTGGAGGATGAAAGGATTTTTGCAAAGTTGTCAAAATCAACAAAAATAAGGCATGGGAGAAAATAATGAAGCCACCATACATGGAAAAGTAGTCATGTAAGGCCGTGAAGCAAAGGTAAAAAGAATTTATGTAAGTTTTAAGTTTTGGCAAAGCCGTAGAACGAAGGAGGTTCATTTTCTAGTGTTGTGGGGTTTTGAAGGTTTAAAGCATCGCGGTGAAAAGAAACTCATTTTTAGTGTTTCATGGGTTTTCACAAGGAATGTATGCCATGGTAGAAAGGAAACTCATTTTTAGTGTTCATCTTGTTTTTGAGAGTTTGAATGTCATGGAATAAAGGAAACTTGTTGAACTAGTGTTCTGTGGGTGTTTTAAAGGCCAATTTGTTGTGGAACAAAGTAAAACCTAAACACAATGTTCCATGAGTATGCAAACACAAAGAAAATTATGCGAAGGTCTAGAAAATTTACTGAAGATTGCGAGAAAACACAAAATGAAGAGAACAAAGCTATAGAAGTCGAGTAAAGTCCGTGGATGACTACGGAATGCCGTGAAAAATAGGGGAAAAAGAAAGGTCCATGGAAGTCTAGCAAAGTTTTCAAGAGGTCTTAAGAGATCTACGAAAGTTGAGAAAACCCTTGTAAGTCCACAAATGGTTTGAAAAGTCACGAGACCAAGGTGAAAAAATCAAAAAATCCGCGTAACATCGGGAAAAGCCACACAACACGAGATGACCATGAATCTATTTTTATCTTCATGTTTTTAGTCAAAAATCTAATTTTAAAGCATGGAAAATCTAAAAGAAGAACAAATCATACAAGAGGGCATTAATTGGAGCATGCAAAGTTGATAATTTTAATACATAAGTATGTAAATGGACCGTTTATTTTTAAATGCACTTTTCTTTTCTAAAGCATGATTTTTCTATTTTGAGCATGTATATCTATTTTTGAGTGTGTGTTTTGATTTAATGATCATTCTTCATACATAATTCACGTGTTATGCTATTTGGAACATCATAATTGTATGGTTGTTATTTTCCCCTTCTTCTCTCTTAGAATTCTCTATAAAACTCCATGAATTCATTGTAAAAATATCTCTACCATTTATTCAGATCTTTCCATTGTTGTTCATAATTTTGGAGTTTATTCTAAGTTTTGAGTGGAAGAGTAGGGGTCATGAGTGATTTTTTTACTTCTTTCACCTCTTGGATCAATAAAAGAGTTATTTTTACCTTTTCATTACTGTAAGTTTATAATTTGTGCAAGTTTATAACTTTTAAGTTGTTTTTGATCTTGTGATAGTTTTAATCCCTAGTTTTATAGCTTAATTTCAATGCCTTTTGTAATAACATACTAATCTACAGTGCCACATTTTATGTTGATTAAATTCTTGTAGGATTCAATTGTGGAGTTTACCAAATTACTCTTCTAGAGCTATTTGATGTCTTATCTATGTTGTTTGAATTCCAACCTTCCTTTCAAACATTTATGAATGAGTTTTTCATTTTGTGATTTGTGTATGGTGTGCATGGTTCCTTAGATCTATTTATGTGATTCAAACAAGTCTGAGATCCTCAAAAATTTCTGGTGTATCACCATCTTTTCAAAAATTTCCCTTATTTCCCTCTCCCTTTTCCTTGTGGATTCAGTAGAGTAGAGTAGTCTTAGGAGTAGAAGCTACTTTAGGTGTTATACTAGGGGAACCAACCCTCTCTGAAGACTCACTCCAACATACAAGTCACCCACAACCTAGGAGTGTTTCCATTTTGTCAATTGAAAGGAGAGATTCCACACCACTCTCCAAAGGGTGCATTTGAAGACCAAAAGAAAGGATTTGCTAAAGATTTGATGTTATTCTTGGAAAATATCATTGTTTCAGACACATTCATCCAACATATAATAGCTCCATGAGTTCAAAGCACATCATGATAAGATATCGGTGCATATTTCATGCCAAAAGTTATAACTAGATCATCTTCAAAAGGTATTCCATTTGATTTCATTGAGTTACCTTTGAATTCAACAAAAAGAAACAATTTTTGAGTTCTAAACCATATACTAAATCTCCCTCCATCCCACAAAATCAGATTTTACTTCCCAATTTCCCCATATCCAATCTAAATCTCAATATGGCCATCCCAAGAAATCTAGTTTTTGTTCCCTTCAATGATGGAAACCCACTATTGCTTGCTCAACATGATGATATCCTGGTTTTCGTCCTTAAGAGAATTCCAATTTTTATTGGAGAAAATCAAGTTACACCCATATAACACATTAAAAATGTGGCCAATATATGATATATTTATCATTTTACTCAAGACAATGTTACAGTTGGGCTATTAACATCCTCTTTCAAAGGTAAAACATTAAGTGGTACAAGGGATTGAGAGTAAATTCCATCAGTACATGGATCAGCCAAGAGAATTTTTTTACGGGAAATATGAAGAAAAGTCAGATCATATTTCATTAGTGGAACAATTGACCACCATCAAGAGAGCACCAAAATATTTCATGTGTTGTTTCAACTACAAGTTTCAAAGAACTTGGGACAGAATTACATGAACATGATAAGGCCTACTCTTGAGAATGATTTTTTATTATCTAAGGATTTGAATTTTGATATTTTAGTGATGATATAATCAATGGGTGAAAGGAAACTCCCTCATGCTTATGCCATAGAAATTGGAGCTGAAAATAATCTCATACAAGTAGGAAAAATAGTATCAAGGCCTCCCATGCCCATCTTTCTACATATTCATCATTCCACTTCCCTTCTAATACTTGATAGATCCAACACTAATGCATATTACTCATATTGTAAGTCAAATTAATGCAGCTCCAAGCACTCCAAATTAATTACAAAAGCTTAAGAGCATGGTGAAGGATCTTGGGAATGAGCTAGTAACCTTGAAAAGACAAAAAAACATGAATTTTTAGACCTTACTATCCTCCCAATAAACATAATAGACATCCATTCCAACCAAGTTTGCAAAGCCAAAATCAACTTACTAATGTTAAGCCTATTCAATCATTCAATCCCAATGCTACTAGCACATCCAAAACAATTGTACCTATCCAAAATAATTTGGTATTGATTAACTAAAAATGGAAAAATAATACTATGGAAAGTATAACCACTAGTTAATCTAAATAGGAGGACTAAAATGATGTATGCGTGCACTAAACAAGAAGGAATAATTGTGAATAATTAAACTAAGTAAAATAAAACCCTAAACATGTAAGAAGGAAGGGAGAAATGACTTAGCTGACTACGGAAAGACTACGCGCCGCAGTTGTCATAGTCCGATAATAAAATCGAAAGCAAGAATAAACACCCAAAAGTCCTTAAAATGTCATATTTGGAAGATCGAGCAGAATGAGGCACTTGGGAAGGTCTTGGGTACCCGGGGTGCCCTAGTCTGCAGAAACAAGGTGCCTCGGTTTCGTAAAAGCTTTAAATCTAGTTTTTATAGGGTCACAAGGTATTCTGAAGTGTTCTCTATCTATAGCATCAGATTTGTCCAATTGCGCCAAATGTGCTAAATATTGCATTGACAACCTAAGAAAGAAGTATCAAAACCCTAAGAAAAAATTAAATATGCAAAATGAATGGGTTGGGCTGACCTCAGCCATCAAACTATTGGTCTTATCACTAAGTGATGCATTACATTTCAGACCCGGATGTACTTCTGGTGTGTGTGTGTGTGTGCATGTCGTGCCCTAGGTGCTCTTGTGTCAGTCATACTTTGTGAAGTAGTGAGCAATAATAACTATAGAAAATGTAATAACATGTGTGCATGAAATAGAATAGAATCCTCCCCCTATGTTGTGTGTGATGATGCAAATCTCCTAGCCTTTATGCATGACACTATGTGGATGCAAGTGATGCAATGGATGTAAATCTAGATGAAGTGATAGTAGTATGTGACGTTAGAACCCTCATTATGGTCTCATAACTTTGTATTTATATGGTTCTCTTGCTCTAATTTCGTAATTAACCCCGACATGGCCACTATGAAAAATATAAGGATGAAAAATGGCTAGAAGAGGCCCAAAAAGAGGCGAGAGAAGAACATGGATCGGGGTGACCTAGGTGGGACCAGGGCACCTTGGGATGCCCAGTAAAACTTGGGTGCCCCAGTTTAGGATAAAATGATAGGATAGTTACGAAATAAGTGGATATGTATAGGAAAATATGTGGGAATGACAAAATAAAATATAAAATAAAGGTGGCCAAAAGGTGGGATTAATTAGTACTTTATTCACTTGAGAACCCTCTAAATAGTAGTATAAGATTAGGCTAAATAATGCCTAAAGTGCATGATTTTGTGTCTACATGACAAGACTATGAGTGGTGTTATCCTTGTAATTTAGCCCATAACTAGAACTCTTGTCCCAATGGTGTTCTAAATCAAGCACTTATGGTGCAAAATGATTCTATGTCTCAAAACTCATCAATTGAGACCCCACCACATCGGGAGAGGTTTCTCAAGAATTGGTGCACAATGATGTTACACTTCTAAATTGGAAAGAGGATGATTTTTGTGGAGTAAATCAATGGGACCGGTGCTCTCCTTCTATGGAAGCAAAAACAAAACTAATTCTCAGCGCATTCTCAACATGTCAAAGTGTTGTTTCATTTTCTAATCAGCAATGTGCTAAAAAAATCAATCAACAAGAATTCAAAGTCAACAAGATATTACAATCTTAACACCATCAATTCAAGAAAGTATTATTTCTAATAAGATACAACAAAAGGTTAGTACTTCATCTTTCAATATTCTTGATCATATGAAGAAAAATAAGGTCAATATGTCAATGTGGGATTCTTTGTCTCTTCTTGGTCAAAAATATCTTTTGTAAGAAGCTTTTCTAATCTAGTCTCTCTAGCCAACCATCTAAAGAACCATCTAAATTTGTGCTTACTAACACACCTAATCTAAAAGAAGATCAAGCAAAAAAAAGTGTGAAACCACCTCCTTTCTATGTTTCCTTGATCATAGGCCAAAATCTAGTCCATAATTACATGATTGATTCAGGAGCTTCCAATTTAGTTATGCCCAAGAAAATTGTTGATAAACTTGGTCTAAAATATGAGCCTCTTTCTAAAGGAGTAGTTCAGTTAGATGGAACACATGTAAAGACCCTTGGATTCATTAGAGGACTAAGCCTAACCTTGCATGCATGCCCCAATTTCTCCATCCCTCAAGATGTATTCATTATTGATCTTCCTCCCCTTTTTTCTTTTTGTCTTTATAGAGATTTCATTGCTAAAATTAGAGGCTAATTATCATCAGACTAGTCTCACATGTTGTTTAGAACAAGGTATGGAACCAAAGTTACAATAAGGTCTGAGCCCATCTCAACAATTCATATAGAGCCTTATATTTCTAGTGTCATCAATTCTAATTGTATGATCATAGATGAAGAAGACTAACTAGTTGACCAAGAACCAAGAACACTTCTTGAGGGAATTCCAAACTTATTACTTGATGAATGGGCTACTCAAAGTCATGTTGTTGATCCTTATAGTAATATTGAAGAGGAAAGTCTTGGAACATATTGTTTACATGAAGAAAATTATATTATTCCTAACCTTGTCAAATCAGATCAACAAGATGAAGGTTTATGGAAATTATACTTTTGATGGATCAAGAATAAAAATGGAGCAGGTGGGGGAATCATGTTGATTTCTCCAAAAAAGAGAATTATTTTTCAGCTTTAAGGTTTCATTTTAGTTGCACTAACAATACAACTGAGTATGAAGCTCTTATGCATGGTATTCAATGGGAAAGGAAAAGAATGGTAAGATAAAATGTTTGGAGCAGTGAGTTAGTTTCAATCAAATTAGAGGACAAGGTGTAACCAATAATTTTTTTCTAAGATCTTATAAAAACAAAGTATGGGATTTAATAGAAGATTTTGATGCTTTCAATGTTCAATCTATTCCTAGAGGTAAGAATTAAAATGTAGACATACTAGTTGTAATTGGTGCTCAAGTTGACATTCCAAATCATATTAGTAAGGACAAAAATCAGCAACATATCAAGATAGTTGTAAGGCCTTCTATCCCTAATAACAATGTTAATCGACAAGTGTCTAAGTAAAATAAGTAGATAATTATTTTTTTGCAAGATGAAGTGAGTTTTCAATAAAAATCAAGAAAATTGCAACAACAATATGAAAATCAGATTATTCAGTTGAGATATAACAAAATACCTTAGGGATTTTTATTTATTGATAAAAACGGGTTGAAGGGTCTCGTTCCCTTTTACTAAGTAAAGAGGCTTAACCTTGGAATTACCATGATAACCGGGAGAAAAACCTCCTAGGGTGATAGCTGGTTACATCGAACAAAATCCAACATATAAGGCATATACAACTATACTATAATATGCTTAAAAGTATATAAAACCTAGCTTATGATTTAATAACTAGAATATGTAGAAATAAATAAAATGACCATAGGAGACTCCAGCCCTCGATGATTTCCATGTCCGAATCCATGGAAAGCTATAGTTCCATTTTCCCAACCCCTCTAGAGATAGTCATAAGCTTCACCTACTAAATCATGAATCTCCATCCACCATAATGGAACGAGATCAATAGGAGAATTAAGAGCCTTCAAATTAGGAAGCTTGAATGTGGCACGACTAGCATTTATGCATATGCCAAAGGTAGACAACTTCTCGAAGAAGACCAATAGTTCTCCAAACATCTTCTCTAATTCCAAGAAGGCACCGACATCAATGACATTGGAACCCTTCGTCGATTCACCAACCGCCCAAAATTTAAAATGCCAAACTACATTTTCCACCTCAAAAACCAGATTACCATAGAAAGAGGGACGAATCCAAAACAAAGCCAAATTGACTACATCTTGCTTCGAGGAGCGGATGAGAAGAAGATTCTCCAAAAATATGGAAGCCACACTACTATTGACCTTTGGACATCCTTCCTCCAACAGAAAAGACTCACCCATAACCAATTTGATCACCCCCAAATTTTTAGAGTAGGAGATGTTGAAAATTCACTTCAGATGATTGTCTAAAATTCTTGTCCAAAAGGCCATCTCCTACTTATCAAAAAGAAAATAAAGATGAGGAACTCGAGGGCATTCATAGAAAGAAAAGGAAGAAAATGAAAAGAGAAGGACATCAGACACCCCCGATAAATAACCAACAATCCTATCACATGTGAGATATTCGACGAAGATCCAAAATTATGACATATCACTCCTGACAATAATCTCAAGACCATTCCAGTCTTGATAATTATTAGCCACCTTTTATAATTACACTTGATCAATCCCAACATTGGCCAACCAATCAGCACATTGATTGCATTCCCTATACACGTGTTTTATACTCCAATTTTTCAATTTAGATAGTTTCCATAAAATATTTTGAATGCCCAAGTCAAGCTTCCATGATAAAGCCTTCAGATTTAAAATGGCATTGACTATCACTAAGTAGTCCCCCTCAATTTTGAGGTTCTCAATGTTAAGGGAAAACGCTAAATCTAAACCTTTTCCAAGATCCTAAAGTTTAGCTGAGTTGCAAGTTCCAATTCAAGTTGATCATTTCTAATCAAACATCTAACTCCTAAAACACCCGGATTACCCGAAGCGCCATCAAATTTAGCTTAAAATCACCAAAGGCGGGGGTGCCATTTGGCATTATTTCGAAGAAGAGAAGAAGGAATAGAAGGTTTCAGCACCATCCTTAGGCTTAAGAATTTTAGGCCATTGTTTCTCAATTTCCTTGTCTTTATTTGTGAAAGGGTAGTCACGGGTCCAATTGAAGAGACGACTTCAGAGACCACCCATTCCATCCTAAGAATGACACGATAAAAAAATCCTTTCATCCCTAAAAATATTTTTATTCCTTTCCCACCATAAATGCCACAAAAGAAGAACTAAACCTGCAAATCCAAATTGAAGAAAGAACACCATGATGATAACTCTTGGGCCACACTAGAATTGCTTTCGGAAGATTTTGTGGTTGAACCCATGGAAGATTGAGTTTAACACACAACTAATTCCATCACACCACAACAAAGGGGTAATTAAAAAAACATGATCACGATCTTCCTCAGTCTTTTCACAAAGATATCATCTTGAGGACCATGGAGTCCAAATGTTTTCCTTCTTTCATGAGTGATAATTTTACCTTTTAAAAGCCATCCATGTAAACAAACCTACTTTTAGAGGATAGGAGGGAGACCAACAATATTTCGAGATCATATCTTTCGCTCTAACCTTGGAAAGCAACAATTTATAACCACAACTAGGGTATAAGTACTAGATGAAGTAATCATCCAAATAATTTCATCATGTTGATTAGAAACCACAATTTGTCTTTCTTGAAGGGATGAAAGAAAGCTATTTTTACTTCCTGGGAAATTTAAGTGATCTATATTTTCTTGAGCAACAAGGAAGCGAAAAGATCATTTCTAATACCATAATTGGATACATAAGGACCCCACTCATTTACTAACATTATTTTTATTTCCCCAAATCCATGAGTCTCACTAGGAAGGCGGAAAGCCATTCAAAGGATCATCCCAAAACAAAGATCTTTCCCCATTACCAATCTTCCAGGCGGCATTGTTGAGAAACAAAGATCTACACTCAACCATAAAATTCCATATATGAGAACCCTAGGGGATTATCAATGCAGAGAATGGAATCTAGGAGGGGGGCTACAAGATACTTATTTTCCACCACTTGACTAATGAAACTGCTCGGATTGGAAATTAGATTCTAGACAAGTTTAGCCCCAAGGACAATATTTTGAACACCAAGGTTAAGAATACCTGCTCCATCGAGATCCTTGGGTTTAGGAAAAGTCTCCCAACTAATCAGAGGAATTTTTCTATCATCAGAAAGGCCTGCCATTAAAAATTCCACATGATGCTGATCAATTTATCCAAAACACCTTTTGGAACCTTCAAAATGGAAAGCATATACATTGGAGAAGCACATAGAACAAATTTGATGAGAGTCAACCTCCCAGCAAGCGAGATCCACTTTCCCTTCCATGAGCATAACTTTGATTCGAATGAGGAAATAAGATCCTTCCATAGAGAATATTTACCTGATCCACTAAAAAGAGGAACTCCAAGATACTTTACAAGAAATTTCCCTTTCCTAAATATGAAAATATTAAAAATTCTAGCTTTAAGTTGGGGGAGATATTGAAGAAAAAATGATTGATTTAGGGAAGCTTACCTCTTGACCCACAAATGACCACGAGTATGCATCAAGGTATCCTTCATTTCTTTTTCTTCACGAATACTAGCCTTTCCAAATAGAAAGGTGTCATCGAAAATTTACTGTGGGAGATCGGGTTGAAACCTTATGTGATTTTCAAACCCTTCAAATTACCATCCTTAAACTTTTCTACTGATGGATCTACTAAGAGTTTCAACAACCAAGATGTAAAGAAAAGAGGAAAGAGGATCTCCCTGTCTGATACCATGATTGCTTTTGAAGAAACCCTCAACATTTCCATTAATCAACACTTAGAATGAGGGACCAAAGATACAATGAATATCCACTTACATAGTTGCATAGAGAAACCAAATTTCCTAAGGAATCTGATTAAGAAACACCAATTGATCTTATCATAGGATTTTCTTATGTCCAACTTCAACAACATACTTGGGGATGTGCTAGTAGATATGGAGTGGATTAGTTCATGAGATAAGAATATCCCTTCATAAATAGACCTATCGGGCATGAATCCAGTTTTCTCCTAAGAGATTAGAGGATCCAACACAACTTTTAAATGTGAGGCTATGACCTTGGAAATGATATTATAAGCATTATTGCATAGGGAGACATGCTTGAAATCAACAAAGGAAGAAGGCTGATTTTTCTTAGGAAAGAGGCTAATAAAAGTGCAATTAAAATATTTGAGAAATGAGTGTGATCTTCAAGATTATTCTATAGCCTCCCACACATCATATCCTACAATGTTCCAAAAATGTTGAAAAAAATCATCTTGGAATCCATCTGGGCCTGGGGCCTTGTATTTTCCATGGAAAAAATGATTTTCTCCACTTCACCCAATGAAAAAGGCTTGAGAAGGGCAGAATTTTGGGCCTATGTAATAACCGATGGAATGGAGTCAAGAAGATAATATTGAACATTCTCATGGGAAACCACATCACCACCAAGTAAAGAAGAGAAAAACCAAATACCTTCTTCCACAAGTATCTTTTTGATCGAGATAAAACCACACCATTACTACTCTTGATTTCAGAGAGATAATTTGAGCTTCTTCTAGCTTTAATGAAGCATGATTTTTTTGAATTTTTGTCCCCATCTTTGAGCCAAATCTCCCATGACTTTTTATTCCAATAAACTTCTTCCCGAGAAGTAGTTCTCTAGCTCTGCCAGAGTGATTTCTCTTAAAGGTATTCTTCCTGCCCCATCCACAAATCAAAATCTTCAAATTCGGTGATTTCAATTCTGAATCCACTCGGGATTTTTCTTGGAAAATATTTTGAAACAATTTGCATTCCAAACATAAAAATCCCCCTTTAGGAGCTTGAGATTTTGGGCTAAAACAAACATTTTGAGCCCTTAATCGATAGGATTTCCACCACTGTCTAATATTTCCTTCCCGAGAAGCATCTCTCGAGCCACATCAATTCAAACTTAAAGGGGATTTCTTGGGGAAAATCCATGTTAAGCTGAGAGAGACAAAGGAAAGTGATTAGATACGAGACAAGGTTAGAACCAAAATTTCAAGAACAAAGTTATTTAGAGACCAGTTAGGACCAACCGAGAAACCGATCAAGTCTTTCTGAAATATTACTAAATCCTCTCTTTGATTTCTCCAAGTAAACCAACCATGTTTAGGTTTGATATCTTTGAGAGAGCCTTCATTGATGAAAGAACAAAAATCCAACTGAGATTGCAAATTCCTTCTAATACCCCCACATTTATCTATATCTGAGGAGAACACAATTAAATCCCCCAAAATGAGGAGATGATCCTCCAGAGCTTGCAAGGACCTAGATAATTCTGACCAAAGAGTTATTTTACCCAAAATACTATTAGGAGCATAAACATTAAAAAGATGAAAAGCCACTTGAGATCACTTATGATTAATGATCACCAATTGCAATCATTATTTTGAAAGATCAAATCAAAATTTACTTGATTCTCCTTCCAAATAATTCCCAAGCCCCCAGAGGCTCCATTCGAGTTAAAAAAACCTTTCCAACCTTTACATGTTGTACCCCAAATATTTTGCCCAGCTTCAAGTGCAAACATTTTGGTTTCTTAAAGTAAGACCACACAGACCTCAGAGGAAAACAAATAACACTTCAACAAGTAGTTGTTTGTCAAGGGTATTCAGACCCTTAAAATTCCAAGAAAGGAGCTTCATTGATGGTAGGGAAGGATTTTCACCTTCCCAACTTTAGATTTATCAAACTTCAGGATACTTTTCTTTCCTAATCTATTTCCTTCTGAGCTATTTCTTGCTTAGATTTATTTCTATTTTCCTATTTTAGTAGATTTTAGGCCTTCCCATCCTACCACAATTTTAGAGATCGAGAGTTCGAATCTAAATTATCCGTCTCAAGTTCTCCATTCTCCAAACCACCACCGCTAGCTAAAGTCAACATCGTCTCTTCACTACGATTATGAGAAATCAATCATTAAGAGAAGTTATAGAAGAAGATTTTCCTTGCTTAAAACCTTCTTTGAGTAAAGAGACTAATTCTCCCGAGTCTCTATGAACTTCTTATGTATCCCTCAAAAGAGAGCGAGGGGTCAAGTCTCTGAAGGATTGAATTTCAAAAGAGGGATGCTTGACTCAACCAAGTCCAATCCTTACTCTTGAATGATGAAGTATCGGGATTTCCACTTGAAGATTCAAAACCTTTCTCTACATGTAAATGGAAGGCTTATCCAAAAGCTGGGGAAGTTGTTTCACATCATCTTTTTCATTTTAGTAGGGAAATCTTTTCTTATATGATCCAGTTTCCCACAAGTAAAATATTTCACATTAAGACCCTCATAGTCAATAGGTTGGGTCTAGGAACCTCGAGAGGATTTCAAATAGAAAACACTCGGGAGAGGAGCTAAAAAATCCATATCCACAAAAACACAAGTAGAAGAATTTTTCCGGGAGTTGAGAGAGGGATTTACGATATGAACAAAGGTCCCTAAAGAGTTTGAAATGGACTTCGAGTATACGCTTACGGAATTCGTGGGGAGATTGTGGAAACTCGGCCAAAGTGGAGCTCGATCACCATTTTTTCAGAAAGCGGGTTAAAATATGGGGACTAAGGATGGATATAAAGGCTAGAGGAACTAAAAAACTAGGGGTCGTCCTTATAAACTTTATTCAAATGCTCTACTGAAGAAAAAAGAACTTGAAAAAAACCATTTTCCAGGAAGCTTACCTTAGGTTTGACTTCTTGCCCCCAAAACCAGAAGACCCAGTCAAGGATCCTTCTCTTTGAAAACTTCGCTCCAAAAAACTTGCAAAATAGGCCCTTCAAATCCGAACTTCATTAAATTCATCTCTAGTGCTGGTGGAAAGTCCACATTTAAGATGTCTGTAGAGATCTTAAAATTTATACCCTCGACCTTATTCCCTCAACTTATTTTGAAACACACGATTTCATCCATATTTGGATTAGAAGGGACCTCCGAATTTGAATTTTGAGAGGATCCAAATCTTTGAGGGCTTCAACTAGATTCTCGAAAGAAGACACTCCCATCATCGCAACTATTGTTTTTAAAACCACACCAGACCTATCTTCGAATCAAAAGTGGTGCGTCTAAATCCTCAGAGGAAGAACCAATGAACCCTCGCTTACTATCTCATTTCCAATTTCCCACCTGGAATCCTATTCACCCCGTAAGAACCCCATATCCATAGAATTCACAACATAATGGCCAACGAAACAATAGTTGCCTTTGAATTCAAAAATTCAAATTTTTCGGTTGTCACTTTTTCGGTGCTCCATCCTTAGGAATTTTATTCAAAATACCTTAGGAATTAGTCACTATGAGTCCATTTTTAATACAAATGATCATGTCATAGGTGAGAAATCTAACATACTAATCAAACAAGAAGATTATGAGCAAATCAACATTGACAATGACAAAACACTCAAGTTGGGAAAGGTATGTAATCAAGATGAAAATTTGATTTTGTTCAACTTTCTCAGGAATTTGATGATGTTTTTACATGAGATATGGTGATTTAAAGGTTTTCAATCCATATTTAGCTCAACATACTATAGAGTTAGATTTAAATGAAAAATCATCCATACAAAGAAAATACCCATCAATCCTAAGATTGAACCTCTTATGAAATAAGAATTGGATAAATTGATCAAAGATAACATCATTTTCCTTGTGAAACATTCATCATGGGTTTCAATTTGGTTCCCGTGAGAAATAAAAATGGAGAAATACACTTATGTGTGGATTTCAGAGATTTTAACAAGGCATATTTAAAATATCATTATTATCGATAGAACCGCAAATGGTAAGTGGCTCTAAACATTTTTCAATATGGATATAATCAAATTTTGCAAATGGTAAGACAACATTTAACACAAAATGGGGCTCGCACAATAAAATGCCATTTGGACTTTTCACGTGTAATGAACTTGGTATTTCGGTGTCTAAGGAAGTTTCAGCCCCCTTCCTATGGGTGTCACATCCACATCAAATTAAGGATGCAAGAATCGATGCAGAAACTTGAATGGGACAGGTGGTGGATCAAGAAAGACAGGGTAATGTTTAAACCCACAAAATGGGTTACATTATGCAAATGGTCGACAATAAAATGCCATTTGGACTTTGTTTTTAGTTTTTTTGAAGCAATTGTTTTGTTTTTCTTGGTTCTTGACAATTTTCTATTGTTGGGCTTTACGGGGTTAAAAGAAGTAAAGTGTATAGTTTTGAAAAACTATTTGCCAATAATAAAAAAATGAACTTGGTATTTCAAGGATTGATTAATAATTTTGTTCTTGTTTATTTGGATGACATAAATGTGTTTTCCAAGCATGCTACATATCATCTAGTTCATCTTAGACACATGTTTAAAAGGTGCATGCGGTAGGCGACATATCTCTCGAACCCAAAAAGTGTATTTTTCAGTCCATGAAGGTAAATTGTTGGGTCATGTTGTGTCTAAGAAAGGTCTTGTCATTGATCCAGAAAGGGTAAGTGCAATTTTGTCATTATCTTTGTCAAATCATAAGAAGGTATTACAAAGTTTTTGGGTAGAATTAATTTTATCAAAAGATTCATTCCATATTTTGCAAATTTAGTAAATCCACTAACCTCTATGTTGAAGAAGAATATGGTTTTCAGTTGGAAAACAAAAACAAATAATGCTTTTAAGCAATCAAACATGCTATTTCACAAGCTCCAACACTTACTAATCCTAATTTTAGCAAAGATTTCATTTTATATGCTTTTAGAGCAATTGACACAATCTTAGCCATGTTGGTACAACAAAATGATGAAAATTTGGAACAACCAATTACTTTTTTAGTCAAGGATTAGAGGATTACGATGTAAAGTATTATTTTTTGAAAAATAGGTCCTTTCATTCATTAGAATTCTAAAAAAATCAGACATTTGGTTTCAAATAAAAAAGGAGGTATTTCATATTACAGTCCATTCCTTATGTTCTTGTTGATAATATTTTTTTAGAAAGGATGTAAATGGAGTTATTTTGAGATGTGTTGATTCATATCAAATTGAGCATGTTTTAGAAGAGTTTCATGTAGGATTATCTAGTGATCATTTTGCACCAAGAGCTACAACTTTGAAGATCATGATAACATATTATTATTGGCCAAATTTATTCTAGAGATGCTCATGCATGGGTAAGGAAGTGTTCAAAGTGTGTTATTTTTGTAGGAAAATAAAAGTTAGCAGCTCTTCCTCTTCAACCCATTAGGTAAATCAACCTTTCATGTAATGGGGTTTGGATTTTATTGGCATGATTAACCCACCTTCTAGTGCATGCCACAAATGGATTCTCACAGCTACGAATTATTTCACAAGGTGGACAAAAGTAGTTTCTTTGAAAGAAGCAAATAAAACTTTAGCGTTGGGTTTTTGAAAGTCTTGTCACAAGGTTTGGTGTTCCTGCTACAATTATCTCATACAATGCATTAGATTTCCTTGGCACAAGAATTTTTACGTGGGTATTGAATATTGGAATTCATCTATCAACATATTCCAATTATTATCCTCAAGGGAATGTTTTGGTTGAAGTCAACTAATAAGAACCTTCTCATAATCATCAAAATAACTATGGTGGAAAATCAAAGATCATGGCATACAAAATTGAAATCAACCTTATGGACTGATATAATTACTCCTAAGAGGTTAATTGGAAACTCTCCTTTCATGCTTTTCTATGGTAGAGAAGAAAGGTTTCCTATTTATTATGAATTACCAGCTCTAGATCTCATAAAACAAATGGAAATGATGGAGGAGGATTCAATGGAAATCAAATTTTTTGAGTTAATGGAATTAGAAGAAGTTAGAAATAATACAATGGATACCATGGAGCTTCATCAAGCTCAAGTGAAAAGATACTTTGAAAAGAAATCAATTACAAGAACATTCAAAGAACATTCAAAGAAGGAGATATAGTGCTCAAGTGGGATGAAGAAATAACCAATCCTAAAAGACACACTAAGTTTGAATCCTTTTGGAGTGGACCATATCTGATTACATGTTACAAAAAAAACAATTCTTTTTAGCTCTCCAAGTTGAATGGTAATGAGCTGCCTTCCCATTTAATGGGATGTACCTCAAAATTTGTTATTGAGGTCATGTTTCACCCTTTTATATAGTAGTTTGTTGTTTTTTCTTTCCTCCGAGTGCTCCATGCATTGTTGTTTAAGTTTCCTTTCTATGTGTGCATTATGCACTTTGCTGGTGTGTCATTTTCTAATAAGTGCTCTAACATAGTTGTTTTTGTTTCCGTAGAAGGTATTTTTCAGTGCTCATATTGTTTCAAAAAATTAGAGTAGTTAGCGAATGACTCCATGCCTAATGGATACTTTAAGCTACTCTTTTTTTTACAACTAGCGGAAGATGTCCCGAAAGTCACCAAATTGTTATCTAA
>CM031242.1:713992423-714030070 GCA_018340775.1 Taxus wallichiana var. yunnanensis | reverse complement strand
TATATCAAATGTATCTATGCTATGGAAACAAAGTTACTTTGAATGAAATTCTTGTTAAAGGAAATGCTTTGCTGAAATGGAATGCTTGTTTAAAGGAAATGAAAAGTAAAGGAAATTTTCTAAAATAAAGAGATACAAGATTGCATTCAGATAATCACCAAATCAAGATATTAAAACTGGAACTTAGTAAATGTAAATATTTTGCATGAAATACCAGTCCTTCAATCTCCTTAGTCGAGTGGGCCCTTTCTCTACTTCGGGATTGAGACTCTTAACACAAATATATCCTCAAAATATCATGTATTGTATTGATCAAAAATAAGTCTATTACATAATTCAGAGAGTAACTGAAAAATAACTTATGTCTATTAACTGCTATAATACTGGTAAAAACTAACTAAGAAACAGTTCAAGGAGGTGTCTTATAGACACAACTGATTACAACACATGCCACAACTATAGGCAATAGATTAACGATGACATTTTCATAAAATTTCCATGACGCCCCATAACTCTATTGGAAACAAGGGTCCTAGTTTGTAGCTTGTTAAGGGTCAATCTCCAAAATGGCATAGTGGTTGTGGACTTGGTCTCCTTTGTGACTACACAAAATGGTAGAAAATGTGCCTCATCATCCTACATATGTCACCAAATCACTCAACAAAGCAGTTAGTGGAAGTTCCATTGGACATTAGTTCGCATAAGATAGAATAAGGGGAAATGCATCACTTTCTACTTTAGATATAACTATTTAGAACATTCCCATGCATTGATTAATGTTTTTAGGAGTAAATTTTATAGTTATATAGATGTTATGATGAGTCAATTTATGGACTCATCAATGTTCACTTGTTTCAAGAGGCTTCCACTCACCTTGTCACAAGAATCCAAGAATACAAGGACAAGATGGACTAAGCATAAGACAATATTAGAACCCTCACTTCATATGTGCAAGTGTTTATAGATCCAAGTGTTTTCATGGCTCTCCCAACCAAATAAGTTACTCAAATAAGTATCTTGACCATGAGTCCATAAGAAAATCACAATGCAGTTCACCATGCGGGGAAAGGAGAATGACAAGTGGGTGAACATGATCCTAAAAATGGGTAAGGCGTTGATACTAGAAATGTTGACGTTATTAAAGTACATGGATGTCACGGTCATGAAAATAATCACGACAAGAGAAGGGATTGATATAGAGAAATATAATTGGAATTAGGTGTATTCGTTGGTCATGGAGATGGGAAAGGTCAAATCATCCCTCATGATAATCAAAGGTGTATTCTCTTCATGTCAGATGACTTGTCTCAAGTTTGGGCTCAAAATTTGGTTGCTCACTATGAAATGATAAAACATGCTATCGGCGAGCTTGATTCATATGAGGAAGAGGTTGAAAATATGTAGAAGGATTTTGATGCTCAAGTACAAAATCACGAGTACCACCCATGATTGAATACACTCTAATAGATGATCTGTTGAAGTATTTTGAAGATCTAGTAAAAAAGGAAGCCAGAGATCCATTCTCATTCAATGAAGACACATTGGAATATTTGGTGGAGATAAGGGAGGTCATTTCCAACACCATAAAAGATCATCAATCTTGGTACTTTGAATGTAGGAACATTAAATCTCTCACAGAAATTTGGATCAAATCACTGAGTTTTGTTCACATCCCACAAGCTGAAAAAGTGGCACATGTGTGGTAGAAAATTTTAGTAAGTAATTCAAAGGAATTAAGATTTCACCCAAGGAGATTTCTAAGATTCCATCGGCCATGTTCTTCATCAGAATAGTTCTCTCTCTCTCTTCTTCTTTCTCTCTTTCTCTTCCCCCCCTTCCCCTCCTTTCTTAGTGTTCTATTTCTTCATTGGGGTTGCACTTTTCATTTTGTCCTATTCCTATTTTTTCTTATTCATTTAAATGTGAATTTAGTTTGTAATGTAATAAGTCACCCTTAATTTATAAAAGGGGACTTAATTCTATTCCTAGGAATATGAAAATTCACATGTTTTGAGGACAAATGAAAGGTCATGTGGGGGTAGGTAAAGATTCATTTCTTAGTCTATATATTGTAATTACACCCTTATTCTTAAGGGTTGTCAAATTTTATGCTCACGAGATATTAATACTTAGAGTAAAGCAAAATAAATAGCATTTCTTCTACCCCCTACTATTTTCTTCAATTTCTTTCTATTTTACTGCTTTGTTAAAACATCAATGAAAGAGAAAGGATTTTCTTTCTTTTTTATTGAAAGATTATTGAAACTTTGTGTTCCTAATACTATCTTGTCTTATTGATGGTAGAATTTTTTTCCCTTCCATTTATGTGTGTTTAAGTACTCGATTAATGGTTGTAGGCATCTATTTTTCTACATACAATATAAATCTTCCTTTCATTTTTCCCACTCCCTTTCCCACCCTTTCAGAAAATTCCTCCTTGAAACAATTGCAGAGCTTTTTCCACATGTTCGGTGGATTTTCTGTTGGATCCCTAGCCTTTAAGGCCACAACATATTTTAATTTCAATCACACATAATAAATGGAGCTACACCATTCAAGCAGAGGGACCTAGAGTCTCAGAGCATTGGAAGATACCCAAAAATTTGTCCACCTGACAAATTTTCTCCCTAATAACATCAAACCATGGGTTTGCATGCACGTCTACACTTTTGATAATAATTCAATGCAAACTCATTTCTTAGCTATTAATAAATGGTTGAAAATTGTAATGATGAAAACCTCTATGAATTGGTTATTTCTAATTTGAGAAATTTAGGTGGGATGGATGACTATGCAATTGCTACTAAGTTTAAGTGTGTGTATGTATTTATGGTGCATCGATAAGTAGGGTCATAGAAGTAGAATTTTTTCCACCTATAAAAATAATTTCTCCATATATGATTCCAATTCATTTCATGGCTCATAGAATGAACCTTGCATACAAAATTGTTAACACATTTGAAAATGTCGCTAAAGTGGAAGAGCTCATTCGTGAATTGCACACTTACATGGCGAGGAGTCCAAAATATTTTAGAGTTTTTTAAGTTGTTAATTGGATTTATTGATTGTAAAAATATCCTTAAATATGTTGATACAAGATGGATTTCCATGTATGAGCTTGCATGCGAGGATTTTTGAAGAATATCCATCTTTAGCAGGTTTCATGTTTAAATATCATAGGGAAGTTGACAAAGTGAAAGATTTGTTGTACCATTTAAAATATTTGGAAACATTATTGACATTATGCATATTATCCCTATGTTGAAGGAAATCAATTTCTTAATTAAACATGCTCAAGAAAGATCCATATATATTTTTGACTTCATAAGGTTGAGAAAACATGTATGTCTATCTCTTGATATGTTATACAACTCTGAAGAAAGTTTTAAAGGACCATTTTTCAGTAGTTGGAAAAATTTAACAGATATAAAGGATCTGAAAAGCTATTTGAAATTCAATATCAATGACCATATTTGTATCATTGTTAATGGGATGGAGATTTCAATGCACACTTTCTAAAAAAGTAGAGATATCATAGTAGAGATCTTGAAGAAGTACTGTAACACATAATTTATATGAAAAGGTTATATATGACACATGAATAAAATTAAGAAAATTTTCAAAATCTTATCCCATGAGATCAAAGAACATTTTAAAAGGGATGACTGTTTGAGGCCATTATAGTGGTGTATCCTAATTTGTGGAATCTTGATAGAGGTAAAGAAGGCATGGTAAATTTATTTTTAAAAATTTATGGAAACTTTCATTAAACATTTTAGTAAATATGTAGAGTTATAAGGATTTGAAATTAAATGTCTTCTGTAAAAGGAATTACTGACATCTTAGTCATCTCATTTCACACTCACAATGATTGATCAATATAATTTTCTAATTGAGAAAACGAGAAAAATGTGTTATTACACATCCATGGAAAAATATGTATCATAGTACCATTATGTAGGAAAGTATTAGTGAATATTTCCAATTATATGAATTGTGTCAAACAATTATATTGGGCTTAGTGGAAGATGAAAGGGTTTTTAGTGCATTAACATTTGTTAAGTCAAAAATATGAAACAAGTGGAATAAAAATTTAGAGACTCATTCAAAATTGTATGTTTCACGATATTTTGTGGAGACATTCTGTATAAAAGAGCATTAAAAATATGGAGTTCTCTTACAAATAGGAGAGGAATCTTTAATAAAACCACTAGAAGAGAAGATATGGACATTCACACTGAATATGCCTATGGGATGTTGGATACGAGTGCTAGTTATAAAGAACAAGCAAGTGAAAGTCTAAGAATGTTTCAGCTACTTAATTTTAACTAATGATTTAATAACATTGTATTTATAGAACTAAAATTTCATATAACATTGTTATGTAGTTGACATGTTGTGTTTTTTATTAAAAGACAGTTTCAGTATCCTTGTTTATTATTATTTATTTATAAAGCTACAAATTATATAATTTTTCCATTATCTTTCCTATTTAAGTTTTTAATGTTACAAATTGTAAGTATATGATTGTTTTGACTCTTTAGGTGTGTTAAAAATAGTAAACCATAATAGAAATATTTGGTGGACACAAAAATATTAAAATTCCACTACATAAAGAACTAAATCATAATGATCACAAAAATAGTTTTTCCATAAATCTTAAGCATGGAAAGAATAAGACACATAATATTCATAGAAACTACCAATTTATTTATACAATCAGATACAAAGAAAATAAAATAACAATTTCTCCATGTACAAAAGAAATCATTTTCTTGATTTCATTTCTTACAAAAAAATGTTTTCTCAACAATTTTTCCAGTTCAAAAGAAATCATTTTTCTCAATTTATATCAATATTATTAGTTTATGATCCTTTCTCTTCTGTAGAATCTACCTCCTTTCCTTGCACTTGAATGGAATCTTCATTTAATATTCTTTATTCAATTATATCTTTTGCAACAACATTTATATTGAAAAGTGTTTCACGTTCGCATTGTATGCATCCCTAGTGAAGCTAAACTAGGATCTAAATCATTTTTCTTCTTCAATAAAATATTTGGATCCATTCCACGCTCCTTGATAATTATTCATAGAGCATTGTTCTAATTTTTCAAAGTAACAACCTTTTATTTCAATCCAATGAATCCATTCAAAATTTTCTTCATATTTTTCAAGTGCAAATTAAGCACATGTACCTCATTCTTCAGATTTTCATACTTGGACTGCATTTAGAAAACAAGCAATAGTAAGATAAAAAATTAAAAATAACCAAAATTAATTATTATTAACTTTGTAAATATTATTACAACTTACCACAACCTTTTCTTTCTCTTCTTTCACAATCACAACAAGGCCCTTTTCTGGACCATTGTTTAAAATAGGCATGGTCTTCTACATTTAAATTTTCTATTTTGTTTAACACTATATCTAACAAAATATCATGATAGGGACTAGAAATAGAAATGGAACTGGATCAACTTGATTGATAATATATCAATATTTATCGATTCATTTTTAACTAAAGAAAATAAATAAAGTATTTGGGAGTGGTTGTGAAAAGCGGGCATTAATTTCTTTAATCAACGCTTTTTCCATGAAATCAAAATTTTTAATGATTCAATAGCTTTTGATTTTTTTGTAATAATGGATGAACAAATATCGGAAAAACACTTCCTAGTGAAATGTTTGTGATTTCATCACCGGTTAATGGTGTTTCCCTTGGAGTTGGAGATGGTGTATTGGACGTTTGTTCTCTTTCTAGGGAAGCTGTGTTGGACCTTGAATAAGATGTTGAGGATTGAAATTTGTAGGGGCCTAGTCCCTACTTCAAAAACCAAGATATTCCTCATTCAAATCACTTTTATTTAGAACTGAAATTCCACCGGTGCTTTGTAAACAAACGATAGAAAAAGTGGGGAACTCCAAGGTAGACAAATGGACATTTTCCACACTAACAACTGGAAATCTAATATTTTACCTCTTGCTTATGCAAACATTGTGGGGAGGTGGCCACGAGAGTGGTGGAAAATGTGGTCTAACAGTAACACTATGATTATGAGATGGTGGAGGCACTACTGATAAGAAATCAAATCAGATATGAAGAACATAAAAAAAATATATTATAATTGAATAATTGAACATTAAATAACTATTTTGGCAAGAAACATTACTTAGTTTATGCGGTGTGTTGTTGTATTATTGTAGTTGGTTCAAATTCTTTGCCCTTGTTGAAAAACATTAGAAGTAACACCATGATGACCAACCCCGATTAACCATAAAATTAATTAGTAACTTGATTTAAAAATAAATGAAACTAAAATATATTGAAATGTAAAAGGTAATTGGAAACATACCTTGGGCTTGATGAGGAGACATGTTTTGTGGAGACTGCACTTCTTCAAATTCATATTCATATCTTTGGGAAACTAGAGGAGGTCAAAAGGCCTACAATCTTTGAAGGAGGCTACAAAATTGAATGAGTATGTTATAAAGAATGTAAATACTAATATTTTTGAAAAAAATTTAACATTACTACAAATTGAAATGTAAAAAACCTGCAAATGTCTCAAGTTATTGAGGTGTTAAAGAACTCCTCATGCGTTTGCTAGATCTTCCCACAGGTGCTAGTGAATTCTTTTGGTAGACTATCCCCAATACTATTTCTGGTGCCCTTAGGTGGTAGGAGTCCTCTTATAACAACGTATCTTTAGGTGACAACTACACCTCAATGATCATTAAAAATAAATACTATATAAATATTTAATATAACACTATAACAAAATAGGAGAATTCGTGATGTAAAAAATTAATTTTAAGTAAAGAAAGTTAAAGTTTAAACTCATCTCACCCCTAAATTTTCAATGAACAAGGATAATGTCTTCAAATTTTGGTGGCATGCAGTCGGGACATGGGTTTTTGTAAATTGTGATACGTCTCAAAATATAATGAAAGTATATAATTACCTATTGTAATTACAGTATATTCTTTCACAAGAGCATTATTGATGTCATTCCTTATCTTAGTAGATAAGTAGGTACACCATTCATATTGGTGACCACCAAGGGTATGTATAATGTAAACCAAGGCCCATTGAGTAATGTCAGTATATCTACCTTGCAAAATAATCATTTTCATGAAAAATTTCACCATGGCATGTAAAAATGGGTGTATGAAATCCTGAAGTGAAATTCCCCTATCAGAAGGATTTGTTGTTGTTCGAGTAAATATCAAGATGAATTCAAACTACAAATACTTGACATCTTCATCAGTCAAGTTCTTCTTTGTGACAAGATCCACATTTTTATGTGGAAGTCCTATCAAATACTAAATATCTTCAGGGGATGTTCCAAACGAAAGTGTGTGTGATGTGAGTTGTACTTGAAAAGTATAATCCTCACTATTGAAATTTGATACCAGGTAGTTAAGTAACTTGTAGTATGTTTCAAATTTTGGATTATAGATGAGGCCAATAAAACTACTTTATTTAATCCATGCATAAAAACAATCTTGATCCCCAGTATCCTCAAGAGTTGAGGAAACACCAAGATCTTGTATGTGAATTTGGGAACAAGTGGTGTCTGGTTTTTATTTCCCTGTTTCTTGAGTTGACCCATGATAGTGGATTTGAATTTGTATATGGATTTGAACAAGATGGAATTTTAGTCCTTGGATATGAATCTATAAATGTATGGTGAGTGATGAAGGAAAGAAGGGTTTGTTCTCACTTTCTTGTGTTTTTTCAGCTAGAGAGATTGCCAAAAGTGAAAAAACTAGTGCATTTGGCCTGTTTATAGATAAGGGACCACATGACATGCATTGGCTAGCACAATAACAAGATAAATGCTACCAAATTATAGAATGTTGTATTTTACTAGCCGGTAGCATGTTACATGCTACCAAATTGTAGTATCTAGCATGCTACCAACTAGTAGCATGTAACATGCTAAGCATGTTGCGCTTTATCGAATGGTAGCATGTTGCATGCTATCAAATGGTAGCATGTTGCATGCTATCAGTTAAATGCTACTGACCGATAGTATGATGAATACTACTAGCTGGTAGAATTTCACACATAACGCAATATAGGAAGGAATGAAGTAAACCACATTTTCATTAATCATACTTTAAAATCTTTCATACTAACTAATCTCTCAAAAATCTTCCTTGTTGCATAGAATTCAAACCTCATTAAACTTGTCTTATTTTGTACACTTAAATTGTGGGGAATAATTTTACTTTGATGAGCCTAAAAAAAGATGTCACGTGTTTTCCATTTCTAGCTTGATCTTGTGCCATGTGTTTCCTTTTCTCTCTTGTAGACTTTGAACATCATTAAAATTGGCTTATTCCACGCACTTGAAGTCCGTGGAGCAATTTTTATTCGAGGAGCCTAAAAAATATGCCTTGTGTCTACCTTTTCCTAGCTTGATCTTTTACAACGTGTATTATTTTCTTCACCGCGGACTTCAAACTTCATTTTCTTTTTTATTCTGTGGACATGGAGTCTGTGGAAAGATGCCACATGTCTTCCTCGGCTACAACACCATACCAATCATGTATTTCTTTCCCCTTTCCATGCAGAACTCAAAATTTATCATCATTTATTAATTTTTTGGACTTGGATTTCATGGAACATAATTCCTTGAGGATCCAGCGGAATCGACACGTGTCTACCTCTTTATGGTATATTTTTCAAATGTTTGAATGCTTTAAACATTTCACGAGAATTTTGGTATTTGATGGTGTTTTAAATGTTTAGCGTGCTTGATCTAAATGTTATCAATCGTTTGCATTTATAAATGCTACTTACCTTCAACATTATGAAATAATTCTCCAACCATTTGAAACTTTTTTTCGATTCACTATGATTTTGAAAGCCTCTTTCACATATTTGCCAAGTAATATCTATGATTTTTTTAGGTCTTAAAATTTTCTCTGAGTTACAAACTACCTTAAGATGAAACACTAAAACTACCTCAATATGCCTACATCCACTCCTTCTATAAGAGAGTGGATTACTCCATTGATGTACATTCTTTAATTTCAATTTTATTTCATAAACAAATGTAGTTTTCATCCTTTTACTCTATATAGAAGTACTTAGGTCCCCACATCTTCTTCCACAGACAAAAATGCAAAAAAACCATAATAGCACACAAAACAATAAACATTTACCTCAAAAACTTGTATCGCATCTCAACAAAGCATAAAAATTACTATACTAACAATATCAAGTGTAATTTTTTTTTGAAAATTTAATAGTTAGAACAAAATAATTAAACTTGAACCTATCTCATGCTCCCCATGTCTAAGATACATGCAAAAATAGAAAATAAGTTATAGAATTTTAAATTATCCTTAATTGCAAAATACAATCCTAATTTATTAATAGCTCAAAAAAATTGGAATTTTGTAACCCCCTAACCCCATTCAAAATTTGTCTAAAACAAATTTTAGCACCTAGAAACCTACTCACCCCACTAGAAATCCACCTCATTCACATTAAATCTACACTAAAGAACTCCAATCAAAAGAAAAAAATTCCCAAAATAGAAATCATTCAATCCATTAAACAAAATAAAGGATGATTATTTACTTAGCCAAAATTTTCCTACCTAAGATGGGTTGACTCTTAATGCACATATACCACCACACTTCATGCACACATAAATGTAGAACTAATTGGAACATTCACCATAAGTCTTAATCATGATTTACTTGTCCCAAGGAGTGTGAGAAGCATAAAAAATGAATTATACTCCACGGGTGGGTAAGTGCACAAAGATGGGGGCCAAAAAGTGGTCAAAAACACGATTTTAAGGGAAGTGTGTATTTAGTTTGAAAAAGTGCATTCAAGATTTAATTTCCTAGGTTTGCTAGTCACTAAACCAAAAGTGCATACACATTCCTTAAAATAGGAATGTGTATGCATTATAGTGTGTACAAATTCCCAAGTCTAAGGAATGCGTACGTGTTCTGTTAATATTGTAGTCAAGGTGTCAAATATGAAGGAATAAAAAGTGTTCTATATTTAATAAAATAATTTAAGTATAAATTTTAATTTATTACTATAACAACTAAAAAAATAATAATTTAAGCTTATTTTAATAAAATATAATAAATTAGGGCCACTTTACATCTTATGGAACTAGTCTCACAACTCCATGAGTTGTGGTTTAGAAGATAGTTTTTCAAAATCCAAACTAGTTAATACATAGGTATTTTTTAGGATTTCAACATTCAGACTAAATATTTTATGGTTTAAACTATACAATTAATGTAATTTTTAGGAAATCATATAGTCATTTTGTAGTTTTTGGGGCCTTCTAGATTGGTTATTGAAATTTTAAGGATTTTTAATGTGTCAAAATTAGATTTTACAAACCTCACAATTCCCAAAGATAACAACAATTTATCAAATATATGGACTCATGAATTTCTTGATGAGCATGGAGTTGAAGCCTTAATTTCATCTTGGAATCATGGTAGGTTAATATTACGGATGAGTACCTACTTTAAAAGAATGGTATATCATACATGTATATTTAATAGAGCGCTCAAGTTATCCTTCTGATAAACAATGCAAGGAGATACTTTGGTTCCCATCCATGCACATAGATAATACTTTCAATCTGATGATATTTATTAGTAACAATAAGGTTTGGGACAAAATACGATCTATGTGAGAAACCCATGATATCTTCATTTTCAATTAAAATAAAAAGAGATAACTAGAAGAGTTGGAAGCTAAATGAGTGCATCACATCAAGATGTCTATAACTTTCAACAAAATTTGGCATAGGAGTTGGAGGAAAATGTGAATAAACTTCCACACATTCATTTCCTTTCCATGGAAAAAGAAAATCATGCCCTTGATCAAGATTTATGCTAAAGAAAATATTTGCATTCTAAGCTTACTTGTGGGAGGAGTACAAAAGATGAATCAAGTGTCATATACTTCTAAAATAATAAAATATACATAAACATTAAAGGAAATGATTTTGAAGATCCTTTTGAGTTTTTTCTAAGACATGTTTGAAATAAAATTGTAGATGGATCATAAGAAACAATTGAGATAATCTAAGTGCATTGTAAATTTTTTGATGAAAGTGGTACAAGAGGGGATATCAAATGAGAGTGTACCAGAAAATTCTCACTAACAATTTCAAAAAGAGGAAAATACAAGCCTCACGGGAAATTTCCCTTCAAAAGGATATAAGAAAGACTCGATTATCAATAGGAGCGTAGGAAATTGGACTTGCGATCATTGAATTTTGAAGGAAATTTTGAATTTTATATTTTCCAATCAAGAAGTAAATACATCAATAAATGGAATTACAATGTCATACAAAGAAGGTATAATAGTTATTAAAAATAAGAAGGAATAAGCTTAATGTATGTTAGAAATGGAATGAAGACACAAACAATGTCTTAAATAAATTTAGATAATCTAGAAGAAGGATACCTTAATTTATTGAACCAATATCTTAATTAGTTCAATCAAATATGCATTTAAGGAAAATTTGATAATTGTGATAATATTGCTAGTGTAGGATATTTATTTTCCTTGTATTTGTTTATTTACATAGAGTTTTCCTACACTCATGGGGGGTAAGTGCATGAAGTTAGGGGGCCAAAAAGCGTACAAGAATATGAAAAAAACTAAAACGCGTACGTGTTTTGCTAAAACGCGCTCACGTTTTAATTTGTTTGGCTCGGGAATCACCGAACCTATAACACGTATGCGTTATAATGCGTACGTGTTTCAAACAAGTCAAAACGTGTACACGTTTTGTGTAGTATGGACCATGCATATGTGTTTTGGTGGTTTATACTTACAAAAATAAATGTTTAAGTATAAGATTTCTTTTATTATTTCTTAATAAAAGTATAAGAAATAATAAAAGAAATCTTATACTTTAAATTTATTTTAGTAAATATAAGAAATTAGGGTCACTCTGCACCTTATGGAAGTGGTCTCGTAGCTCCAAAAATTATAATCTAGAAGATAGTTTTTAAATATCTAATCTGCCAAGTACTTACTCATTTTCAGATTTTCAGCAAATGACCTAAAACTTTTAGGGCATATATATTGTAGTCGGTCTTTGTTTTGGGAAAGCATATAGTCATTTTTTAGGTTTTTGACCTTCTAAAATGGATTTTGGCCCTACCACTACTTGAATTAGTACTAATTTTTAAATTTGGTCCATAATTCACTTTAGTGACCATGAATTAACTCTATGATGTTTGTCTTCTTCTTACTAAAAGAGATCCTCACTTTGTAGATAGAGGATTGTTCCCTGAATGGGATTCCTGTCCTATGGCCAAAATGAGGTGATTGTAATGTGCCTCCTCCTTAAGGTGTGATAACACTACTAGGTGTTGAATGAGTTATTATGAATAGTACCAAGTGAATTGCATCAAGTGAACTCAGATGATTGCTCATTCTTAGAAACATGGTGCTCCATATAAAGATCATCCCTCACCTTTCCTAGCTCTAAAAGCATCCTTTCATGGAATCAAATTCATGATTCTCATACATTTTTTTCTCATATGTCTCTTATGGAGACAAACGATGCCTTAATACTTCACAAATAATGGTCCTTGATAGCTCGATGACATGACTAGCTCATTTTAGCTTGTTCTGAAGGGTGTTCAATTAACTACAAAATGGCCAAAAATGCCTTTTTAGGCCTTCAAAGGAAGTAGTCTCTCATAAAAACTAAATGAGTTGATTGATCACCTTAAACACTATTCCCTACACACTGAAACACATTGAATGATATTTTTAGGACTTTCCTTTGGGTGAGGGTTTATGATTTAGGGTTTAGGGTTTAGGGCTCGGGGTTTAGGGTTTAGGGCTAAGGGTTTAGGACTCAAGGTTTAGAGTTTAGGGTTTAAGGTTTAGTGTTTAAGGCTCATAGTTCAGATTTTAGGGTTTAGGGTTTAGGGCTCATGGCTTAGGGTTCATGGTTCATGGTTTATGGTTTATGGTTTATGGTTTAGAGTTTTGGGTTTATGGTTAAGGGTTAAGGGTTAAGGGTTTAGGGTTTAGGGCTCAAGGTTCAAGGTTTAGGGTTTAGGGGTCAAGGTTGAGGGTTTAGGGTTTATGGCTCAAGGTTCAGGGTTTAGGGTTTAGGGATCAGGGTTGAGGTTTAGGGATCGGGGTTTAGGGTTGAGAGTTTAGGGTTCGGGGTTTAGGATTCAAGGTTTAGTTATTAGGGTTCGGGGTTGAGGGTTTATGTTTGAGGTTCAAGGTTTAGGGTTTTGGCTTAGGGCCTAGGTTTGAGCTTATAGTTTAAGGTTTAGGGATCAAGGTTTAGGGTTTAGGGGGTCGGGGTTTAGGGTTTATGGTTTAGGGTTTAGGATTTAGGGCTTAGAGTTTAGGGTTGAGGGCTTAGGGTTTACGACTCAAGGTTTAAGGTTTAAGGTTGAGGATTTAGGGTTTACTGAGTTTAGGGTTTAGGAGTTAGGGTTTAAAGTTTAGGGTTGAGGATTTAGGGTTTATGGTTCGGGCTTTGAAGTTAGGTTTTAAGGTTTAAAGTTTAGGGTTCGGGGTTTAGGTCAAAGGGTTTAGGGTTTAAGGATCGGGGTTGAGGTTGAGAGTTGAGGGTTGAGGTTTAGGGCTCGGGGTTTAAGGTTTAGGGTTGAGGATTTAGGGTTTACTGTTTAGGGTTTAGGAGTTAGGGTTTAAGGTTTAAAGGTCAGGGTTTAGGGTTTAGGGAAAAGGGTTTAGGGTTTAGGGTTTAAGGCTCAAGGTTTAGGGTTTAGGTTTTAGGGTTAAGGGTTTAGGTCGTAGAGTTCAGGGTTTAGGGTTTAGTGTTTAGGGTTTAGGGTTTAGGGCTTAGGGCTTATGGCTTAGGGTTTAGAGTTTAGGGTTTATGGGTCGAGTTTTAGGGTTTATGATTTAGTTTTTAGGGTTTAGGGTTTAGGGCTTAGGGTTTAGTGCTTGGGGTTTAGAGTTTAGGGTTTAGGGGTCAGGGTTTAGGGTTTATGATTTAGTTTTTAGGGTTTAGGGTTTAGGGACCTTTAGGATTTAACATTTAGGCCTTAAGGTTTAGGGTTTACGATTTAGGGCTCAGGGCTCAGGGTTTAGGGTTTAGGTGTTAGGGTACATGGTTTAAGGTTTATGAATCAAGATTCGGGGTTGAGTTACGAGTTTAAGGTTTAGGGGTTAGTTATAGGTTTAAGGTTTAGGGGATAAAGATCATGGATCTAGATTTAGGGTTTAAGGTTTTGGGTTTGTTATCTGTAAAATTGACAAGGGCAATTTTATAGGTGACCATACCAATTTTTTGTCCTAGTCCTTGTCAGGGGCCCTCAGCATTTGGAATGTTGTAAAATCCCTTTCAGGGAAATCTAATTCTCCGAACTTGGTATTTTTGGTCTTTTTTTTGGGCGCACCATTTGTCTATGCGACACGAACAAATCTACACCCCATAATTTCCTTTGGCACACCCTTTGAAGTGTTGACACATCAATTGTTGCGCCTTCCCGTGATGCACCTTTCTTGCATGCGCCATGGCGCATGCGCCTTCCTGTCAACAACAAAATTGTTGTGTCGTGTTTTGGTGCGCCTTAGTGCTCGAAATCTAGTGTTAATAGTCCTAAAATGCGCCAAAGGTGCACATAATTCCGTGTTGACATGCGTATATCCACGCCAAAGGGTGCAAAGTTTTACGTGTCGACACATGTTTTGGTGTGCCCTTTTAAAAAGTGGTTGGTGCATTTATTACACCTTTGCCTATATATAGGCGCATCCGCCCTATCACTTTCACCAATCAAAAACACGTGATAAATTTTATTCTCTCGTGTACTATCAAGACTTTGTTATTCTGGTGTCATGTTCGTGGACCCCAATTCATCTTTCTCATTCTATATATTCCGGGTAAGTGGTCCTCGTTTCTCTTGTGTTTTCATTTTTGCTGGTTGTTTGTGAGTTTGGTGAAATGAATATAAGAAATCTATGAACCCCTCCTGCCATTCTTGCAAACCTTTTCCCCCAAAACTATTTTTCGTCCTCTTTCCAAACCTGTTGGCCAAGAAGGCTCTGCCCTGAAAATAAATCTAGATCTCCTTACTGTGCCCCCTTCACTGTCCAAATCCATGAAGAAAGAGGCCTGATAGACCACAACCCATCATGAAATATAAGAGAATCTGAAAGTTGTTTGCTGCACCACTTTTCTCCTTTGGCGCAATCGCCACTCCTGCTGCATAAAACACAGTCACGCCTAAGGCGCCTTGCATTTCTACTTGCAACACACACCCTAAATGTGCCATGCGAAAGCTAAAACCTCTTTGGCGTAGGTGCATTCCCGATTACAACAACAAAGTACCATGCAACGCAAGCTTTCCCTGCGCCGTGCAAAGTCTCCTTTACACACATAATTTTGATGTTACATGCATTAATCCGCGCCCATTTAATGTTACGCGCAAACGCATGCGCCATTGGCGCATCCTACCCCCATGCAACATGAAAATTATCTGCGCCCAGTATAATACACATATAAATGGCGCAGGCGCATACCCGCTTACAATAACAAACAATGTCATATGCAAAATACTTGTGCCCTGCGCCCTTTGGCACTGATTTGTTCCTTGTAACACTCTTTTCGGTGCGACATACTATTAACCCTACAACTGCGGTGTACTTGTAGCTCTGCGCCCGTAAGCCTTAAAATTGCTAACTCCTCATTCTGTGAATGCTTTAATGGAAGATTTGATGGCTAACATGGCTCTTTTGTGTTGGACTTCACTCCTACTTCTTGCAGATCAGCAACTAAACTCAGATCCACATATGTCTACATCAAGAAAAAATCCAACCAAGTCAAAAGGGAAAGCTAAGATTACAGAGGAAGAGATGAAGTACAAGTATCAGAGGGTTAGAATGCCCGAATCCAGGGTAGAATGCAACTTGGACATAAGAGACTTCGAGCTCGGTCACATCGACATGGAAGATCTCAGGCCGGAACCGGGAGAGTCACGGGAAGTCCTTGGATGGACAAGCTGGTGGGCAAGTGGTCTACATTTTCTAGGGGAATCCCCGTCAGTGTGATAAATAATGAATTTATGATGGTGGTGGCCCATTGTTACAAAAAAGACACAAGGTGTGTCGAAAATGAAAAGGCGAGGTCATAATTAACCTCACTTCCTGGCACTTGAAATCATGCTAGGCATTCCTCACCATCGACATTTTGTGGTTGTAAGCAAGAGGACTGCACCAAGGCATGGGAGGATAATGAAGACAAGTGCATGCAAATGATGAAGCGAAGTGTACTTGAAAAATAAGAAGGTAATAACCAGATGGTCATAGGTTATTCACTGTAGCGACTTCTCCAAGGAACTAAGTGACACCATCACATTCCTAAGTAGAGTATTTGGAATTTCTGATGCCCATTACATTCACAAATGGATGCTCGGGTACCTAGAAAGCTATGAATAAAAATGTACACGATCGGCGCTTTGAGTGGGCGGAGATCATAAGCAGCACCATATCTGAGCAGCTCCAACAACTCACCACAACGGGGAGGTTCTACATGAACTCCTACGTAGTCTATGTTGCAGCCTCAGAGAGGGATTATCTAGCATTGAGCCGATGTGGGGTTTGGCCCCAGGTGAAAATATATGAATACTACCTAGAGTTGAAGCTGGAGAACAACATCCCGCAGTTCACCAAAATCAACGATGCCTTTTTCTACGGCATAATTTTCCTATTGAGGCCCAACATGACTCACGGTCGGACAACCAAGAGCATAGTCATAACGACCGAGAAGTGGGGAGCACTATTTACCTAATTCCCCACCTTCACCTATCTCGGGAAAATAACTTCTTGGGGAGCCCACTAAATTGCCAAGGTATGCTGGCCCTAAGTCGATCCTGCTGGAGCTATCCGGACAACTCATAGTATACCATGAGAAGTTCCTGAAGAGAAAGAAGGGTGGAACTCCTTTCCCCCTTACGGTGGGCAAGGTATACTTGCATTTCCCACCACAAAGCCTAGGAGATGTTTACAGAACTAGAGCTGCTTAACCTAAAGCACAATTTACCAAAGAAGGCCCACCTTCGATCCAAGAAATTGTCTCCCTAAGGAAAAACTTGATCCTATCCACATTCCACAGATCGAGGATGTATACATCGACTCCGTGTCATGAGGTCAAACTCGGAGAAAAGATCACTCTCACCGGCCCCGGCGAGAGATTATTCAAGATATGGCATGGCCATTGTTCCAAAGGGTTACCAAACGACTGATCAAGAAGTTAATCAAGTGTATCTGGATATGGATGGGGACAACTAGCCGTTTGCTGCAATTGATAGGAAAAAACACCTTAGACCATTGAGGAAAGGGTTAGGAAGATGTTGCGGCAGACAAAACACTGGTGCAGGATGAATGGCCTTATCTACCTCGGAGTAGATTTCACCACGTCCCCTTTAGGCAACGCACCTATCAGGACGAAACATCTGCCAAAGGGTAAAGGAAATGATTAAGAGGGAGAATCGAGCTCCACTCAAGAAGAAGCTCCCGGTGAATCCTCCTTCCACCGCACAAGAACAGTTGTGAGCACGGTATCCTAGAGAAACAAGCGGCGAAGATGTTTCGACGGGCACATCCACCCAGGATGTCACCACTGCTACAACTGCTGAGGTCCCTTCTATCCCTTCTCCCTCTCCTCCTTCCCCTCCTCACGTGACTCAGCCAACCATTCCTTTGGTCGTTTCCTCTCCCCATCTTCTCTGTTCCCCTTTCCTCTTCCTCCATCTTCTCTTCCCTTGCGGAGCTGTCCCCCACCATTTCTTCTCTCATTTCTCAGCTCCCTTCCACTCCCACAACTACTTCCCCTGCAGTATCTCCTCCTTCCGTGAGCACTTTGTTGGCCTCTCTTTCAATGCCGCCACCAAGTGTCTCTACCCATTTTCCCTCATCCACTGCATGCTGCTCCTCTTCCACTTCTAGTCCCACTCCCTTAATTCCAGCATGGATCTCCCAGCATCTGGGCTAACATAAGAGGAAAGTCCCCATTGCACACATGGACTTCTCCGTCATCCCATCAAAGGGGGCTAAGAAGTAAAATCCCATAACCCGCTTCTCTCAGAGTGCATCAGGAGAGAGGATAATGGAGATTGCGTATCCTGATCCTTCCAAGAGTAAAGAAGATCTGTCTTCGACAGATTATACGATGACCAAGTCAATGGGAATGTCTTCGAAAGTCTTCAAGGAGAGGCCCCTATCTGTGGATGCCCTTTGCAAGAAACTCCAAAATTAAAGGAAGAGAAGAGATTATTAAAAGAACATAAACAAACATACTTCTCCACGCCCTACGAGAAAATGGGCAGTGCACCTCCTACAACTGCCACCGAAACTCCTGAGGTCCTGAGCCAGGATAAGATAAATGAATATGCCAAAATTGGTGAACAAGGCATGGCAGTATCCACCTGGAGAGACCAAATCCTCAAAGAAAGTGAGGGAGTAATCATCAAGTTCACCGAGTTGTATCAGAACATCGATCGGGGGAACAAGGGACTCCAGGTGATTGCAGGACCTATCTCCGAAGAGTTGGACCATGCTAGGTTGCAACATGAGACATTCCAGAAAATGCTCGACTGTTCAGTCGATGATCTAGTTAAGTTCGGTGTCTTTGATCACCCCAGAGCCCCCAACAAAATCCTTTCTACTTTGGACTACTGGGTCGATCAGTTGGAGTTTATCCTGGAAAAGATAGATAAAGTCAAGGAGGAGGCCTTGGAGGCTATGCACCAGATAGAGAAAATTGTCCTAAGAATGTCTCCGGACTTGCTCACTCCTTCTTTCTCCTTGAGGAAGGCAGACGAAACTATCCGGATCTTCAAGAAGATCGTCTCACAAGGACTAGGGCCAGAAGCCACTTTTGACACTGAATGCATCAATAACCTTCTGGCCTGTCGTGACTTTATAGGATACCTGATAGAGGTAGGAAATGAATATTCCAAGCTCCCAGAAAAGCTCATAGATGAACGGGAAACTTGCGAAGTTATCAGCGATCGCCATAAGGATCCTTCCTAGGATCAACTTCAGCCGATGATCAGCAAGTTCATGGAATATCGGGCCCAATTTCACATCACCTCTCCCGAGCAGCAGTAGAAGCAAGATACCCCCTTTCAGCCATGAGACGACGATGAATAGCCTTCTTCCTCTCGGAGTTTTCTTTTTGTAAATATCTAAGAGTATGTCAGCACAAATGATGACATCATCCATGTTGCACCATGGGATGTTGTCATCCACTAAGTTGTCAAAAGTCAACAATTGACTTTTAGATATTTTGTAATTAGTCGTTGGTTTCTTTTGTCTTCTCTCTTCTCCTTCTTCTATATATACTTGAATGCTTGTTGTATTCAAGGATGGACATATTTTAGATGAAAAATAGAAGTGAGGAGAAAAGACTTTTGTACTTTTATGAATGAAGAAAACATAATACAAATATTAAGACTTTTTTTGCTAAATATGTGTGTCATGGGCGTTTGATCTTCCTTATGTTAGATCTATGCGGTTATTCATTGGATGCATCTCTACTTTTTGTCATTTGTTCATCGGTATTGCTTTGTTCATTTATGCAAGTAGGTTTGGCTCCATCTATTATCGATCCCAAAACATAAACGCCCGATCCTTTTGCTTTGAATTCATTTCTTTTCTCCCTTTCGATCTTTCTTCTTCCTTCCTTTCATTCCTTTCTTTTCACAGTTGGAAATACCCCTACTGGGATGAGATCCCAAACCCCGAAGGCAGAATATTGTGAGACTTACACAGATTCCTGCCGGTAGAATAACAATAAACCAGTTTCGCTTTGCTGTCTCAAAGAGGGGCTATGCCCCGCACATTGTTGGCTCGTCTATCCATAGATCTACCCATGCGACATGATTTTGGACCAACTGTTTTTGGCGACTCTACTGGGGATCGAATAGATCTAGTAGATCTATGGTAGTGGTATGTTAGAAAACCAGTAAAAAATCACAAATCACTACCTCTTTATAAATTTTAACTTTTTGTTCAAAATCCAATTTTTTTGCAAAAGTGATCCAAACTGAAAATTTTCTTCAGGGATCCATAGATCGAGACTAGTTAGAGATATTTAGTTCACTGAGTTTTCAAAAAAACTTGTATTTTTCCGTAGATTTAAGTTTCTGAAAGTTTACAAAAATTTCAAACCCTTGTAAAAAGTAAACTCTAGATCCAAAATCAGCTTACTAAGTTTTACCATCATTTTATCCTCGTTAATCTTTATTATTAAACCGAAATGGGTTTTCAAAAGTGGGATAAAATTAAATATTTAGAAAAGTACATTCTGCTAATTTTTATCAGAAAAATCAGAAAATCAGCAAGTACAACCAAAAAGAGTTTTTAAATCTGCTCCAAAATATTGCAGATCTGAGAGACACACTGGCGGGTGAACCATTTACTCGTAGCAGGAGAGCTCATGGAGAAGTTGATCCTACTTTTAATTTGCTTCAAAGGCACAACTTCAGTGTTACACCGGCACACTTCTCGTCGCTAAGCTCATTTGACCGGTCATCCAGGAGTGTCTCACCTCCACGAAGGAAGCATCTCTCACAAAGAGCATCCACATCACTTTGCAGTGCTTTGTTGCTCAGTGGGACCATCCTCCCAGCACGCGTTCTTTTTCCAGCTATTCAAATGGCGTACCATGGGGAAATGTTATGGGCCCTCTAGCTTTGCCACATCCTGTTCACGTGCTCCCACATGGAAACCGAAAGAATTTTCCCAAATTTGATGGGAGCGGAAACCAAAGCATGGATTCACATATATCTGCATTCATCATGTCATGCAGTATCCTAGATGTGACCCATGAAGATGTGTCGGTTCACCTTTTCCTAGAGACCTTGCAAGGACCCGCTGCGGATTGGTTTCAACATTTGCTGGCCGGATCTATTACTAGTTGGGCCACATTACGAGCTGCATTTGAAGACAGGTATAATCCTTCCGAAGACACGCGTCAGTGTTGCTGTCCAAGATCACTCACCTAAAGAAGGAGGTCAATGAAACTATGCGCAACTTCATCGCCCTTTCAATTCACTCGATCAACCGTGTCCCGCCTACCATGCTTCCAACACCAGAAAATCAGAAGTGCTTCTTCGTAAATGCCATGAGCTCAAAAGTAAGTTTCTTACTTTTCCAAGAACAAGTCGCTACTTTGGTTCTCGCCTAAGCTGCTGCCATATGGATTGAAGATAATTTGCTAATATCTGGCAAATTAAAAAGAGAACCATCCAAGCCTAAAGATTCGATTCCTTCTCCGCTACTTCATCCGATCCAACATTTCAAAAGATGGCAAATGACTTGCTCGCATTAAAGAAACAGCTAGCTCAAGCTTCTCCAAGCACTTCATACCGGGATATCCCACAGAGGAAATTTACTTCTAACAACGTCTCACAAAGGCCGCGTTTGCCTCTGCAGCTACTCCACGATTGGTGCTTGAGGCCTCTCTGGTCAATGCTTTAGCCGAAATCGAAGAAGAGGACCAAAATTATGAAGAACCTTCATCACCAGGTGAAGATGATCAAGATGTCGGTGAACCGTGGCGACTCTACTATCGGGTACATGGAATTTAACAAGGAGGAATCGATGAAGAAGAGGGTACCCAAGGATATGCAAGTGCATAATCATATGTTGTTTTCACCTACTCGCAAGGAAAAGAAGAAGAAGTTTCTGCCAAGACACGGAAAGACAAGGTCGTGCCCAAACACGCCTCCAACTATCGCTAAAAGAGGTAGTCCCCTTCCCGCCCAACCTGTTATTAAGTCTTTTCGAAGAAATATTTTCCCCTATCTCTCCTCCGAATCAGCCCTCTCATATTCCTATCAAGACCAGCAATCCTACCCTACTAACGTGAAATGAAGGACTCATTCCTTCATCAACGCAACCCTTGGCCGCATTTGACATAATTGACCATGCCAAAAAGAACAAGATCCAAATGTTGAAGTCGAATATCTTGATCTAACCCCGAACAACTTGTAAGATTGACCGAATATATCTAAAACCAAGCTGTCATAACTACTCAGAGTTTCCCAAAAGGAATTCTTTCTACTCCTCCTGCATCTCACATAAATGTTGCTTGACTTCGTCGTCAAGCAAAATAGAACCTTTCTATCTTTCCTCCTTATCAATGGTCACAAACTAAGCAACGCATAATTGATTTGGGGTTTCGATAACGTCATGCCGAGAAAAGGTCACTCATTCTGGGACTCACCCTTACCAAGCCTTTTGGAAGGTGTTATTCCTTAGAAACCAAGCAAGTTCCGTTGATTGGTCAAATCAAGGACACGAAGTTCGCATTTGCAGCGTTCCCGAGAGAAAAGAGTAAAGATGACCATCCTCGTTGCCGATATTCGGCGGGTATATGGGATTCGCTAGGAAGGAGCTTTTGTAGTGAAGCACGTGGGGAGATCCACATGGATGGTCTAAGGCCGGATCCCGTCAAAGGCGTAATGTAGACATTGGAGCTGGAATCACAAAGAAGTATTTGGTCACCGACTCCGATGACCCCAAAGCCCAAATTCTCTTCGAGTCATCAGGGATGGGGAATTATTACTTATCTACAGAATCGATAAAATGAACCTTCTCGTCCAAGAAGAGGATCTCAACAAGATATGGACGTTGCGGTAGTTTGATGGCGGTTGCACGACCAATGGATGCGTTGCCGAGCTGTGCTAATTTCCCTGGAGGAAGAAATTGTTCCTCTATCTTTCAAGTTGCAGTTTTTCAACACAAATAATACTGCTCAGTATGAATCCCTACTACTTGGCATGCAGGCCGCAAAGGAGAGGGGAATCAAGAATTTAAAAGTGCAAGGTGATGCAGAACTGGTGGTAAATCAAGTAAAAAGGATATACCAAGTAAAAAATGAAAGGCTCAGGCATTACCGAAATGCAGTATGGGACAACATTGAGGAGTTTGACGCTTTTTCAATAAAAGCCATTCCAAGAGCTCAGAACGACATGGCGATTCGTTAGCCATTTCAAAGCATCCCTCATGCTCCCACCCAGGATTGAAAATAGACACATATACCATTGAGGTAGTTTTTCACCCAAGCGTGCTGCATAATTCTCAAGATCTTGGCGTGTATTCAATGATGACAATTAACTTATTGCCTTTTCTAGAAAAGGTGGAAAATTTCAGCGAACTCCATTTTGAAGGATCCACTTTGGCATGCCGTGAATCTATTATTGATCAAGATGATGAATCGAAAGGGAGCGATGGCATATGTCAGCTCAAAGGGAATAAAATGCCAAAACGTTTGGTTTCTCTGGAGCGTTTGTTTATAGACATGACCGTTTTGTCAAATAAAAAAGTAAAAAAAATCCTAACTCCTCCCCAAACCGAGCTAGGTCAATCTAGGTACTTGTGGAACATCCGTGGTTTGTGAACATCAGAAAATGTTGCACACCTGAAGAAAAGTGGAAATTTGTCAAATTGCTTTGAAGGATAATATGGACGTTGGCATGGTCTTATGCCGATCTAAAGTCTTTTAAACCAAAGGATGTCCAGTATGACATTCCATTGAAGATTGATGTCAAACCCTTTCGTAAAAAACAAAGGCACTATAATCCCAAGGTCTCGGGTACTATCCAGGTGGAAATATAGAAAATTCTAGATGCAAGGATCATTTTTCCTATCCATCACAGTACTTGGGTTGCGAACATTGTACCAGTGTGCAAGAAAAATGGTGAGATACACATATACGTGGATTTTTGTAACTTGAATCAAGCGTCCTTGAAGGATAACTACCCGCTTCCCATAATGGATCAAGTTCTACAAGTAGTAACTGGTTCGGAAATGTTGTCCATGCTTGATGGTTTTTCGGGCTATAATCAGATTGAAGTCTCACTGAAGATCAATTCAAAACAGCATTCACTACCCCTTGGGGTACATTCGCCTACAACAGGATGCCCTTTGGCTTAACCAATGTCGGCGCCACTTTTCAGTGGGCCATGGACTTCGCGTTCAAAGGTATGATGTGGAAAGTCATCGTAGTCTACTTGGATGACTTAACCATGTTCTCTAAACAACGAAATGATCATTGCGATCATTTGGAGAAAATATTGATTAGATGCCGAACATGGGATCTCCTAAATTTGAAAAAGTCTATTTTTTGAGTCACGATGAAGGAAAATTGCTAGGACACATTGTTAGCAAAGAAGGGACAAAAATAGATGCCGAAAGGGTTAGGGCTATCAGACCCTTACTTTACCAACAAGCAAGACCGAGCGTTCACTCCTTCGGAAGAGTGAACTTTCTCAGCGCTTTGTTCCCGAATTTTCGAAAAGACTCGCCACATATCAAACATGATGAAAGGATTGCAATCTTTCAGGTAGAAGCGAAGAAGGAAAGAAGTCATTTGAGGAGATAAAAGCCTCCATCACTCACACACAAGTCCTGGTATGTCCCGATTTCTCCAAGGATTTTATCTGTATAGCTATGCATCTCGAACATACTGTGTCGGCCATTTTAATGCAAAAGAATTCTGAGGGTGTGGAGTCCCCAATTGTGTTCATGAGCTCCCCCCTCAAGCCTCATGAATTAAATATGTCTCGATTGGAAAAACATGCCTTTCCATTGTCAAAGCAAATCAAGAACTTCGGGTATTATATCCTAAACTCTCATACAATGGTGCTGGTCACGACACGATGGTAAATTCAATCTTAACTCATCAAGAGTTAGGGAGTTTGCGAGGGAATTGGATCGCAAAGGTCTAGGAGTATGATCTAGATATAAAACCAACCAAGCTGGTAAGAGGCAAGGGCCTATGTCAGCTCATGGCTGAAAACCGAGATTCAGAAGACCCTGAGGGAAAGGATGATTGCACCGATGGAGCACAAAGCCTAGCTGGAGAAAGCCGATTCTCTACCCATGGTTCTATTTGTCGCGACCAACGACGAATGGTATTCTGATATTGCTTTCTTTCTCACTTACGGTGAGTGTCCAGCTCATCTAACTTTAAAGGAGAAGCGTGCTATAAAGCTCAGAGCAGCCAGATATGTCATCTGGGATGACACTTTATACAAATGTGGAATTGATGGCATCTTCTTGCGATGTGTTGACAAACCACAACAGATAAAGTTACTTCAAAGTTTTCATGATTCAGCCTGTGGTGGTCACTTCTCCTCTTCCGTGATGGCACACAAGATCATCGGGCCAGGTACTATTGGCCAACTCTGTTTCAAGATACATCCCACAGGTGGCGAAGTGTGAGCTTTGCCAACAATTTGTTGGCAAACCAAAATTGGCTACTTTTCCCCTCAGGCTGGTCATTATCGAAGAACCATTCAAGCAAAGTGGGGAATTAACTTTATCGAGCACTCCATCCCCAATCGAGTGCCGGACATAGTTATGTCCTCGAACAGCACAGATTACTTCACAAAATGGGTGGAGGCCATACCTGTCAAGCATGCCACTTCCGAGGTTGTTTACAGTTTTATTAAAGAGAATATCATTGTCAGGTTTGGCATTCCAAGCAAGATTGTTGCTGATAATGCTTCTAACTTCTCCTCATGGGAAGTTATTAGTTTTTGCTATGAATACGGAATAACCTTGGCTCACGCCTCAGATTATTACCCCCAAGGAAATGGTCAGGTAGAATCCAATAATAAAAACTTAGTGCCCATCATATGGAAGCTAGTCGATGAGAATCAACAAACGTGGCACAAGTCATTGTATGACGCTTTGTGGGCAGACCGTATTACTCCAAAGAGGTCCCTCGGCATGTCACCTTTTCAAGTGTTATATGGAATCGACGCCAAGCTTCCCATTTCGTGGAACTTCCCGCTTTGTGCTTGGTACGAGCGATTAAAGATGAGACTTTCCAAAATTCTCTTGAAAAGAGGATCATGTATCTAGTAGAGCTCGAAGAAAAAGAGTAAGAGTGGTCAACAGGATCACCGAACATCAGAATCAAGTCAAGAGACTGTTCGATAAAAAATCTAAGCAAAGAGAGTTCCAGATAGGAGACCTCATCCTTTTGTGGGACAAACGAAGAGAGCCGAAGGGCATGCATGGAAAATTTGATTCCCTATGGAGAGGGCCTTTCAAGATCAAGCAACTCAATGGAGAGAATAGTTTCTATCTCTCGTATCTAGATGGAACTGATCTCCCGCTTCCCTATAGCGGGCAGCATCTCAAAATATTCAGGAAGTAGAGCTTGCTCTCTTCTTTTCTGATTTGCTTTTTGTTGTGTGTTTGCTTTTTTTCTCCCTTGTTTTTGACTCTATAACCCAATGGATAGGCACATAATGATCGGGGTTCTCTACCCTTGAGCTTCACTCAAAGATAGTCCCAGAGAAAGAGCACATTTGTTATCTCATAAAATTGACAAGGGCAATTTTATAGGTGACCATACCAAAATTTTGTCCTAGTCCCTCATGGGGCCCCTCAAAGATTGAGAATGTTATAAAATCCCTTTCCAGGAAATCTAGTTCTCCGAACTTGGTATTTTTGGTCTTTTTTGGCTGGGCGCACCATTTGTCTATGCAACATAGAACAAATCTGCGCCCCCTTCATTTCCTTTGGTGCACCCTTTGGAGTGTTGACACACCAATGGTTGCGCCTTCCCGTGATGCGCCATTCTTGCATGCGCCATGGCGCATGCGCCTTCCTATCAACAAAATTTTTTTGCCGTGTTTTGGTGCGCCTTGGTGCTCGAAATCTAGTGTGTGTCGACATCCCTAAAATGTGCCAAAGGTGCACATAATTCCGTGTTGACATGTATATATCCACACCAAAGGGCGCAAAGTTTTACGTGTCGACACATGTTTTGGTGCGCCCTTTTAAAAAGTGGTTGGCGCATTTATTACACCTTTGCCTATATATAGGTGCATCTGCCCTGTCACTTTCACCAATCATAAAACACGTGATAATTTTTATTCCTTTTGCGCACACAAGACGCCCGTTATTCTCGTGTCGCGTTCGTGGACCCCACTTCATCTTTCTCATTCTATATATTCGGGTAAGTGGTCCTCGTTTCTCTTGTGTTTCATTTTTCTTTGGTTTTTTGTGAATTTGGTGAAATGAATATAAGAAATCTATGAACCCCTCCCGCCGTTTTTGCAAACCTTTTCCCCAAAACCATTTTTCATCCTCTTTCAGACACTGTTGGCCAAGAAGGATCTCGCCCCGAAAATAAATCTAGATCTCCTTCTTGTGCCCCCTTCACGCTGTCCAAATCCATGAAGAAAGAGGCACGATAGATCACAACCCATCATGAAATATAAGAGAATTTGAAAGTTGTTTCTTTACAGCCGATTTTCTCCTTTAGCGCAATCACCACTCTGCTACATAAAACACAATCGCGCCTAAGGTGCACTGTTTCTACTTGTAACACGCACCCTAAATACGCCATGCGAAAGCTAAAACCTCTTTGGTGTAGGTGCATTCCCAATTACAACAACAAAGTGCCATGTAAGATTTCCTGCTGCGCCAAAGTCTCCTTTTGCGCACATAATTTTGATGTTACACACATTAATCCACGTGCCCATTGCGCACATTGGCGCATCCCGTCCCATGCAACATGAAAATTATTCTGCGCTTAGTATAAAACACATATAAATGGCGCGGCGCATTCTCTTCTACAATAACAAATAATGTCATATGTAAAATAATTGGGCCTTGCGCCCTTTTGGCGCTGATTTGTTCCTTGTAACACTCTTTTTCGAGTGCACCATACTATTAACCCTACAACTGCGCAGTGTACTTGCGCCCGCGCCCGAAGCCTTAAAATTGCTAACTCCTCATTCTGTGAATGCTTTAATGGAAGATCTGACGGCTAACATGGATCTTTTGCATTGGACTTCACTCCTCCTTCTTGCTGATCAGTAACTAAACTCAGATCCACATATGTCTACATCAAGCAAAAAACCAACCAAGTCAAAGGGAAAGCTAAGTTTACATAGGAAGAGATGAAGTATAAGTATCGAGAGGGTTAGAATGCCTAAATCCCAGGTAGAATGTGACCTGGACATAAGAGACTCCGAGCTCGGTCACATCGACATGGAATATTTCTGGGCCTGAACCAGGAGAGTCATAGGAAGTCCTTGGATGGACAAGCTGGTGGGTAGTGGTCTACATTTTGCTAGGGGAATCCCGTTAGCGTGGTAAATAATGAATTTATGATGGTGGTGGCCCGATGTTACAACAAAGACATAAGGTGTGTCGAAAATGAAAAGGGCAAGGTCATAATTAACCTCACTGCCCGACACTTCGAAATCATGCTAGGCATTCCTCACCACCGACATTTTGTGGTTGTAATCCAAGAGGACTGCACCAAGGCATGGGAGGATAATGAAGACAAGTGCATGCAACTGATGAATGAAGTGTACTTGAAAAATAAGAAGGTAATAACCAAATGGCCACAGGTTATTCACCGTAACGAATTCTCTGAGGAACTAAGTGACACTATCACATTCCTAAGCAGAGTATTTGGGATTTCTGATGCCCATTACTTTCACAAATGGATGCTCAGGTACCTAGAAGCTATGAATAAAAATGTACACGATCAACGCTTTGAGTGGGTGGAGATCATAAGCAGCAACATATCTGAGTAGCTCCAATAACTCACCACAACTGGGAGGTCCTACATGAACTCCTACGTAGTCTATGCTGCAGCCTCGAGAGGGATTATCTGGCATTGAGCCGATGCGGGGTTTGGCCCCAGGTGAAAATATATGAATACTACCTAGAGCTGAAGTTGGAGAACAGCATCCCGCAGTTCACCAAAATCAGCAATGCCTTTTTCTACGGCATCATCTTCCTATTGAGGCCCAACATGACTCACGGTCGGATGACCAAGAGCATAGTCATAGCGACTGAGAAGTGGGGAGCACTATTTACCCAATTCCCCACATTCACCTATCTCAGGGAAACTAACTTCTTGGGGGAGCCCACTAAATTACCAAGGTATGTTGGCCCTAAGCTGATCCTGCTGGAGCTGTCCAGATAGCTCATAACATACCATGAGAAGTGCCTAAAAAGGAAGAAGGGTGGAACTCCTTTCCCCCTTACAGTGGGCAGGTATACCTGCATTTCCCACCACAAAGCCTGGGAGATGTTTGTAGAACTAGAGCTGCTTAACCTAAAGCACAATTTCTTGGCAAGGCCCACCTTTAATCCAAGGAATTGTCTCCCTAAGGCAAAACTCGATCCTATCCACATTCCATAGATCGAGGATGTATACATCGACCTGTATCACGAGGTCGAACTTAGGAGAAAAGATCACTCTCACCTAGCCCTGGCGGAGATTATTCAGTATGGCATGGCCATTGTTCCAAAGGTTTATCAAACGACTGATCAAGAAGTTGATCAAGTGTATCTGGATACAGATGGGGACAACTGGCCATTTGCTGCAATTGACAGGACAAAAGCACCTCAGACCATTGAGGAAAGGGTTAGGGAGACGCTGCGGCAGACAGAACACTGGTGCGGGATGAATGGCCTTATCTACCTCGGAGTAGATTTCACCATGTCCCCTTTAGGAAACACACCTATTAGGTGAAACATCGCCAAAGGGTAAAGGCAAGGATAAAGAGGGAGAATCGAGCTCCACTCAAGAAGAAGCTCCAGTGAGTCCTCCTTCCACCACACAAGAACAGGTTGTGAGCCTGGTATCCCCAGAGAAACAAGCGGCAGAAGATGTTTCGACGGGCACATCCACCCAAGATGTCGCCACTGGTACAACTACCGAGGTCCCTTCTATCCCTTCTCCCTCCCCTCCCTCCCCTCCTCACGTGACTCGGCCCGACCATTCCGTTGGTCATTTCCTCTCCCCATCTTCTACTCTGTTCCCCTTTCCTCTTCCTCCATCTTTTCTTCCCTTGCGGAGTTGTCCCCCACCATTTTTCTTCTCTCATTTCTCAACTCCCTTCCACTCCCACAACTACTTCCCCTACAAAGATCTCCTCCTTCCGTGAGCACTTTTCTGGCCTCTCTACAATGCCGCCACCAAGTGTCTCTACCCATTTTCCCTCATCCACCGCAGCTGCTCCCTCTTCCACTCGGTTCCATCCCCTTAAGTCCAACATGGATCTCTCTAAAGCATCCGGGTCAACAGAAGAGGAAAGTCCCCATTGCACCAATGGACTTCTCCATCATCCCATCAAAGGGGATAAGAAGCAAAAGCCCATAACCCACTTCTCTTAGAGTGCATCAAGAGAGAGGGTAATGGATATTGCGTATCCTGATCCTTCCAAGAATAAAGAAGATCTGTCTCTGACAGATTATACAATGACCCAAGTCACAATGGGAATGTCTTCTAAAAGTCTTCAAGGAGAGGCCCCCATGCGTTATGGATGCCCTTTGCAAGAAACTCCAAAAGAAAAGGAAGAGAAGAGATTGCTAAAAAAAGAATAAAAGCTTCTCCATGCCCTACGAGAAAATGGGCAGTGCACCTCCTACAATTGCCACCAAAACTCCTGAGGTCCTCAGTCAGGATAAGATAAATGAATACACCAAAATTGGTGAACAAGGCATGGCAAGTATCTTCCTGGAGAGACTAAATCCTCAAAGAAAGTGAGGGAGTAATCGTCAAGTTCACCAAGCTATATCGAGAACATCGATCGGGGAATAAGGGACTCCAGGTGATTACAGGACCTATCTCTGAAGAGTTGGACCATGCTAGGTTGCAACATGAGACGTTCCAGAAAATTCTCGACTGTTCAGTCGATGATCTAGTTAAGTTCGGCGTCTTCGATCACCCCAGAGCCCCAACAAAATCCTTTCTACTTTGGACTACCGGGTCAATCAGTTGGAGTTTGTCCTGGAAAAGATAGATAAAGTCAAGGAGGAGGCCTTGGAGGCTATGCACCAGATGGAGAAAATTGTCCTAAGAATGTCTCCGGGCTTTCTCACTCCTTCTTTCACCTTGAGGAAGGAAGACGAAACTATCCGGATCTTCAAGAAGATCGTCTCACGAAAGGATGGGGCCGAAGCCACTTTTGACACTGAATGTATCAATAACCTTCTGGCCTGTCGTGACTTTATAAGGTACCTGATAGAGGCAGGAAATGAATATTCCAAGCTCCTAGAAAATCTCATAGATGAATGGGAAACTTGCAAAGTTATCAGCGATCGCCACAAGGATCCTGCCCAGGATCAACTTCAGCCGATGATCAGCAAGTTCATGGAATATCGGGCCCAGTTTCACATCACCTCTCTCGAGCAGTAGCAGAAGCAAGATACCCCCTTTCAGCCATGAGACGATGATGAATAGCCTTCTTCCTCTCGGCTTTCTTTTTGTAAATATCTAAGAGTATGTTGGCACAAATGATGACATCATCCATGTTGCACCATGGGATGTTGTCATCCACTAAGTTGCCAAAAGTCAACAATTGACTTTTAGATATTTTGTAATTAGTCGTTGGTTTCTTTTTGTCTTCTCTCTTCTCCTTCTTCTATATATACTTGAATGCTTGTTGTATTCAAGGATGGACACTTTTTAGATGAAAAATAGAAGTGAGGAGAAAAGACTTTGTACTTTTGTAACAGAAGAAAACATAATACAAATATTAAGACTTTGTGCTAAATATCTGTGTCATGGGCGTTTGATCTTCCTTATGTTAGATCTATGCGGTTATTCTGTTGGATGCATCTCTATGTTTTTTTCATTTGTTCATCAGTATTGCTCTGTTCGTTTATGCAAGTAGGTTTGGCTCCATCTATTACCGATCCCAAAACATAAACCCTCCGATCCTTCGCTTTGGAATTCATTTCTTTTCTCCTTCGGATCTCGATCTTTCTTCATCCTTCCTTTCTCTCCTTTCTTTTGCAGATTGGAAATACCCCTATCGGGATGAGATCCCAAACCCCGAAGACAGAATATTGTGAGACTTGCACATGATTCCTGCCAAGTAGAATAGCAATAAACCAGCCGCTTTTTTGTCTCAAAGAGGGCTATGCCCGCACATTGTTGGCTCATCTATCCATAGATCTGCCCATGCGACAAATTTTTAGACCAATAGGGTTTTGGGCTCAAGGATTAGGGTGTAGGGTTCAAGGCTTAAGGTTTAGGGTTTATGGTTTAGGGATTAGGGTTTAGGGTTCATGGTTCATGGTTTATGGCTTAAGGTTTAGGGTTCAGAGTTATTGGTTTAAGGTTTGGGGTTAGAGCTCAGGGCTCTGGATTTAGTATTCTGAGTTTAGGTCTTAGGGCTAAGGGTTTAGGTCAAGGGTCAAGGGTTTAGGGTTATGGGTTTAGGGTTTAGGTTTTAGGGTTTGGTATGTAGTGTTTAGGATTTATTATTTTGGTTTTAGGGTTTAGGGTTTATAGTTTAGGGTTTAGGTCTTATGGTTGAGGGTTAAGGGTTTAGGTCACAGAGTTCAAGGTTCATCAAATTTTTAGGCAAAACATTCAAAGAGAGTCATCAAAATTTGATGTTTTTTATCTGTTGATATTTTAAAGGAGGGAAATGTCATATTCTTGACTGTCCAATCCTTCTAAAGACCCCAGTAGTCCTCAATCCTTGGATGTACAGGGAGACACTATTACTTGACTTCCATTTATAATGATAGAGATATTTGTAAATTCGTGTTATGACTTCTAAATCTATATGAATTTCATGTTGCTTGGAAATCACATCACACCCTTCACTAGGATTGATGACTACACCTATCTTTTTGTTCAGAGGGATTTTGAAAATGTCCATGGGTTTATCATATAAGGAATTATCAATGAATGAAAGGTCACTAAGTTTTAGGCAGGTAGCTCCCATTTAGAATTAAACAAGAAAGATTTACTAGGTGATTGATAACCCCTTAGTATTCTTAGCCATTCCCCTGTTTCTATGCTTATTTTGAACACTTTAGGAAGTTCTTAAATTTACTATCCATTTCAAGAGTAGAACACTTGAAATTTATCTTTCTCTAGAGGAGAGGATGCTACAGAAATTCAATTATGATCCCGCACTCTGCATTGATATATTCTCTATGTTTCTTTTATTTCCTTTAAGATTAATTTTTTTGTTGTGATGGTTATTTTTTCTAGCTTCCAATGGGTCATCTTGGCTTGCATAATACCATACATGGAAATATGAGAAATGTGAAATTTATTTCAGAGTGTGAATAAATTTACATTCAAGAGTGCAAGTATTTGTGGGGAGAAACAAGTTTGGAAGAGATGTGTAATATATGCATTATAAGGCACAAGGTAGATGTCATATCCATTTAGTTACTTGTCCCACCTCTCATAAACAAGGTACTTCTATAAGAGACTCAATCATGGTTCTAGGCATGAGACTAGGAAATATTGATGAAATATGGTTTTGGGGTTTAGGGTTTAGGTTTTAGGGCTCATGATTCAGGGGTTTAAGGTTTAGGGTTCTAGGGGTCCGGGGTTCAAGGTTAAGGGTTATGGTTTAGGATTTAGGTTTTAGGTTTAGGGTTTAGGGTTTACTGCTTATGGTTAGGGTTTACATATCGAGATTAAGGATTTAGGGTTTAAGGTTTAGGGTTTAGGGTTTCGGGTTAAGGATTTAGTGTTTAGGGATAAGGGTTTATGGTTTACGGTTCATGTTTTAGGGTTTATGGTTCAGGGTTCAGGGTTTAGGATTTAATGTTTAGGGATTAACGTTTAGGGTTTATGGTTTGGGAATTTGCGGGGTTTAGGGGTTTAGGGTTTAGGGTTTAGGGATTAGGGCATGGGTATATGGTCAGGGTTTAGGGTTTAGATTTTAGGGTTCGTGGTTTAGGGTTTAGGATTTGGTGTTTAAGGTTTAGGGTTTAGGGTTTAGGATTTAGTTTTTACGGTTCATGGTTTAGGGTTTAACATTTAGGGCTCATGGTTCATGGTTCATGGTTTAGGGTTTAGGGTTTAGGGTTTATGGCTTAAGGTTTATGGCTTAAGGCTCGGGGTTTAGGGCTCACGGGTAAGGGTGGATTTTTATGTTTTAGGGTTTAGGTTTTAGGTTTAAGTGGTCTAGGGATCATGGTTAAAGGTTTAGGGTTTAGGGTTTAGGGCTCAAGGTTTATAGTTTAGTGTTTAGGTTTATGGCCTATGGTTTAGGGTTTCGATTGTAGAAGTTAAATGCTAAAAGATTTAGGCTGAATGTTGAAATCCTGAAAAATTACCTATGTACTGACCAAATTATACTTAAAAAAATATCTCCTAAACCATGACTCATGGAGCTATGAGACTAATTCCATAAGGTGCAGAGTGACCCTAATTTCTTATATTTACATAAATAAATTTAAAGTATTTAAACATTTATTTATGTAAATAGAAACATGTCAAAAGCATACATAATGTTTATACTATACAGAACGCATACGCGTTATGTTTATACTACATAGAACACGTACGCATTTTGCATTTTATTTTTTCCCAAGCCATGCCTCAAGGCTTGGGATCCGGTTTGATCCCAAGCACGAGGCATGGACTTGAACAAACACAGCAAACAACATGTTTTTACAAGACAATGTAAAAATTCCACTTCCTCTATGATAAATAAAAATAAAACAATCTATCCATTTAAAAAAAAATATACCACTTACGACGTAGAGGAGAGTCTCTTGTTTCTAAAAATATAATTTTTCAAATTTTTCGACTAATATAAGGTTACCATATTATTTATTTTCTAATTATTTCATTTTATATCTATTTTTTGAAGTGTAAATATGTCTATCTTTCATGGTGTATCTTTTTGTTTTGGGTGATCGAAATTTAATTTTTTTATACTAGCCCAAACTAGGCATAATTCTATACATATTAAAAAAATAATAATCTAATTTTCGATATTTTTGAGGTAGTTAGGGGGCATGGTCGAAGCTCTGTTATTTTTCAAAACATAAAATTTTTGTACTAGAAAAATCATAAATAAAAAATATTCGCTAACCCCAAACCCTAAACCCCAAACCCCAAACCCTAACCCCCTAAACCCTAAACCCCTAAACCCCTAGAACCCTAGACCCAAACCCCAAACCTCATTTCCCCAAATCCCAAACCCGAGTGTAACCCCAAACCCCAAACCCTAAACCCTAAACCCCAACCCCTAAACCCTGAACCCCTGAACCGTGCAACCTGAACCCTAAACCCAAAACCCTAATCCCTAAACCCTAAAACCCTGAAACCCTGAACCCTAAAACCTTGAACACTGAACCCTAAAACCCAAAACCCAAAACCCCAAAACCCCAAACCCGAAACCCGAAACCCTAAAACCCTAAAACCCTAAAACCCTTAAAACCTTAAACCCTAAACCCCAAACCCCAAACCCTCAACCCCTCAACCCTCAACCCTCAACCCTCAACCCTAACCCCTAACCCCTAACCCCAAAACCCCAAAACGCCAAACCCCAAAACCAAAACCCCTAAACCCAAAACCCTAAACCCTAAACCCTAAACCCTAAACCTTTTGGCTTCGCCAGAAAGTCTCGCACTGATCACCGAACTCTCTATCAATTTCATCTTTGGAAAAGTTTGTAATTGTTTATCGGTCGTTAATTGTAAATGTTGGCGATGGTTTTTAATCCCGGAACCACATCTTTACGACTGGTTTTATTCTCGGCAGATTTTAATCGTTTTAATCGCTTTTAAACACTATCGCTACAATATTAATATTATATTAATTATATAATTATTAATATGATTTTTATTATTATTATCATTATCATTATCATTATTATTATTAATTCGAATATTAATTTTATTATTAATATTCGAGTTAATCTTAATTGTAATATTAATAATAATGATAATAATAATATAATTCATATTAATAATTATATTATTAATATTTATTAATATTTTTATTAATAGCGATTTGTTTTTTTAAACGATTTGTTGGTTATGAGTTGGTTACGGTCTTTGGCTTTCCTCTCTCGGTTTGCCTCAACCGTTCAACTTCTTCCACACTTTATATACCCGCACTCTGTGATATTTTTCTCACATTCATTCATCCTATTTTGGACATGCCAACTGATGAGGGGTGAATCCCCGAAACATGTCTTGGCAATTTTGTAAATGAATGTCTAATAAAATTCAGAGTTTTTGGATCTCAATGGCTTCCTTCTGCTGCCAGTGAAAAATCAAATTTTTATCTAATTCTAATTTTTTCTTTCTCTTCAAGCATGCCTGTTGGAAGTTATTGTTTCTGCCTTCTTCCTGTGCTGCTACTGTTACCGTTCGTGTAATTTTACTCTGGACACCATACTAGGCTCAGGTTTTATGCAGATTTTGATCTGAGAGGAAGTTTTTTCAGAGGCGACGGCTCTTTCCATGCGCCTTGGTCTGCAATTTTCGCCCACTTTTCTCAAAGGCGACGGCTTTGTTTGTAATTTTCGGCCTGCACTTTTTCAGCCTATTTTTGGCCTGTGCTTTGGACTGATTTTGTGGCCTTCATTGCGCCTGGGCGTTTTTGCTCGCTGTCCCTCTGATCTGTGCGCTCTGGGTTCATTTTTGCTTGTTGGGCGTGGTTTTCCTAGGGTTTTGTGTCCATTTTTGGACGTTTTTTATACCATGCGTGGCAGACGGTTTGGCTTTGGCACCTTGGCTAGTCGGTTTGGCTTCTTCCCTGCCTTGACTGCCTCTTTTGCCTTCCACGCCCCCTTCAATCACCATTACCTCAAATGCCGCCCTTGTTTTGCGCCTTCGACTGTTCTATGACTCTATCTTCTGTTTGCTAAGGCTCTTCAGCCAGAGCAAAAGTGCCCTTCCATTTGGAGTCGATTTGACTCTTTTTTGTTTTGGGCGCCTCCATTTCTTCGGCCTTCGGTTCATTTCGGCCTTCGGTTCGTGGTGGTGCGTCTTCTACATTCTTGGTGGCTCGTTGTTCGCGGTTGCTCCTCTCCTTTTCTTCGGGTTCTCTGCCGCTTTTTCTCTGATGGTTGTGCTGCTCGACTCTGTTCGGGCATGTGGGCCCCTCTTGTTCTCTTTTTCTTCGGATCGGTTCGAGAGGGTTTTCCTAAACCCTAAACCTTTTGGCTTCGCCAGAAAGTCTCCGCACAATTGACTCCGTCAATTTCATCTTTGGAAAAGTTTGTAATTGTTTATCGGTCGTTAATTGTAAATGTTGGCGATGGTTTTTAATCCCGGAACCACATCTTTACGACTGGTTTTATTCTCGGCAGATTTTAATCGTTTTAGCTATAGTATTAATATTATATTAATTATATAATTATTAATATGATTTTTATTATTATTATCATTATCATTATTATTATTATTATTAATTCGAATATTAATTTTATTATTAATATTCGAGTTAATCTTAATTGTAATATTAATAATAATGATAATAATAATATAATTCATATTAATAATTATATTATTAATATTTTTTTAATATTTTTATTAATAGCGATTTGTTTTTTTAAACGATTTGTTGGTTATGAGTTGGTTACGGTCTCTTGGCTTTCCCTCTCCGGGTTTGCCTCAACCGTTCAACTTCTTCCACACTTTATATACCCGCACTCTGTGATTTTTTCTCACATTCATTCATCCTATTTTGGACATGCCAACTGATGAGGGGTGAATCCCCGAAACATGTCTTGGAAATTTTGTAAATGAATGTCTAATAAAATTCAGAGTTTTTGGTTCTCAATTGTTTCCTTCTGCTGCCAGTGAAAAATCAAATTTTTATCTAATTTTTATCTAATTCAAATTTTTATCTAATTCAAATTTTTATCT
>CM031242.1:713964923-713989923 GCA_018340775.1 Taxus wallichiana var. yunnanensis | reverse complement strand
ACAAATGCCTATTGAGCAGCACAAAGTCCGAATAATTGTACATCGTTTTTTTCTCATACAAGAAAGCTCAAAGTCTTTCTCTCCTCACTTCTATTTCTATCTCAAAATGTTCACCCTCAATACAACAAGTATTCTAGTATTTATAGAAAGTGAGGGAGAGAGAAGGCAAAATGGAGCCAACCACTTATTCACAAGATATTTACAAAATATCCAAAAGTCATGTTGACTTTGACAACTTGGATGGATGACATCATCCCATGATGCAACATGGATGATGTCATCGCTCATGCCAACACACTTATGATATTTCGAAGAGAAAGTCGGAGAATAGAGAGGAGAAGAGAAGAAGAAGAAGCTATTCATCATCATCATCCTGTGGCCTAAAAGGGGTCGCCTGTTTCTGATGCTGATCAGGAGATGAGATGTGGAACTGAGCGCGGTATTCCAAGAACTTGCTCACGATCATCGCGCAAATTGATCTTGTGATGGATCCTCGTGTTTTCACCGATTGCTTCGCAAGTTTCCCGCTCATCAATGAGCTTTTCGGGGACCTTGGAATAGTCTTTACCCGCCTCGATTAGGGACCCGATGAAGTCTCTACAGGCCAGTAGGTTGTTGATGGATTCGATGTCGAAATGACTGCCCCGTCCCTCGAGAAGCTAACTCCTGAAAATTCTGATAGATTGCCACCTGATCTCAAGGTGAGGGAAGGAGTGAGCAACCCCGGAGTCATAGATAGAACAATCTTCTCCATTTGATGCATCGCATCCAGTGGCCTCTTCCTTCACCTTGTCTATCTTCTCTAACACAAATTCGAGCTGATCTATCCGATAGTCCAGAGTGGACATGGTCTCTGCTGAGGGTCCTCGATGACCGAATACTCCAAACTTGATCAAATCTTCGATCAATAAATAACATTTGTTGGAAGGCCTCGTGTTGGAGTCTCTGGCGCTTTTGAGCTCTTCCGAGCATCGACTTGCTAATGTTTGAGTTCCTTATTCGCCTTCTCGATGTTCTGTATAAACCGATATACTGCGATCACCTTTTCACTATCCTTAAGGATTTGGCTTCTCCAAGCAGAAACAGCCATACCTTGCTCGCCGATTTTTGAATATTCATTGATCTTCTCCCGACCGAGCAGCTCAGAGTCTCAAGCGGCAGCTGTGGGAGGTGCACTTCCCATCTTCTCGTAGGGCTTCAAGCAGTGTATTTATTCTCGCTCCTTCGCAGCCTCTTTTCTTCCTTTGCTTTCAAGCTTTTGCAGAGTGCATCAATCGGAAAGAGCTTCCCCGGAGACTTTCGAGGACGTCCCCACTGTGACTTGGGTCACCGTGAAATCTGCCGAGATGATCTTCTTTCTCGTGGGATCGGGTAGGCAATTTCCATAACTCTCTCACCGCAGCGCTTCTTGGGAGAAGCGTGTAACCGCTTGTGCTTCTTTGCTCCTTTAGTTTAATGATCGAAAAGTCCATCTGAGCGATGGGGACTTTCCTCTTGGTTGGCTCACCGCGAGAGATCCAAGCTGGTCCTATTCAAGAAGGACCAGAGACAGAGGGGGAAGCAAAGAACGGTAGAAGAGGGGAAGAACGTGGAGACACGTGGCGGCGGTGATTGAAAGAATAGCCAAGACATGCCCACGGGAGGAAGGGAAACCGCACTGAGAAGACATGGGAAGGGAAGGGAGCTCTGAAATGAGGGAAGAAATGGAGGAAGACAAATCAGCGAGAGAGGAGAAGATGGACGAAGAGGCAGGGAGAGAGTAGAAGAAGGGGGAGAAGACACAACCAAAGGAGTGGTCGCGATATCCGAGGAAGGGGAGGAAGAGAAGAAGAAGGGATAGAAGGGACCTCTCGTAGTCAGAAGCAATGCCGACATCCCGGGTGGATGGGCGATAGGACTATCCTCTCACAATTCCTTCTCTCGCGAATCCAGTGGTTATTACTTGTTCAGCTCAAGGAAGAGGACTTTCGTGGGCTTCCTCCCGAATGGTGCTAGGCTCACCTTCCGCAGCCTTTGCCTTTTAGCCGCTTCTTTGACTCGAGGTGCATTACCCAAAGGAGAAGTTGTAAAATCTACACCGAGGTAGATTAACCCATTCATGCGGCACCAAAGTTGCTCGTTTCTCCGCATAGTCTCCTCGACCCTCTCCTCGATTGTCCGAGGAGCCTCGCTTCGCCAATGTCCGGAAGGGCCAATCATCCCCTTCGTGTCATTATACACTTTGTCTACTTCGCCTTCCGTGGTTTGGAAGCCTTTGGGACAATAGCCACCCGTAATGGATGATTTCCGTTAATGCTAAGCGAGAGTGATCCTTTCTTCCGAGTTCTACCTCATGGAGAACGCCAATGTAGATATCCTCAACTGAGGGACATGAATCGGATCAAGCTTAGCCTCGTAGACAGCCCTAGGGTCGAATGTAGGCCTCTGGGAAATCATGCTTTAGGTTGAGCAATTCTAGCTCAAAGCAAACATCTCCTTCGCCTTGTGATAGCTGGAGCATGTGTAACGGCCACCGTGAGGGGGAAAGGAGTTCCGCCCTTCTTTCTCGAGGCACTTTTCATGGTATGTGACGAGCCTGTCTTGATAGTTCCAGTAAAATCAGCTTTGGTCCAAAGATACCTTGGCAACCCGGTTGGTTCGCCCAAAAAGTGACCGCCTCGATAGGTGAATGTGGGAAATTGGGTGAACAAGGCCCCCACTTCTCTCGTGGATCGCCACTATGTTTTTGGTTGTCCGGCCATGAGTCAAATTTGGCCGCAATATGCACATGATGTGATAGAAGAAAACATCATTGATCTTATAAGTGTTGATGTCGTTTCTCCAGCCTTCACTTCTTGATAGTATTCATATATTTTGGCCTCGAGGCCAAGTTCCGCTTCGTGCAGCCTCGATAATCCCTTTCGACGCAAAGCAAAGATACACTACGAGGAGTTCATGTGGAACACTCTCCTGCCAGCGAATCGTCTGCAGCTTGCTCGGATATTGTGTCGCTTATTATCTCCCCAGCAGTAAACGCCGATCGCAGCATTCTTATTCATTGTGTCCTGTGTACCGCAAAGATCCACTTATGGAAGTAGTGAGCATCCCAAAGACCGAAGACTCGCTCAGAAGGTGATCAGATCACCGAGTTCCTCCGAGAAATCACTCCGGTGGATAGTTTGAGGCCACCGGTCACTACCTTCTTATTCTCGAGGTAGACCTCATTCATTAACCGCATGCACCGGTCCTCGTTGTCCTCCCAAGCCTTGAGGCATTCTTGCTGCCAATGCCCACATAGTTTCCGGTGATGAGGGATGCCAAGCATTAACTCAAAGCGACGGGCAAGAAGGTTTATAACTACCTCGCCCTTGCTATTCTCGACACATCTTGTGTCTTTGTTCAAGGATCAGTGCAACAACCATCATAAACTCGTTATTAACAAAGACCGACAGAATCCCACCGGCGAAGCGCAGTGGCGCGCCTATCAATTTATCCATCCATGGACTCTTGTCACTTTCTCGAGTCCTTACCTGCACTCCTCTATGTCAATGTGGCCCAGCCTCGTAATCCCCGACATCCATATTGCACTCGCTCGTGATTCGGCATCCCGACCTCCGATATTTGTATTTCATTTCTTCTTCTCGTTAGCTTTGCCTTCCTCTGGTTTGGTGGGTCTCTTGCTTGACGTAGACATGTGTTCTTCAAGGCTTATTTGATGATCTGCACGTAGAAGGAGCGAAACCCAATCCAAGAAGCTTGAATTAGTCATTTGATCTTCCATTGGAATACTAGCAGAAGAAAGAGTTAGAACTTTTAAGATTCGGGGCGCAGGGCGCATGAAAAATGTATATAACAGGCTGAATAGTCAAGGCGCACAGGAAAAGGGTGCAACAGAGGTTAAGTTGGCGCCAAAGGCGCATGGCGCATGGATGAAGTGCATCGCATTATATATAAGGGCGCACAGGAAATGCATGTTACATTGAGATTTGGTGCGCCCCTTGGCGCATGGGCAGATTGTGCAACATGGAAAAAAGGCGCGCCAAAGGTATATGGCGCGGCGCATGGAGGGTCTACACAACATCATGTACTTGATTTTAAGGTGCGCCCGCGCTGAGGCTTTATACTTGCAAGCAAATAACTCTTGCGTTGCATGGAAGCTGGGCGCGCCCTTTGGCGCATAGAAGAGGGATGCAACAGGGGTAAAGGGTGCGCCAAAGTTTTTATGGAAGCGCGGGATTTAAACTCGCAGCATGTAAGAGGGGCGCGCTTGAATTTAAACCGCAAAGAAGATATGTGGCGCGCCCAAAGCGCGGGTCTCGAGCGTGTTACAAAGTCGAAAGGGTGCGCCTAGGGGCGATGATTTTAAATCGCAAGATGTGTAGACGCGCCGAGGGGCGCGACTGCCTAAGGTGCAACATGACGCAACGAACGCCATGGGGAATACTTGAAATACTTAAGCATTTTCACATTTCAACCTCCACTTCAAAGGACGCTGGCATCACTTAGTTTGATAAAATAGGATTAGACCAAGCCAAAAAAAACCATCCCTCCCTTTCCCATCAAATCCGTAAAGAGGGAGGGAGAGGAGAAAGAAAGCACATGCACTCAGCAGGAGGAAGAAAACAAAAAGCTCGAGGGAAACAAGCTGTGCACAAATACAATCGATGAAAACCAGCAAGCAAGCACACACCAAGAACTAAATGAAAAGAGGATGAACCTCTTACCTTAACAATATAGCCAAAATCCTTGAGCGGGTCCACAACTTGATGAAAATGACAGAGCAGGGCCGACAAATCCAGAGCGATCACGTGCCTTGACAAAATGCAATGAAAATGACATGGCGGGCACGGGTATATATAACAAAACTTTTTGTCATTAATGCGCCACCAACTTTTGAAATGGCGCATGGAAACAATTATTGCCGATTGGGAAAGCGTGCGCCTTCGCGCATGGAAGGAAATGACAACAGAGAATGAGCGCCTTTGGCGCATCAAACGAGTTGTCGACATGAAGCTATGCAAAGCGCTTTCGCGCACCAAAACTTGATGTAACAAAGATATTACGTGCGCCTTCGCGCACCAAAACTTACTCAACATCCTTCGCGCACCGAAAGACGTGCTAACATGGAAAACCATGCGCCAAAGGCTTTTAAGGAGGCGCATCAAAATTGATGTGCAAGGCAAAACCATGCGCCAAACCAAAAAGGCTCAAAAAGACTAAGTTCAAAACCGAATTTCCGGAAGGGATTTTACAATATTTTGAACGCCAAGGATCCCTAACGAGGATCGAGACAAAATTTTTTTCAGATGGTTATCGGTAAAATTGCCCTTGTCAATTTTACAGATAACAATGCTCTTTTCTGGGACTATCCCTGAGTGAAACTCGGGGGTAGAGAATCCCAGATCACATGTGCCTATCCATTGGGTACGGAGTCAAAAACAAGGGGGACCGGAGGGAGAAAAAAGGAAACACACAACAAACCGAAAGCAAACACACAACCAAAATAAACTGTACAAAGAAGAGAGCAAGCTCTACTTCCTGAAGATCTTGAGATGTTGCCCGCTATAGGGAAGCGGGAGTTCAGCTCCATCCAAATATGAGAGATAGAAACTATTCTCTCCATTGAGTTGCTTGATTTTGAAGGGCCCTCTCCATAGGGAATCAAATTTTCCGTGCATACCCTTTCGCTCTCTTCGCTTGTCCTGCAGAAGGACGAGATCTCCCACTTCAAAATCTCTCGCTTGGCTTTCTTATCAAAAAGCCTCTTTACTTGATTCTCGATGTTCGCGATCCCGTCGACCACCTTTACTCTCTTTTCTTCAAGTTCTCACAATACATGATTCTCTTTTCTAGAGAACTCAAAAGTTTCATCTTCGATTGCTCGTGCAAGCGTAGAGCAGAAGTTCTCGCAGAAATGGGAAGTTCGGCATCGTTGCCATATAACACTTGAAAAGGTGACATGCCGAGGATCTCTGGGGGTAATGCGGTCCGCCCACAAAGCATCGTGACAAAGACTTGTGCCACATCCGCTGATTTTCATCTACTAATTTCCCGTATGATGGTCACCAAGTTCTTATTATCGGATTCTCGCCCACCATTTCCCGAGGATAATAACTGAGGCATGTGCTAAAGTTATCCCATATTCATAGCAAAAGCTAATAACTTCCGTGAAGAGAAGTTAGAAGCATTATCAAGAACCATTTTATTTGGAATGCCGAACCCGACAATGATATTTTCTTGATAAAACCGCAAACCACCTCGTAAGTGGCATGTTTGATGTATGGCCTCCACCCATTTAGTGAAGTAATCCGCTGCCGTGAGGACATAGCTATGTCCAAAGACTCGATCGAGGATTGAGTGCACCAATAAAATCAATTCCCCATCGCTCGAATGGTTCATTGATAATAACCGGCCTTAGGGGAGGGCAGCCAACTGGGCTTGCCGACTAATTGCCGACATGTGGTTCACACTTTGCCACCTGTAGCCGTATTGAAAGAGCGCCGCCAAGAGTACCGGCTCGAATGATCTTGTGTGCCGTCACTAAGAAGAAAATGGCCTCCACAGTTGAATTGTGGAAAACTTTCCAGCAGCTTTTACTTGTCGGGCTTGTTAACACATCGCAGAAGACACCGCCTATCCCGCGCTTTATATAAACCGTCATCCCGTATGACATACTTAGCTGCCCTGAGCTTTACAGTACGCTTCTCCTTTACAGTTAGGTGCATCGGGCATTCGCCGTAGGTAAGGAAGAAAGCAATGTCGGAGTACCATTCGTCACTGGTTGAAACAAACAAAACCAGAGGCAGAGAATCAGGCCCTTCTAGAGGGGTTTGCTCTTCATTGGTACAATTTTCTCTTTCATCAGGATTTTCTGAACCCTTGTTCTCAGCCATTAGCCGACATGTGCCTTTGCCCTCACCAGCCTTGGTGGGTTTAATATCTAGGTCATATTCCCGGACTCTTTGCGATCCAATTCCTCTAAGCTTCCTAACTCCCCGCCGAGTTAGAATTGACTTCACCGCAGTTGTCGTGAACTAGCACCACCGTATGTGAGTTCGTAATATAATACCTGAAATTCTTCACCGCTTTGACAACGGCAAAGGCGTGCTTTTCTAATTGAGTCATTTTCAGTTCGTGAGGCTTAAGAGGAGAACTCATGAATGCGATTCGAGATTCAATATCCTCCGAGTTCTTTTGCATTAGGATGCAGCACATAAGATGTTCCGATGCATAGCTATACATAATGAAGTCTTTGGAGAAATCCTGACATACCAGACCGTGCATGAGCAATGTAAGTTTTTATTTCTCAAATGATCTTTTCCTTCTTCACTCCATTTGAAAGTGGGTGACCCTTTCATCATGTTCAATATGTGGCGGGTCTTCTCAAAGAAAATCAGAACAAAACGCCTAAGAAAGTTCACCTTTCCGAAGAAAGAATGAACACCATTCTTTGCTTCAGAGGCAGCAGTAAGGCTTTGATAGCCTTAACTCTTTCGGCATCGATCTTGGTTCCTTCTTTGCTAACCACATGGCCTAGCAATTTCTTCGTAACCCCAAAAACAGACTTTTGGGATTTAGGAAATTCCATGTTCCCGCACTGCCAATACTTGCTCCAAGTGATCACAATGATCACTTCGCTGCTTGGAGAACACGGTTAAGTCATCTAGATAAACTACAATGACTTTTCCCATCATGCCTTTGAATGCAAAGTCCATGGCCCGCCGAAAAGTGGCACCAAAGGTTGGTTAGGCCGAAAGGCATTCTCATTGTAGGCAAATGTACCCCATGGAGTAGTGAATGCTGTTTTGAATTGATCTTCAAAGTAGACTTCAACTGATTATAGCCTCGAAAACCGTCAAGCATAGACAAGATCTCTCGACCTGGGCCATCGCTGCGTAACTTGGTCCATTATGGGAAGAGGGTAGTTGTCTTTCAAATAAGCTTGATTCAAGTTTCTAAGTCTACGCAGATGCGTATTTCACCGCTTTTTTTTTCTGTGACGGCACAATGTTTGCCACCCAAGTGTCAGTGATGGATAGGGAAGATGATTCTCTGGCCCAAAGATCTTCCGAATTTCGCCCGAATGGTGCCCGAAACCTTGGGATTATAATGCCTTTGCTTCGACTTAAGGCTTTGGCATCTTCTTTCAAAGTGGTATATTATGCCGAACGTCCTCTCGCTTCAAGGACTTTAAATCTGCATAGACCATGCCAATACATCCATATATCTTTTCAAAGAACTTCACAAATTTCCGCTTTTTTCCTCGCGTGCAACATTTCCCGATGTTCACGAATCATGGATGTGCCTCGTAACCTATATTGACTGACCGGTTTCGTCTCTCGGAGATGAGCTAGATCATCTCGCCTTTTCTTTTTACAAAACGGTCATGCTCACAAACAGCGCCCAGAGAAACCAGCCTTTGGAATTTTATTTCCTTGTCGACAAATGCCATCGCTCTCCTTTGTTTCGTGGTTTTGATCGCTGATTGATTCACGGCATGGAGAGGTGGATCCTTCAAAATACAACTCATCAAAATTTTCTGATTTTTCTAGAAAGGCAATAAGGTGATTATCATCGTTGAATACCTGCCAATGCTGAGAGTTGTCTGGCACGCTTGGGCGGAAAACCACTTCAATGGTGTACTTGTTTGTTTTCAAACCCGGATGTGGGAGCATGAGAGATGCTGAAACAGCCAACGAATCAGCCATGTCATTTTGAGCTCTTGGAATCGCTCCTATTGAAAAGGCATCAAATTCCTCAATGCTGTCCCATACTGCATTACGGTAGTGCCTGAGCCTTTCATTTTTTACTTGGTAAATCCTTTTAACCTGATTTACAACTAGCTCGGCATCACCTTGGACTTTTAGATTTTTTATTCCTCTTCCTTTCATGGGCTTGCATACCGAGTAAGAGAGACTCATACTCAAAGCAAAGATTATTCGTATTGAAAACTGCAATTTGAAAGAGAGAGGAATGACCTCCTCCTCAGAGATATTAGCACAACCCCGCCGCATCCACTAGTTGCAAGCAGCCTGCCATCAAAATTGCAAGGTCCAGACTTTATTAAGGTCCTTTTCGAACGAAAACTTCCTTCAGATCCGCCTGGATAAGAAGTAGTTCCCCATCCCCGATGATTCAAAAAGGATTTGAGCTTTGGGGTCTTCGTGAGCTAGTGACCAAGTATTTCTTTTGGGATTCCGGCTTCAAAGTTTGCATTACGCCTTTGACTCGGAATTCTAGCTTTAGACCACCCATATGAATTTCTCCACCAACTTCGCCGCAAAACTCCTTCCCAAAGAAAATTCCATAAGTCGCCGGAATGTCGCCGACAAGAACGGTCATCTTTACTCTTTTTCGTGGAATGCCGCGAACGCGAATCGCGGTTTTGATTTGACCAATCAATGGCACTTGCTTGGTTTCCAATGAGTAAGATCTCGCCAAAGGCTTGGTAAGAGTGAGGCCCAAAGCATGGGCGACTTTTACCGGCATGACGTTATCTCAAGCTCCGAATCAATTATACAGCTTGCTCAACTTATGGCCATTGATTAGAGGAGAGATAGAAAGGCTCTATCTTGCTCGATGCAGTATGTTGAGGCAACATTTATGTGGGATTCAGGAGGAGTAGAAAGGATTCCTTTAGGGGAAGCTCGATTAGATATAACAAATTTTTGACTTTGGATATACTTAGTCAATCTTACAAGTCGTTTCTGGGGTTTGATCAAGATACTCACTTGTACATTTGGATCTTGGTCTTTTTTGCATGATCTATTATATCAAATGCGGTTAAGGGTCATGTGGTAAAGGAATGAGTCCTTCACCCCGCGATGATGGAATAGGGTTACCGATCTTGATAGGAATATGAGAGGGCTGATTCTGAGGAGAGATAGGTAGAAAAGGCTTTTTGCAAAAGATTTAACAGGAGTTGAGGGAAGAGGATTACCTCTTTTAACAATGGTTGGAGGCGCGTTTGACACGGCCTTCACAGCGTATGGGCAGCAACTTCCGCTTCCTTTCTCATGAGCGGGTAAAAACAACAGAGGATTGTCCGCAGCATAGCCCCGAGTACTCTCTTCTTCATCGATTCATCCTCATCAAATTCCATGTATCCAATAGTAGAGTCGCCAAATGGCTCACCGACATCTTGATCATCTTCGCCCGAGACGAAGGTTCTTCATAGTATACGCTCCTCTTCTTCTTCTTCAATTTCGGCCAAAGCATTGACCGGAGGAGCTTCAAGCGCCAACCGTGGAGCAGCTGCAGGCAAGCGCGGCCTTTGTGAAGCGTTGTTAGGAACAAAATTCCTCCGCGGGATATCCCGATACGAGGAACTGGGAGAGGCCTGGGCCAGCTGCTTTTTTAGTGCAAGCAAATCATTCGCCATTTTTTGGAATGCTGGATCGATTTAAGTGATAGTAAGGGCCCAAAGACTTAGGCTTTACTGATTCCTTTCTTAACTCGCCAGATATTATCAGATTGTCTTCTATACGGATGGCAGCAGCCTGAGCGAGAGGTAGAGTAGCTACTCGCTCTTGAAGGAGTAAGAAGCTAACTTTTGAGCTCATGGCATTTACGAAAAACACTTCGGTTCTCCGGTGTGGAAGCATGGCAAGAGGGACACTGATTAGCGATTGAACCGGGCAACAAAATCGCGCATGGTCTCATTTGCCTCCTTCTTCAGATGAGTGATTCGTGACAATAAAGTAAATGCATCTTCTGAAGGCTTATACCTGTCTTCAAAAGCGTCCCGCAAAGTTGCCCAACTAGTGATAGATCCGCCGGCAAATGCCGAAACCATTCAAACCAAGCAGCCCTGTAGAGTTTCCAGAAAAAGGCGGACCGACACATCTTCGTGAGTCACGTCCAAAATATCGCATGACATAATGAAAGCAGTAAATGTGGGAATCCGTGCTTTGATTTCCGCCTCCCGCCGAATTTAGGAAAATTCTTTCGATTTCCGTGAGGGAGTGCGTGAACTCGGATGTGGTAAAGCCAACGGACCCATAGCTTTCCCCATGGTACCGCTATCCGAAAAGCCGGAAAGAGAACACGAGCCGGAAGTGTAGTTCCGCCGAGTAAAGCAAAGCACTACAAAGGGATGTGGATGCTTTCGCAAAAGACTTTTTCTTCGTGGAAGGCGAGACACTGGATGACCGGCAACCGAGCTTAGCGCTAAAAACGTGCCGGTGTTACGCTGAAATTGTGCTCAAGCGCATCAAAGTAGGATCAGCTTCTCCACGGCTCTCTCGTCGCGCGTAAAAGGTTCACTCGCCAGTTGTACCTTTCAGATCCGTAATATTACAACAAGCAGATTTAAACTTTATTTTTGGGTGTATTTTGCTGATTTTCTCGGTTTTTCGACAAAACCAGCAAAGATGCACTTTTCTCAATATTTGAAAATTATCCTCTTTAAACCGATCATGTTAAATGACAAATAACAATGAGGATAAGATGGAGGGAATATAGTAAGCTGATTTTTCAGATCTGGTTTTTAATTTTCGTGAGGGTTTAGAACATTTCGTAAAATAGTTAAAAACTCGATCTACGGAAAATGATGATTTTTGATAAAACTCAAATAACTAAAGATATGTAATGTGCCCGCATCTATGATTCTCGTAAGAAAATTTTCAATTTTGAGTACTTTTGCAAATTTTTAGGATTTTTAACAAAAAGGTTTAGATTGGTAAACCGGCAAAGAACTCGCTGATTTTTCCCGATTTTTTATTTTACTACCAAAGATAGATCTCGACATGATTTATCTGCTTTCGCTGGCGAAATCTGCTAGAAAATCCGATCCTCAAATGGAGTCGCCAAAATCGTTGGTCCGAAAATCTGCCGCAGGCAGATCTATGGATAAACGAGCAACAAGCAGCAGGTGGCTTAGCCCTCTTTGAGACAAAAAAGCGAAATCGGTTTATTGCTACTTACTACTAGCAGAACCTATGCAAGTCTCATGATTCTCGCTTGGGGTTGGGATCTCATCCCAAGAGAGTGTTTCAGCCGAGAAAAGAAAGGAATGGAAGAGGGAAAAGAGAAAGATCAGATCCGAAGGAAGAAAAGAAATGAATTCCAAAGGTAAGGGTCAAGATCTATGCTTTTAGTTTGGTAGTAAACAGAGCCAAACCTACTTGCATAAATAAACAAAGCAATACTGATAAACAAATGACGGAAAAGTAGATATGAATCCAACAGATTAAACACATACAGATCTAACGTAAGAAAGATCTAATGCATAAACACACGCTATTGAGCACAAAGTCCGAATAATTGTATTAATCGTTTTTTTCTCACATAAGAAAGCTCAAAGTCTTTCTCTCCTCACTTCTATTTCTATCTGAAAAATGTTCACCCTTGAATACAACAAGTATTCTAGTATTTATAGAAAGTGAGGGAGAGAGAAGGCAAAATGGAGCCAACCACTTATTCACAAGATATTTACAAAATATCCAAAAGTCATGTTGACTTTGACACTTGATGGATGACATCATCCCATGATGCAACATGGATGATGTCATCGCTCATGCCAACACACTTATGATATTTCAAGAGAAAGTCTGAGAATAGAGAGAGAGAAGAAGAAGAAGAAGAAGCTATTCATCATCATCATCCCGTGGCCTAAAAGGGGTCGCCTTTTCGATGCCGATCAGAGATGAGATGTGGAATCGAGCGGTATTCCAAGAACTTGCTGATCATCGCGCAAATTGATCTTGTGATGGATCCTCGTGTTTTCACCGATTGCTTCGCAAGTTTCCCGCTCATCAATGAGCTGGGACCTTGGAATAGTCTTTACCCGCCCGATTAGGGACCCGATGAAGTCTCTACAGCCAAGAGGTTGTTGATGGATTCGATGTCGAAAGTGACTCGCCCGTCCTCGAGAAGCTAACTCCTGAAAATTCGGATAGATCGCCACCGATCTCAAGGTGAGGGAAGGAGTGAGCAACCCCGGGAGTCATAGATAGAACAATCTTCTCCATTTGATGCATCGCATCCGTGGCCTCTTCCTTCACCTTGTCTATCTCTCTAACACAAATTCGAGCTGATCTATCCGATAGTCCAGAGTGGACATGGTCTGCTGAGGGTCCTCGATGACCGAATACTCCAAACTTGACCAAATCTTCGATCAACAAATAACATTTGTTGGAAGGCCTCGTGTTGGAGTCTCGGCGCTTTCGAGCTCTTTTCCGACATCGGACTTGCTAATGTTTGGAGTTCCTTATTCGCCTTCTCGATGTTCAGGTATAAACTGATATACTCGGCGATCACCTTTTCACTATCCTTAAGGATTTGGCTTCTCCAAGCAGAAACAGCCATACCTTGCTCGCCGATTTTTGAATATTCATTGATCTTCTCCTGACTGAGCAGCTCAGGAGTCTCGGCGGCAGTTGTGGGAGGTGCACTTCCCATCTTCTGTAGGGCTTCAAGCAGTGTATTTATTCTCGCTCCTTCGCAGCCTCTTTTCTTCCTTTGTTTCAAGCTTTTGCAGAGCGCATCAATCGCGGAAAGAGCTTCCCCGGAGACTTTCGAGGACGTCCCTACTGTGACTTGGGTCACCGTGAAATCGCCGAGATGATCTTCTTTTTCTTTGTGTGGATCGGGTAGGCAATTTCCATAACTCTCTCACCGCAGCGCTTTTGGAGAAGCGTGTAACCGGCTTGTGCTTTTTGCTCCTTTAGTTTAATGATCAAAAGTCCATCTGAGCGATGGGGACTTTCCTCTTCGTTGGCTCACCGGGCCGAGAGATCCAAGCTGGTCCTATCAAGAAGGACCAGAGACAGAGGGGGAAGCAAAGAACGGAGAAGAGGGGAAGAACGGAGACACGCGGCGGCATTGAAAGAATAGCCAAGACATGCCCACGGAGGAAGGGAAACCGCAAGAGAAGACATGGGAAGGGAAGGGAGCCCGAAATGAGGGAAGAAATGGAGGAAGACAAATCAGCGAGAGAGGAGAAGATGGACGAAGAGGCAGGGGAGAGAGTAGAAGAAGGGGGAGAAGACACAACCAAAGGAGTGGTCAGCGATATCCGAGGAAGGGGAGGAAGAGAAGAAGAAGGGATGAAGGGACCTCTCGTAGTCAGTAGCAATGCCGACATCCCGGGTGGATGGGCGATAGGACTATCCTCTCACATTCCTTCTCTCGCGAATCCAGTGGTTATTACTTGTTCAGCTCAAGGAAGAGGACTTTCGTGGGCTTCCTCCCGAATGGTGCTAGGCTCACCTTCCGCAGCCTTTGCCTTTAGCCGCTTCTTCGACTCGAGGTGCATTACCCAAAGGAGAAGTTGTAAAATCTACACCGAGGTAGATTAACCCATTCATGCGGCACCAATGCTCGTTTCTCCGCATAGTCTCTCGACCTCTCCTCGATTGTCCGAGGAGCCTGCTTCACAATGTCCGGAAGGGCCAATCATCCCCTTCGTGTCATTATACACTTTGTCTACTTCGCCTTCCGTGGTTTGGAAGCCTTTGGGACAATGGCCACCCGTAATGGATGATTTCCGTTAATGCTAAGCGAGAGTGATCCTTTCTTCCGAGTTCTACCTCATGGAGAACGCCAATGTAGATATCCTCAACTGAGGGACATGAATCGGATCAAGCTTAGCCTCGTAGATGTTCTCTAGGGTCGAATGTAGGCCTCACGGGAAATCATGCTTTAGGTTGAGCAATTCTAGCTCAAAGCAAACATCTCCTTCGCCTTGTGATAGCCGGAGCATGTGTAACGGCCTACCACCGTGAGGGGGAAAGGAGTTCCGCCCTTCTTTCTCTCGAGGCACTTTTCATGGTATGTGACGAAATGTCTTGATAGTTCCAAAGAAATCAGCTTTGGTCCAAAGATACCTGGCAACTCCGGTTGGTTCGCCCAAAAAGTGACCGCCTCGATAGGTGAATGTGGGAAATCAAAGTGAACAAGGCCCCCACTTCTCTCGTGGATCGCCACTATGTTTTTGGTTGTCCGGCCATGAGTCAAATTTGGCCGCACATATGCACATGATGTGATAGAAGAAAACATCATTGATCTTAGCAAGTGTTGATGTCGTTTCCAGCCTTCAGCTCTCGAGATAGTATTCATATATTTTGGCCTCGAGGCCAAGTTCCGCTTCGTGCAGCAGCCCTCGGATAATCCCTTTCGTGACGCAGCAAAGATACACTACGAGGAGTTCATGTGGAACACTCTGCCAGAGCGAATCGCTGCAGCTTGCTCGGATATTGTGGCCGCTTTATTATCTCCCCCCAGCAGTAAACGCCGATCGGGCGATTCTTATTCATTGTGTCCTGTGTACCGCAAAGATCCACTTATGGAAGTAGTGAGCATCCAAAGACCGAAGACTCGCTCAGAAGGTGATCAGATCACCGAGTTCCTCCGAGAAATCACTCCGTGGATAGTTTGAGGCCACCGGTCACTACCTTCTTATTCTCGAGGTAGACCTCATTCATTAACCGCATGCACCGGTCCTCGTTGTCCTCCCAAGCCTGAGGCATTCTTGCAAGCAATGTACCACATAGTTCTGGGTGATGAGGGATGCCAAGCATTAACTCAAAGCGACGGCAAGAAGGTTTATAACTACCTCGCCTTGCTATTCTCGACACATCTTGTGTCTTTTGCTGAAGGATGTGCAACAACCATCATAAACTCGTTATTAACAAAGACCGACAGAATCCCACCGGCGAAGTGCAGTGGCGCCGCCTATCAATTTATCCATCCATGGACTCTTGTCACTTTCTCGAGTCCTTACCTGCACTCCTCTATGTCAATGTGGCCTGGCCGTAATCCCCGACATCCATATTGCACTCGCCCGTGATTCGGCATCCCGACCTCCGATATTTGTATTTCATTTTCTTCTTCGTTAGCTTTGCCTTCCCTCTTGGTTTGGTGGGTCTCTTGCTTGACGTAGACATGTGTTCTTCAAGGCTTATTTGATGATCTGCACGTAGAAGGAGCGAAACCCAATCCAAGAAGCTTGAATTAGTCATTTGATCTTCCATTGGAATACTAGCAGAAGAAAGAGTTAGAACTTTTAAGATTCGGGGCGCAGGGCGCATGAAAAATGTATATAACAGGCTGAATAGTCAAGGCGCACAGGAAAAGGGTGCAACAGAGGTTAAGTTGGCGCCAAAGGCGCATGGCGCATGGATGAAGCAGACTGCATTATATATAAGGGCGCACAGGAAATGCATGTTACATTGAGATTTGGTGCGCCCCTTGGCGCATGGGCAGATTGTGCAACATGGAAAAAAGGCGCGCCAAAGGTATATGGCGCGGCGCATGGAGGGTCTACACAACATCATGTACTTGCGATTTTAAGGTGCGCCGCGCTGAGGCTTTATACTTGCGCAAATAACTCTCAGGTTGCATGGAAGCCGGCGCGCCTTCGCGCATAGAAGAGGGATGCAACAGGGGTAAAAGGTGCGCCAAAGTTTTTATGGAAGCGCGGGATTTAAACTCGCAGCATGTAAGAGGGGCGCGCTTGAATTTAAACTGCAGCAAGATGGCAGGGTGCGCCCTAGGCGCGGGTCTCGAGCGTGTTACAGGCCGAAAGGGTGCGCCTAGGGGCGCATGATTTTTAATCGCAAAGATGTCAGTGGGTAGACGCGCCGAGGGGCGCGATGCCTAAGGTGCAACATGACGCGGCAACGCGCCATGGGGAATACTGAAATACTTAAGCATTTTCACATTTCAACCTCCACTTCAAAGGACGCTGCATCACTTAGTTTGATAAAATAGGATTAGACCAAGCCAAAATAAAACCATCCCTCCCTTTCCCATCAAATCCGTAAAGAGGGAGGGAGAGGAGAAAGAAAGCATGCACAGCAGGAGGAAGAAAACAAAAAGCTCGAGGGAAACAAGCCAGGCACAAATACAATCGATGAAAACCAGCAAGCAAGCACACACCAAGAACTAAATGAAAAGAGGATGAACCTCTTACCTTAACAATATAGCCAAAATCCTTGAGCGGGTCCACAACTTGATGAAAATGACAGAGCAGTAATGACAAATCCAGAGCGATCACGTGCTTGACAAAATGCAATGAAAATGACAGTATGCACGGGTATATATAACAAAACTTTGTCATTAATGCGCCACCAACTTTTGAAATGGCGCATGGAAACAAATTGTCGACATTGGGAAAGCGTGCGCCTTTCGCGCATGGAAGGAAATGACAACAGAGAGAATGAGCGCGCTTTGGCGCATCAAACGAGTTGTCGACATGAAGCTATGTGCGCCTTTTCGCGCACCAAAACTTGATGTAACAAAGATATTACGTGCGCCTTCGCGCACCAAAACTTACTCAACATCCTTTCGCGCACCGAAAGACGTGCTAACATGGAAAACCATGCGCCAAAGGCTTTTAAGGAGGCGCATCAAAATTGATGTGCAAGGCAAAACCATGCGCCCAAACCAAAAAGGCTCAAAAAGACTAAGTTCAAAACCGAATTTCCTTGAAGGGATTTTACAATATTTTGAACGCCAAGGATCCCTAATATTATATTAATTATATAATTATTAATATGATTTTTATTATTATTATCATTATCATTATTATTATTATTATTATTAATTCGAATATTAATTTTATTATTAATATTCGGGTTAATCTTAATTGTAATATTAATAATAATAATAATAATAATATAAATCATATTAATAATTATATTATTAATATTTTTTAATATTTTTATTAATAGCGATTTGTTTTTAAGCGATTTGTTGGTTATGAGTTGGTTACGGTCTTTTGGCTTTCCCTCTCGGGTTTGCCTCGGCCGTAGATTGACTTCTTCCACACTTTTTATACCCGCACTCTGTGATATTTTCTCACATTCATTCATTCTTCCTATTTTGGACATGCCAACTGATGAGGGGTGAATCCCGAAACATGTCTTGGCAATTTGTAAATGAATGTCTAATAAAATTCAGAGTTTTGGATCTCAATGGCTTCCTTCTGCTGCCAGTGAAAAATCAAATTTTTATCTAATTCTAATTTTTTCCTTCTCTTCACGCGTGCTAATTTGGAATTATTGTTTTTATCTGCTTTCCAAATTTTATCTAACCTCTTTATTACTAAACCTAGGCCTAACCCTATTTGTGGACCAGCCAGGCCCTAGGCTCAGGTTTTATGCAGATTTTGATCTGAGAGGAGTTTTTTCAGAGGCGACGGCTCTTTCCATAGCCACTGAGCCCAAGGCTTGGCTTTTGGGCCCCTGAGCCCCCAGGCCCCTTTCTCAGGCCCTGAGACGGCTTTGTTTGGCCTGCACCCAGGCCTATTTTGGGCCTGTGCTTTGGACTAATTTTGTGGCCCCATTGAGGCCAGGCGTTTCAAGGCCCTGTCCCTGGCGATCTGTGCTCAGGCCTTTTTGCTGGCCTTGGCGTGGCCCTAGGGTTTTGTGTCCATTTTTGGACGTTTTTATACCATGCGTGGCAGACGGTTTGGCTTTGGCGCCTTGGCTGGTCGGCCCAAGGCCCTTCCCCAGGCCTTGGCCTGAGCCCTTTTGCCCTTGGCCCCCTTGATGAGGCACTGCCCCCGATTCAACGCCCTGGCCCTTGTTTGCACCTTCTGCCCTGCCCCCTTCCCAGGCCCCTCTATCCGCTGTTTGCTTCTCTGCCAGGTCTGCGTGCCCAGCCTTCCATTTGGAGTCGATTTGACTCTTTTAGGCCCAGGCGCTAGCCTCCATTTCAGGCCTTCGGTTCATTTTTCAGGCCGGTTCGTGGTGGTGCGTCCCAGGCCCATAGGCCCATTCTTGGTGGCTCGTTGTTGCGGTTTGCTCCTCAGGCCTTTTCTTGGGGCCTGCTTTTCCCGATGGTTGCCCTAGGCCGACTCTGTTCGGGCATGTGGGCCCCTCTTGTTCTCTTTTTTGAGGATCGGGCCCAGAAGGCCCCTAAACCCTAAACCTTTTGGCCCTGGGCCAGAAAGTCTCCCACAATTGACCCGTCGATTTCATCTTTGGAAAAGTTTGTAATTGTTTATCGGGCCCGTTAATTGTAAATGTTGGCGATGGTTTTTAATCCAGGAACCACATCAGACCCCCTGGTTTTATTCTCGGATTTTAAGTTTTAATCGTTTTAAACACTATATCGCTATAATATTAATATTATATTAATTATATAATTATTAATATGATTTTTATTATTATTATCATTATCATTATTATTATTATTATTAATTGAATATTAATTTTATAATTAATATTCGGGTTAATCTTAATTGTAATATTAATAATAATGATAATAATAATATAAATCATATTAATAATTATATTATTAATATTATTAATATTTTTATTAATAGCGATTTGTTTTTTAAGCGATTTGTTGGTTTATGAGTTGGTTACGGTCTCTTGGCTTTCCCTCTCAGGGTTTGCCTCAGGCCTAAGTTGACTTCTTCCACACTTTATATACCGCGCTCTGTGATTTTTCTCACATTCATTCATCCTATTTTGGACATGCCAGTGCCCTGATGAGGGGTGGCCCCCGAAACATGTCTTGGCAATTTTGTAAATGAATGTCTAATAAAATTCAGAGTTTTTGGATCTCAAGCTTCCTTCTGCTGCCAGTGAAAAATCAAATTTTTATCTAATTCAAATTTTTATCTAATTCAAATTTTTATCTAAGGCCCTAAATTTTTATCTAATTCAAATTTTTATCTAAGGCCCTAAGCCCTAGGGCCTAGGCCCTAAAGGCCCTAGGCCCCCAGGCCCTGAGCCCTAAAGCCCCAGGCCCCAGGCCCCAAGGCCCCCAAGCCCCTGAAGGCCTAAAGCCCTGGAGGCCCAGGCCCAGGCCTGGCCCAAGGCCCCCAGAGCCCCCAAGGCCCCCAGGCCCTGAAGGCCCTGGGCCCCAGGCCCCCCAGGCCCTAGGCCCTGGCCCTGAGGCCAGGGCCCAGGCCCCCAGGCCCGGAGGCCCTGAGGCCTAGGCCCCAAGGCCCCAAAGGCCCTAAGCCCTAAGGGCCCACGGACCTTAGGACCCTGGGCCCCAAGGCCCTGAGCCCCAGAGGCCCCAAGGCCCCCAGGCCCCAGGCCCAGGCCCAGGCCGGGCCTGAGGCCCCAGAGGCCCAAGCCCCTAGAGGCCCCCTAGACCCCAGAGGCCCTAGGCCCCAGAGGCCTAAGGCCCAGGCCCCCAGGCCCCTCGGGCCCCCAACCCCTGAGGCCCCAGGCCCCCAGGCCCCAAGGCCCTACTGAGGCCCCCAGACCCCAGGCCCCCAAACCCCCCCAGACCCCCAAAGGCCAGGCCCAGGCCCTAGGCCCAGGCCTAGGCCCCACCAAAGGCCCCTAAGCCCTAAACCCTGGGCCCCTAGGCCCCTAAACCCTAGGCCTTTTGGCTTTGGCCCGAAAGTCCCAGGGCCCCAATTGACCCCAGGCCCAATTTCATCTTTGGAAAAGTTTGTAATTGTTTATCGGCGTTAATTGTAAATGTTGGCGACGGTTTTTAGGCCCGAGAACCACATGGGGCCTTGGTTTTATTCTCGTAGATTTTAATCGTTTTAATCGTTTTAAAGCCCTGAGGCCCCAGGCCTAGGCCCTGATATTAATATTATATTAATTATATAATTATTAATATGATTTTTATTATTATCATCATCATCATCATTATTATTATTATTAATTCGAATATTAATTTTTTAATTAATATTCGGGTTAATCTTAATTGTAATAATAATAATAATAATAATAATAATCATATTAATAATTATATTATTAATATATTATTAATATTTTTATTAATAGCGATTTTTTTTTAAACGATTTGTTGGTTATGAGTTGGTTACGGTCTCTTGGCTTTCCCTCTCCGGGTTTGCCTCAACCGTTCAACTTCTTCCACACTTTATATACCCGCACTCTGTGATATTTTTCTCACATTCATTCATCCTATTTTGGACATGCCAACTGATGAGGGGTGAATCCCCGAAACATGTCTTGGCAATTTTGTAAATGAATGTCTAATAAAATTCAGAGTTTTTGGATCTCAATGGCTTCCTTCTGCTGCCAGTGAAAAATCAAATTTTTATCTAATTCTAATTTTTTCTTTCTCTTCACGCGTGCCTGTTGGAAGTTATTGCCGCCTTCTTCTGTGGCCACTGAGCCTCAGGCCCGTTAGGCCATTGTAAGCCTAGGTTTAGGACGCCATACTAGGCTCAGAGGTTTAGGCCCAGGCCAGAGGCCTGATTTTGGCCGAGAGGCCCCTGGAGGCCCCCAGAGAGGACGGCCCCCAGGCCATGGCCCTGGCCCCAGGAGGCCCCAGGCCCCAAAGGCCACGGCTTTGGCCCCAGGCCCCACGGGCCTAAGGCCTAGGCCACTGGCCCTGGCCAGCCTGGCCCCAGGCCCTGGCCCCTTGGAGGCCCTGATTTTGTGGCCTTCATTGAGGCCTGAGGCCTAGGCCCCAGGCCCCTTGGCCACGAGCCCCAGGCCGAGGCCCTGAGGTTCGTTTTTGCCTTTGGCGTGGTTTTCCTAGGGTTTTGTGTCCATTTTGGATGTTTTTATACCATGCCAGGCCCCCAAGGCCCCGGTTTGGCTTTGGCCCAGAGCCCCCAGGGCCAGGACGGTTTGGCTTCTTAGGCCCTAGGCCCTGACCGGCCTGGAGCCCTTTTGCCTTAGGCCCTAGGCCCTAGGCCCAGATTCAAACGCTTGAGCCCTTAGGTTTAGGCCTTCGGCCTGAGCCCTGGCCCCTCTCCTGGCTTGAGGCCCAAAGGCCTGGCCCAGTCTGCGGCCAGGGCCACCGAGGGAGTCGATTTGGACAAGGACCACAGGCCCAGAGGCGCCTCCCTGGGCCCCGGCCTTCGGTTCAGGCCAGGCCAAAGGCCGGTTCGTGCCCTAGTGCGTCTTCTACATTCTTGGTGGCTCGTTGCCCCCGCGGCCAACCCTCCTCTCCTTTTCTTCGCCCTCTGCCGCTTTTCCTATGGCCTGGTTGCCCTCGGCCTGTTCGGGCATGTGGCCCCCTCTTGTTCTCTTTTTCCCCGGATCGGTTCGAGAGGTTTCCTAAACCAAAAACCCTAAACCTTTTGGCTTTGCCAGAAAGTCTCCGCCCATTGACTCAATTGACTCGTCAATTTCATCTTTGGAAAAGTTTGTAATTGTTTATCGGTCGTTAATTGTAAATGTTGGCGATGGTTTTTAATCCCGGAACCACATCTTTACGACTGGTTTTATTCTCGGTAGATTTTAATCGTTTTAATCGTTTTAAACACTATCGCTATAATATTAATATTATATTAATTATATAATTATTAATATGATTTTTATTATTATTATCATTATTATTATTATTATTATTATTAATTCGAATATTAATTTTATTATTAATATTCGAGTTAATCTTAATTGTAATATTAATAATAATGATAATAATAATATAAATCATATTAATAATTATATTATTAATATTTTTTAATATTTTTATTAATAGCGATTTTGTTTTTTAAGCGATTTGTTGGTTATGAGTTGGTTACGGTCTCTTGGCTTTCCCTCTCCGGGTTTGCCTCAACCGTTCGACTTCTTCCACACTTTATATACCCGCACTCTGTGATATTTTTCTCACATTCATTCATCCTATTTTGGACATGCCAGTGATGAGGGTGAATCCCGAAACATGTCTTAATTTTGTAAATGAATGTCTAATAAAATTCGAGTTTTGGATCTCAATTGCTTCCTTAGGCTGCTTAGGTGAAAAAAAATCAAATTTTTATCTAAATTTTTATCTAATTCTCAAATTTTTATCTAATTCAAATTTTAGTCTAAGGCCACATTTTTACCCAAAGCCCTAAACCTTAGGTAGGCCCTAGGCCCCGGCCCCCTAGGCCCTACAGGCCTAGGCCCTAGGCCCCAGATTTTTGAAGCACCCCAGGAGCCTAGGCCTAGCCCTCTAAGGCCCAGGCCCCATCAGGCCCAGGCCTAGGCCCTGAGGCCCCACAGGCCCAAAGCCTGAGGCCCCCAGGCCTCAAGGCCCTGAGCCCTGAAGGCCCCAGGCCCCCGAGGCCTAGGCCCAAGGCCTAGGCCCTAGGCCCTAAGGCCTAGGCCCTGGGCCTAGGCCCTAAAGGCCAGGCCAAGGCCCTAGGCCACAGCCAAGGCCTAGGCCCAGACCCCAGGCCCAGGCCCTGAGGCCCGACCTGCCAGGCCCCAGAGGCCCCAGGCCCAAGGCAGGCCCCCAGAGGCCCTAAACTTCCCAACCTAGGCCCGCCTAAACCCTCGGTTTGGCCTAAGGCCACTAAGCCTTGGGCCCTTGAGGCCCCAAAGGCCCCGCCGAGGCCCAAGACCCTAAACCCTGAGGCCCAGGCCCCTAGGCCCTTGTTTGCCCCCGGACCTAAGGCCCAAACCCCTGACCCCTAGGCCATTGGCCCTAAGCCCTAGGCCACAGAAGCCCAAGTTCCTGGGTCGATGAAACCCTGACAGTTTGGCCAGAACAGAGCCCAGGCCTGACCCTAAGGCCCTAGGCCCAAAGGCCTGGCCTAGGCCTACAGACCCTGGCCAGCTTTTGCGACCCTGAAGCCTTCGGGACCCCAAGGCCCAAGAGCCCCTGGGCCCTGAGCCGACCTGTTCAAGGCCTGGCCCCCTCAGACAGACCCCAACCCCCTTGGATCGGCCTGAAACCCCAGGGCCCTAAACCCTAAACCCAAGGCCCGAGAAAGGCCCTACAGGCCAAACCCCCGTCAAATCTTTGGAAAAGTTTGTAATTGTTTATCGGCCCTAAGGCCTAACCCCTGAGGCCCCTGAGGTTTTTAAGGCCTGAGAGGAACCACATCCCTACTGACCTCGGTTTACCCTGATTTTAACCCAAGGCCCCCAACCCTAGGCCCCAACCAGGCCAAATTAACCCCCAGGCACCCCAAAACCGGGCCCCTGATATTGACCCCCTAAATAGGCCCCAGGAGGCCCCCCGGGCCCAGGCATGAGGCCCTAAAGCCATTAAACGACTATTAATTTTAGGCCCCGGCCCCGAGGCCCAAGGCCCCAGGCCCTGGCCTAGCCTGGGCCTAAAGGCCCTAAGGCCCGAAGCCCTGGGCCCCTAGGCCTAATAAGGCATATTAGGCCTAATTATATTATTAAAACCCCTAAACCCTAAGGCCCTAAGCCCGAAGGCCCTGAGCTAGCCCGAAGGCCACAGTTAAACCCTAAAACCTGGCCCCTAAACCCCTGGGCCAAAACCCTAAACCCTAAAGGCCTAAACCCAAACCCTATAACCCCAAACCCTGAAACCCAAACCTCACTTAAACCCCAAACCCAGCATGACCCCACAAACCCTGGACAAACCCAAACCTGAGCCCTAAGCCCCTAAAACCCTAAAGCAATAAACCCAAACCCTGAAGTCTAATAAAATTCGAGCCCTGGCCCCCAGACCCTAAACCCTAAACCCTGAGGCCTGAAAACAAATTTTATTAGGCCACCCCGAGGCCGAGGCCCCAGGCCCTTGAAGGCCTGAAGGCCCAGGCCCTAAACCCCTGAGCCCCTAGGCCCTAGGCCTAGAACCCCAAAGCCCCTAAGGCCCAAACCCCAAGCCCCCCAGGCCCCTAAACCCTAAGGCCTAAACCTAGAGCCCAAACCCCAAACCCCAGAGCCCCGGGCCTAGAGACCCGAGAACCTAAAGCCTAGGCCCTACCCCTACCCCAAGGCCACTAAACCCTAAGGCCCCAGAGCCCCAGGCCCCCAGGTAAAACCCCAAACCCCAGGCCACCCGAGCCTGAGCCCAAAAGGCCTAAGGCCCTAGGCCTAAACCCCCGGAGCCCCTAAACGGCCGAAACCCCAAGGCCCTAGGCCCTAAACCCCCTAGAAACCCCGGAACCCTAGGCCCTAAACCCCAGGCCCCCTCGAGGCCCAAACCCTTAAAACCCTAAACCCTAAGCCCCAAACCCTGAGCCCCGGCCCTCGACCCTCGACCCTCGACCCTTAAAACCCAAAAACCCTCAAACCCCAAGGCCAAACCCTAAACCCTAAAACCCTAAACCCCAAACCCTAAACCCTAAACCCCAAACCCGGACAGAACCCCAAACCCCAAACCCCTAAACCCCCAAACCCCAAACCCAAACCCCAAAGCCCAAAACCCCAAAACCCCA
>CM031242.1:713952756-713964823 GCA_018340775.1 Taxus wallichiana var. yunnanensis | reverse complement strand
TTTGTTGTGGACATCATACTAGGCTCGGGTTTTTGCAGTTTCGATCCTCGTGGAGTGGGTTTTGGCGTTTTTCCTACATGCTGGTCGTTTCTCCATGTTGGACGTTTTTCCTCCATGTTGGGCACGGATTTTTGAAGGGTTTGGGTCTTTTTGGCCTCCTATTCTCACGCCTTGGACTGTTGTTCTCACACCTTGGACCTGAGCTCTTTTTCGGCTTGTTGGGCGTGTGTTTTGGCGACTTGCTGGGCGTGACTTTTTGCGGCCTGCTGTGCATCTCAGGGTTTGGTGTCCATTTTGGGCGCCCTTTCTACCTTCCACGCCCTTCAGCGTTCAAACCTTTTGGCTTCTCGATCGTTTTAATCGTTTTAAACACTATCGCTACAATATTAATATTATATTAATTATATAATTATTAATATGATTTTTATTATTATTATCATTATTATTATTATTATTATTATTAATTCGAATATTAATTTTATTATTAATATTCGAGTTAATCTTAATTGTAATATTAATAATAATGATAATAATAATATAATTCATATTAATAATTATATTATTAATATTTTTTTAATATTTTTATTAATAGCGATTTGTTTTTTTAAACGATTTGTTGGTTATGAGTTGGTTACGGTCTCTTGGCTTTCCCTCTCCGGGTTTGCCTCAACCGTTCAACTTCTTCCACACTTTATATACCCGCACTCTGTGATATTTTTCTCACATTCATTCATCCTATTTTGGACATGCCAACTGATGAGGGGTGAATCCCCGAAACATGTCTTGGCAATTTTGTAAATGAATGTCTAATAAAATTCAGAGTTTTTGGATCTCAATGGCTTCCTTCTGCTGCCAGTGAAAAATCAAATTTTTATCTAATTCTAAATTTTTATCTAATTCAAATTTTTATCTGGAAATTTTTAAATTTTTAAATTTTTCTAAACCTAATTGACTAAACTAAAAATTTTTGGAAAATTTCTATTGATTGTTAAGGCCCCTGGCCCAGGCCCTAAATTTGCCAAGCCCCCTATTCCTAACCCAAACCCTAGGGCTTTTTAGGATTAGGTTTGAGCCCTAAGGCCCTATTTATTTTTATAATATTTTTTTATTATATTAATTATATAATTATTATTATTTTATAGCCTGATTTTTATTATTATTATTATTATTATTATTATTATTAATTGAATATTAATTTTATTATTAATATTGGGTTAATCTTAATTGTAAATTAATAATAATAATAATAATAATAATATAAATCATATTATATAATTATATTATTAATATTTTAAATTTATTATTTTATTTTTGATTTTTTTAGGCCCGAGGTTTGGTTGGTTAGGCCCTATTGAGTTGGTCCGGTCTAAGGCTTTCCCAGGGCCTCAGGGTTTGCCTAAGGCCTTCTTCGTTCAACTTCTTCCACCTTGGCCCCCGCACTCTGTAATTTTTTTCTCACATTCATTCATTCTTCCTATTTTGGACATGCCCAGTGATGAGGGTGAATCCCCAGAAACATGTCTTGGCAATTTTGTAAATGAATGTCTAATAAAAGGCCATTGAGTTTTGGATCTCAATGGCTTCCTATTTCTGCCATTAAGGTGAAAAATCAAATTTTTTCTAACTCTAAATTTTTTTCTTTTTTTAAATCTTCACTTGCCCTAGGTTTGGAGCCCCCCAGGCCCAGGCCTGGCCCTTTGCTTTCTTAGGCCCCAAGGCCCCCAAGCCCTAAACCTTCAGCCCTTAAACCCCAGGCCAGCCCTGACCCAGCCTAGGCCCTCATTTTTAGGAAGCCCCCAGGCCTTTTTTTGATTTGAGGAGCCTTTGGCCCTGAGGCCTTTTGGCCCCCAGGCCCATTTCTCCATGGCCCTGGACAGCCTAAAACCCCATTTGAGGCGACCCATTTTGGGCCCTGTTTAGGCCTTAGGCCAGGCTTTTGAGGCTAAAGCCTTTTTTTTACCCTAGGCCCCCATAGGCCCCCAGGCCCTAAGGCCCTAAAGGCCCCATTCTTTATTTTGGGCCCTGGCCTTTTGAGCCCTTTTTTGGCCCTCATTTGGCCCTTTTTTTTTTAAGGCCTTTTTATTAGGGCCCTGAGGCCCTTTTTTTGAGGCCATTAAGGCCTTATTAATTATTTTCTAATTTTGGCCCCATTTTTTGCCCCAGGCCCTGAGTTTTTAAGCCTAATATTGATTCTGGCTTGAGTTTGGCCCTGGCCTCCATGCCCAATTTTGGGCCCCCAAATTTTTGCCCTAGGCCTTGGATTTGCCCCCTGCCCCAAGGCCCTTGGAATGAGGCCAGGTTTAGGCCTAGGCCTTAAGGCCCCCAGGGCCTAGGTATTCAAGGCCCAGGGCCCTAGGCCCAAAGGCCCAAGGCCCCTAAGGCCCCTAAACCCTAGCCCCTAGGCCTGCCCCTTTGCCTTTTGGGCCAAGGCCCCAGAGCCCCAGCCCCTGAGGCCCTGGCCCTAGGCCTTGATTTGAGTCCATTTTTTTGGCCCCTTGGCCCCTGAAGGCCCCAGGCCCTAAGGCCCCCATTTTAGGCCCTAATTTTTGGCCCCAGGCCCCAGGCCCTGGTGGGCCTGCCATCCATTTTAGGCCCATTCCTGCCTTGAGGCCCTGAGGCCCTAGGCCCAAGGTTCCCAAAGGCCTAGGCCTGAGGCCCCAGCCCAAGGCCCTGAGGCCCAAATGGTTGTCTTAAGGCCTTTCAGGCCCTGGGCCTAAGGCCCTGGGCCCCTCTTGTTCTCTTTTTCCTAGGCCCTAGAGGCCTTTGAGAGCCTAAAGGCCCCTAAACCCTAAACCTTTTGGCTGGCCTGAGAACCCCTCCTGCCTGATTGAGCCTCGTCAATTTCATCTTTGGAAAAGTTTATTATTATTTATCGGTTTATCGGCCGATAATTGTAAATGTTGGCGAGGCAGTTTTAGGCCCGGAACCACTAGGCCCAGGCCTGGGCCTGGCCCTAGGCCCTGGCCCTGGCCTATTAGTTTTAATATTATAAGGCCCTATAATATTAATATTATATTAATTATATAATTATTAATATGATTTTTATTATTATTATCATTGGCCATTATTATTATTATTATTAATTCGAATATTAATTTTTTATTAATATTCGGGTTAATCTTAATTGTAATATTAATAATAATTATAATAATAATATAAATCATATTAATAATTATATTATATATTATATATTTTTTTAATAATTAAGCGATTTTTTTTTAAGCCCGATTTGTTGGTTATGAGTTGGTTACGGTCTTTGGCTTTCCCTCTCAGGGTTTGCCTCAAGTTAAACTTCTTCCCCCTTTTTATAACCCCCAGCCCCAGGATTTTTTTTCTCACATTCATTCAGGCCAGGCCTATTTTGGACATGGCCCAAGGCCCTGATGAGGGTGAAGGCCCCCCCGGCCATGAGGCCCAGCCCAATTTGAGGCCCTAAATGAATGCCTTAAAGGCCATCAATAAAATTCAGGCCCAAGCCCCTAAGACCCAGGATCAAATTCAGAGGCCCTAGGCCCTGAGGCCCTGAAAAATCAAAATCAAAGCCCCTAAGGCCCAAATTTTTATCTAATTCAAATTTTTATCTAAGGCAAATTTTTAAACCCAAAAAGGCCCTAAAGCCAAAGGGCCTAGGCCAAAAGGCCCTACCCTAAAGGCCCAAACCCTAGACCCCAAGCCCAGGCCCCCAGGCCCCCAGGCCCTGATGGAAAATTTCATCTTTGGAAAAGTTTTAAGGTTTATCGGTCGTTAATTGTAAATGTAAGGCCCGAGTTTTAAGGCCCCCAGGCCCCCAGACCCTGGAGCCAGGCCAGGCCCTTTTAGGCCCAGTTTTACCAATGCCCAAAAGGCCTTATAATCTCAAGGCCAGGCCCCTAGGCCTATAATATTAATATTATATTAATTATATAATTATTAATATGATTTTTATTATTATTATCCCCATTATTATTATTATTAGGCCCCAGGAATATTAATTTTATTATTAATATTCGGGCCCCTTAATTTAATATTAATAATAATAATAATAATAATATAAATCATATTAATAATTATATTATTAATATTTTTATAATACCCCCCAGCCTAATAGCCCGATTTGTTTTTAGCGATTTGTTTTTTAGGCGATTTGTTGGTTATTGAGTTGGTTACGGTCTTTTGGCTTTCCCTCCCCGGGTTTGCCTCAAGGCCCGGCCCGTTAAACTTCTTCCAAGGCCCTTTTAGGCCAGGCCCACTTGCTCTGTGATAGGCCCTCTCATTCATTCATTCAGGCCCTATTTTGGACATGCCCAGGCCTGATGAGGGTGAATCCCAAAAGCCCCGAAACATGTCCCAATTTTGTAAATGAATGTTTATCAATAAAACCCAGAGTGTTTTGGATCTGGGCCTTAGGCCCTGACAGGCCCCAGGCCCCCTGAGCCCAGGTGAAAAATCAAATTTTTTCAAAGGCCCTAAGGCCCGGCCCAATTTTTTTTCCCTCTTCACCTGTGCCAAAGCCCTGGAGGCCCCTAGGCCCTGCCCTTTCAAGGCCCTGTGCTAAAGGTTACTGTTAGGCCCAGGCCCTGAGGCAATTAGGTTGTGGAGGCCATAGGCCAGGCCTAGGCCTAGGCTCCAGGCCCCAGGCCCTTTTGATCCCAAGGCCCTGGGTTTTAGAGCCTAGGCCCTAGGCCTGGTCGTTTCTCCCAGGCCCTGGCCCTGGCCCCCAGGCCAGGCCCAGGCCCCGAGGCCCTGGCCCAGGATTTGCCCAGGCCCCAGGCCTAGGGCCCTAGGCAGGCCCAGACCTGCCCTAGGCCCTTCACCCCCTGGAGGCCTGGAGCCCCAGGCCTGGGCCTGAGGCCCTGTGCAGGCCCTGAGGCCCCAAGGCTTTTTGGCCCTGGCCCAGGCCCTGAGGCCCCCAGGCCCAAGGCCAGGAGGCCCCAGGCCCCCACCCCACCTAAGACCCCTGAGGCCCTGCCATGCCTGCAAGGCCCTGGGAGCCCCTGAGGCCCTGGCCCAAGGCCCTGAGGCCCCAGAGCCCCCAAAGGCCCCCCAGGCCAAGGCCAGGCCCCATTTGGGCCCAGAGCCTGAGGCCCTAGAGCCCTGAGGCCCCTGAGGCCCCAGGCCCCCAGCCCAGGCCCCCAGGCCCCTGGCCCTTCAGGCCCCAGGCCCCGGGCCCCCCTGAGCCCAGAGGCCCCAGGCCCGCCTAGGCCCAAGGCCCAGGCCCCCAAGGCCCCAGAGCCCCCCAGAGGCCTAAGCCCCCCAGGCCCCCAGGCCCTGAGGCCCTGAGGCCCTGAGGCCCAGGCCCCAGGCCCCAGGCCACAAGGCCAGGCCCTGTAGGCCCAGCCAGGCCCTGAGGCCCCTAAGGCCCTTTTTGGGCCCAGGCCCTGAGCCCCAGGCCCCAGGCGTTTAGGCCCCCAGGCCCTGGCCCCAGGCCCCGAGGCCCTAAAGGCCCTTGGCCCCAGGGTTCAGGCCCTGGGCCCAGGCCCCCTGGGCCTTCCCCAAGGGCCCAGGCCCTTTTCCCAGATGCCTTGGCCCTAAGGCCCTGGCCCTGGCCCCAAGGCATGTGGGCCCCTGGGCCTTGGCCCTCAGGCCCGGCCCAGGCCCAGGCCCCGAGAACCCCCAAAGGCCCTAGGCCCCTAAAGCCTAAACCTTTTGGCCAGGCCAGAAAGTCTCCCACTGATTGACTTCGTCAATTTCATCTTTGGAAAATATTATTTTTATTGTTTATCGGTCGATAATTGTAAATGTTGGCGACGGTTTTTAATCCCGGAACCACATCTTTTAATTGGTTTTACTATCTTGGTAGATTTTAATAATCGTTATAATCACTATTAATCGCCCCTATAATATTAATATTATATTAATTATATAATTATTAATATGATTTTTTTATTATTATTATCATCATCATTATTATTATTAATTCGAATATTAATTTTTTATTAATATTCGGGTTAATCTTAATTGTATTATAATAATAATAATAATAATAATAATAATATAAATCATATTAATAATTATATTATTAATATTTTTTAATATTTTTTATTAATAATAAGATTTTTTTTAGCGATTTGTTGGTTATGAGTTGGTTACGGTCTTTTGGCTTTCCCTCTCCGGGTTTGCCTCAACCGTTCAACTTCTTCCACACCTTTTATACCCGCACTCTGTGATTTTTTCTCACATTCATTCATTCTTCCTATTTTGGACATGCCCAAGTGATGAGGGTGAAGGCCCCGAAACATGTCCTGGCCCCTAGGCCCCAAAATTTTGTAAATGAAACCCTAATAAAGGCCCGAGTTTTGGATCCGAGCCCAAAGGCCCAAGCCCCAAGGTGAAAAACCCAAATTTTTATCTAATTCTAATTTTTTTCTTTCCTTCAGCCTTTTTTTGGAAGTTATTTTTAAACCCTAAAGGCCCTCTGGCCCTGCCCAATTAATTATTAAACCCAAATTTATTAAGGCCCAGGCCCAGGCCCAAACCCCCCTAAAGGAGTTTTTAAAGGCCCCAAAACCCCTAAGGCCCAAGGCCTGCCCTGGCCCTAAGGCCAGGCCCAGGCCCCTAGGGCCCTAGGCCCCAAAACCCTAAACCCTAAAGCCCTAAGGCCTGGCCCAGGCCCCTAAGCCCAGGCCCCCAAGGCCTGAGGCCCTGGGCCCTGGCCCTGGCCCAGGCCCTAGACCTGAGCCCTAGGCCCCTAGGCCTAAGGCCCTGAGGCCTAGTTTGCCAAGGCCCTGGCCCCAGGCCCTAGGCCCCCAGGCCCCCAAGGAGCCCATTAGGCCCCAAGGCAGAGCCCAGGCCCTGATCCCCAGCCCCAGAGTTATTAGGCCCCCAAGGCCCTTTATTTAGCCCTTTTTAAGCCCTTTTTTGGGTTATTAGGCCATAATAATAATAAAGGACCCCTTTTACCAACCCCTATTATTAGGCCTTTGGCCCTATTACCCTATTAGCCTGGGCCAGGCCCCATTTTGAGGCCCTAGGATTTAGGCCCCTGGCCCTGGCCTTGAGGCCTTAATAGCCCCTAGACCTAAGGCCTGGCCTAGGGCCTTAGCCCTAGGCCTAGCCAAGGCCATGAGGCCTAGGCCGTTAGGCCCCAGGCCCTATTTGAGGCCCCAGTTTTGAGGCCAGTTAGGCCCTGAGGCCCTTGCCCCTTTAAGCCTTTTAGCCCCCAGGCCCCTTGGCCCCAAGGCCAAGGCAGGAGCCCTACTGGCCCTGGGCCAAGGCCCCGAAGGCCCCTATTATTTTTAAGGCCCTACTAAGCCCCTAAGGCCCTAGACCCCGGGCCCAGGCCCATTAGCCCTTTTGGAGGCCCAGGCCAAGGCCTGCCCTGAGGCCCAAATCCCCGAAATTTCTGGCCCAGGCCCAAATGTAATTGCTTCAAGCCTAGGGCTGTGTTGGCCCAGCCTTTAAGCCCCAGGCCTAGGCCCTAAGCCCCAGGCCCTCAGGCCAGGCCTGAGGCCTGAGGCCCCGGGCATTTAATTAACAGGCCTAGGGCCCCCAACCCCCTAAACCCTAACCCAAGGCCCCTAAGGCCTAAGCCCCAAGGCCCCTAAAAGGCCTAAAGGCCCTAAAGGCTTAAGGCCTAGGCCCCTAAACCCTAAAGGCCCAAACCCCGATTTTATTAAACCCCCAGGCCCCATTAAGGCCCCCATTGACCCCTGGCCTTATTAAAGGCCCTAAATTAAGGCCTAAAGGCCCCAAAGGCCTAAGCCCCTAAGGTTTTAGGCCCCTTTGGACCCTAAGGCCCCTAGGCCCTGAGGCCTAGGCCCCCAAGCCCCTAAACCCTAGGCCCCTAAGCCCTAAGGCCTAGGCCCTAGGCCCTAGGCCTTTATTAAGCCCCTAAAGGCCTTTTTAGGCCACCTGATTATTAGGCCCCCTGAGGCCCAGGCCCCCTACGGGCCCTAGGCCCTAGGCCCTAGGCCCTGGCCTATTAGCCCCTAAGGCCCTAGGCCCTAGGCCCTAAGGCCTAAGCCCCCTACCCTGAGGACCCTAGGCCCTAAGGCCCCAAAGGCCCTAAGGCCACCCTAAACCCCCTGAGGCCCTCTAAACCCTAAACCCTGGCCTAAGGCCTAAAGCTAAACCCTAAAGGCCCCTAAACCTTTTTTGGCCTGGAGTAAAGTCTCATATGATTGACTCATCAAGGCCAAAGGCCCTGAAGGCCTTTGGGTTTTAATTATTGTTTATCCTTCGATAATTGTAAATGTTGGCGATGACGGTTTTAGCCCCGAAACCACATCTTTTATTGGTTTTACTATCCCATTTGGCCCTTAATTTTTTTATAATATTAATATTATATTAATCTTATAATTATTAATATTATATTAATTATATAATTATTAATTATGATTTTTATTATTATTTTATTATTAATATTATTATTATTATAGATTAATTAATTAATATATTTAATTTTTAGGCCTTAATATTCTTTATTATTATGGCCCCCAATTTAAACCCCCCCCCATAATGAAGCCCCAGGTTATGAGTTGAGGCCTGTTAGGCCTTTTGGCCAAAAGGCCCTCAAGGCCCTAAGCCCTTTAAACCCTAAACCACTCTTTTCAAACCCTGGGCCTGTGATTAGGCTCACACCAGGCCCATTCATTCATTAAGGCCATTTTGGCCCCAGGCCCCCAGGCCCCATGGGGTGAGGGTGAAGGCCCTGAAACATGTCTTGGCCCAGGCCTAAATGAATGTCCTCCCAAGGCCCTCAAATAAAACCCAAAACCCTAAGGTTTTGGCCCTCCAAGGCCTAAACCCCAAGGCCTAAACCCTGGGCCTGGCCTTGAAAAATCCCAAAAACCCTAAACCTAAAACCCTAAACCCTAAACCCTAAACCCTAAACCTTTTGGCTTTGCCAGAAAGTCTCCGCACAATTGACTCCGTCAATTTCATCTTTGGAAAAGTTTGTAATTGTTTATCGGTCGTTAATTGTAAATGTTGGCGATGGTTTTTAATCCCGGAACCACATCTTTACGACTGGTTTTATTCTCGGCTGATTTTAATCGTTTTAATCGTTTTAAACACTATCGCTACAATATTAATATTATATTAATTATATAATTATTAATATGATTTTTATTATTATTATCATTATCATTATTATTATTATTATTAATTCGAATATTAATTTTATTATTAATATTCGGGTTAATCTTAATTGTAATAATAATAATAATAATAATAATATAAATCATATTAATAATTATATTATTAATATTTTTTATATTTTATTAATAGCGATTTTTTTAAGCGATTTGTTGGTTATGAGTTGGTTACGGTCTTTGGCTTTCCCTCTCCCGGGTTTGCCTCAACCAGTTAAACTTCTTCCACACTTTTATAAACCCGCACTCTGTGATATTTTTCTCACATTCATTCATTCATTTTGGACATGCCAACCCCTGATGAGGGTGAATCCCGAAACATGTCTTGGCAATTTTGTAAATGAATGTCTTTGTTTAATAAAATAAAATTGAGTGTTTTCGATCCCAATTTCTTCCATTTCCCAGTGAAAAATCAATTTTTTTCAAACTTTTTTTTTTTCAAACTCAATTTTTTTAAACCCAAACCCTAAACCCTAAAACCCAAAACCACCCTAAACCCCAAACCCCAAAACCCCAAAACCCTAAACCCTAAAACCCCAAAACCCATGTCCTCTGCACTTATGTACCCTAAAACCCAAAAATTTGTAATTTAATTTAAGGCTTAAGGTTTAAGGGGTTTAGGTTTTGAGGCCTGAACCCTAAAACCCAAAACCCTAAAACCCTAAAACCCTAAAGCCTAAACCCTAAAACCCTGGGGTTAACCCTAGGGTTTAGGGTTTAGGGGTTATGGTTAAACCCTTTTATTAAACCCTAAAAGGGTTTAGGGTTAAGGGGTTTAGGGATTTTTTAGGGGTTTAGGGGTTTAGGGTTTAGGGTTTAGGTTTTTTAAATTGGTTAGGGTTTTAAACCCTAAAACCCTAAGGTTAGGTTTTAAACCCTAATTTTTGGGTTTTGGGGTTTGGGTTTAAGGGTTTAAACCCTAAACCCCAGGGTTTAGGGTTAAACCCTTTGGGGTTTTAAACCCTAAAGGTTTAGGCTTTAAAGGGGCCCAAACCCCTTTACCCAACCCCTAAAAGGCCTTGCTAAACCCTGGGTTAAATGTTTTACCCTAACCCCAAGGCCCAAAACCCTAAACCTTTTTTTAAAACCCCAAACCCCAGGCCTACCCCAAAGCCCCTAAACCCTTTAGGGCCCTGAATTTAAACCTGGGTTTGGTTTTTTGGGGCCTGGGGTTGGGCCCCATTTAAAGGGTTTAAAGCCCCCTAAAACCCCAAGGGGGTTTAAACCCCAAAAATTTAGGGTTTTAAACCCTAAACCCCAAGGGTTTTAGTGTTTAGGGTTTAAACCTTAAACCCTAAACCCATGTTTTTTTGGCAATTACTGGGGCCTAAACCCTAAACCCTAAACCTAAACCCCTAACCCCTAAAACCCTAAAACCCTAAAACCCTAAACCCTAAACCCTAAAAACCCTAAACCCCTAAACCCCTAAACCCTAAAACCCTAAACCCTAAACCCTAAACCCTAAACCCTAAACCCAAACCCCTAAACCCAAACCCTAAACCCCCAAACCCCAAACCCTAAACCCTAAACCCCTAAACCCTAAACCCCTAAACCCTAACCCCATAAACCCCAAACCCCAAAACCCAAAAACCCCCTAAACCCTAAACCCTAAACCCTAAAGGCCCCCCAAACCCTAAACCCTAAACCCTAAACCCTAAAACCCCTAAACCCCTAAACCCTAAACCCCTAAACCCTAAACCCTAAAACCCTAAAAACCCTAAACCCTAAAACCCTAAAGCCCCAAACCCAAACCCTAAACCCAGGCCCCAAACCCCAAACCCCCAAGGCCCCTAGGCCAAACCCTAAACCCTAAACCCCTAAACCCCAAAACCCCTAAACCCTAAACCCAAACCCAAAACCCTAAACCCTAAACCCCTTAAACCCTAAACCCTAAACCCCAAAACCCTAAGGCCCAAAAAAAACCCTAAACCCTAAGCCCCCCAAAAACCCTAACCCTAAAGCCCCCTAAAACCCCTAAACCCCAACCCCAAACCCCTAAACCCAAACCCTAAAACCCAAAACCCCAAACCCCCAAACCCCAAACCCTAAACCCAAAAACCCTAAAACCCCTAAACCCTAAACCCTAAAACCCTAAACCCTAAACCCTAAACCCTAAACCCTAAACCCCAAACCCCAAACCCTAAACCTAAAACCTAAAACCCTAAACCCTAAACCCCTAAAACCCTAAAACCCTAAACCCTAAACCCTAAACCCTATTTTGGCCTTTGCCAAAAGTCTCGCATTGATTGACACGCCACAAATCATCTTTGGAAAATTTTTTTATTTATCGGTCGACTCCTTTAAATGTTGTGCAACGGATCTTGTTTTCGGAACCACAATTTGCCGATTCGATGTTTGGGCGAGTTATTATAATTACTAGTATCCCCTCTTTATTTTTTAATGTTTAGGTTATTATTTATAATAATAATAATAATATTATTATTATTATTATTATCTATTTTATTATTATTGATTCGAATATTGATTTATTTTGAAATTTGATATTCTTATTAACCTTACCCTTAATATGATAATAATAATAATAATAATAATATTATTATTATTATTATAAATCATAACCTTCACGTTAAATATCTTTTATACTATAATTCTTTTTTGATTTTAGCCCTTGGCTTTTCGGGCCCAGTTCTTGGCCTTTGGCTTTTAGCTTTAGGGTTTTACCATAACCGAATAACTTCTTTCAAAATTATTTAAACCCCATACTTTGTAACCTACACATTCATTATTCCTTTTGAACATGCTAACTAATGAGGGGTAAATCCCCCCAAAACATGTCTTCTGGCAATTATGTAATTGAATGTCTAATAAAACCCTTTGATCTCAAAATTTAATTCAAAGTAAACCCCTGGATCTCAATCTCTTCTTCATTCTAAGGCCCTGAAACATTAATTTTTTATCAAACCCTAAACCCTAAAACCCTAAAACCCTAAACCCTAAACCCTAAACCCTAAACCCCTAAAACCCTAAACCCTAAA
>CM031242.1:713905256-713945256 GCA_018340775.1 Taxus wallichiana var. yunnanensis | reverse complement strand
ACCCTTTGGACATTTTTATAGGGTGGGCGTGGTGTTCTATAGAGGACAGGGTTATAAAACCCTGCTAGGTTTTGGCGCCTTGATCAAGCCGTTTTGGCTTCATTAAACCCCGCCCTGGCCACCTCTCTTCTTGTCACTGACGTGGTGGCAAACCCTGCGTATGTTTTAAAGCGCCTTGAACCCTAATTCGGGCTTCCTCCTTTACTCCCTCATGCCTTCCACATTTTTCCATGCCCTCCCTCTGTTTCTTGCCCAAAACCCCAAACCCTAACCGGGCTCATTTTCTACGGTCTCCTCTCAAACGCCATTTCATCTTGTCCTAAACCCTTTGGTATACGTGGCCATTCCACCTTTACCTTTTCATCTTTGTCTCTCCTTTTTTCAAATGATGGGCGCCCTTTTGACTATAGTTCGTGGTTTGTGGTATTTGTGTGCCTTTATCATTCACAGTGGTCTATGGCTCGTGGTTGCTGCTCCTTCGCACTAGGTTCTCTGCCCCCTTTTTGCTCTTCCTCGGACTCTTGGTGCTGCCCGGCCGTTCGGGCATGCGGGCCCCTCTTGTTATCATTATCTTCAGATTGGTTCAAGAGGGTTTTCCTAAACCCTAAATCTTTTGGCTAAACCCTAAAGTCTCCGCACCGTTGACACGTCAAATCGTCTTTGGAATAGCTTTTATTTATCGGTCGACTCCTTTAAATGTTGGCAACGGATCTTGTATTCGGAACCACAATTTGTCGATTCGATGTTTGGGCCCAAAAGTTATTATAATTACTAGTATCCCTCTTTATTTTTTAATGTTTAGGTTATTATTTATAATATATTATTATTATTATTATTATTATTATTATTTTTATTTTTATTATTATTGATTCGAATATTGATTTATTTTTAATATTCTTATTAATCTTAATAACAATATAATAATAATAATAATAATATTATTATTATTATAAATCATAACCTTCACGTTAAATATCTTTTATACTAGTAATTTTTTTTGATTTTAGTTATTCTTGGCTTTTCCCCTGGTCTTGGCCTTTGGCTTTCCGGTTTCAAGTTTTGCCATAACCGAATAAATTCTTTCAAAATTATTTAAACCCCATACTTTGTAATTCTTCCGCACATTCATTATTCCTTTTGGACATGCTAACCGATGAGGGGTAAATCCCGAAACATGTCTTGGCAATTATGTAATTGAAACCTCATTGTAATTTAATTCAAAGTATTTTGGATCTCAATCTCTCTTCTTTGCCCAACCCTGAAACATTAATTTTTCATAAAATCTAATTTTTTATCAACCCTAAACCCTAAAAAACCCTAAAACCCTAAAACCCGAAACCCGAAACCCTACAAACCCTAAAACCTAAACCCTTAAACCCTAACCCAAAACCCTAAAAAACCCGGAACCCAAAACCCTAAACCCTAAACCTCGAACCCCGAACCCCAAACCCCAAAACCCCCCCTAAACCCCTAAAAAAACCCCTAAACCCTAAACCCTAAACCCTAAACCCTAAATCTTTTGGCTTTCCTAAAAGTCTTAAATCAGATTGCTGACACGCCAAATCATCTTTGGAATAGTTTTTATTTATCTGGTCGACTCCTTTAAATGTTAGCAACGTATCTTGTATTCGGAACCACAATTTGTCGATTCGATGTTTGGGCGAGTTATTATAATTATTAGTATTCCACTTTATTTTTTAATGTTTAGGTTTTATGATTTTATAATAATAATATATTATTATTATTATTATTATTATTGTTTATTTTTATTATTATTGATTCGAATATTGATTTATTTTTAATATTCTTATTAATCTTAATAAAAATATTAATAATAATAATAATATTATTATTATTATAAATCATAACCTTCACGTTAAAATTCTTTTATACTAGTAATTCTTTTTTGATTTTAGTTATTCTTGGCTTTTCGGTTTCCGGTCTTGGCCTTTGGCTTTCCGGTTTCAGGTTTTGCCATAATCGAATAACTTCCTTCAAAATTATTTAAACCCCATACTTTGTAATTTTTCTACACATTCATTTTTCCTTTTGGACATGCTAACTGATGAGGGGTAAATCCCCGAAACATGTCTTGGCAATTATGTAATTGAATGTCTGCTGTAATTTAATTCAAAGTATTTTGGATCTCAATCTCTTCTTTTCACATGCCAAAGTGAAAAATTAATTTTTATCAAATCTATTTTTTTCCTTCTCTTTGCATGCGGCTAGAAGTTTTTGTATCGCTTTTCTCCTGGTTGCCATCGTTTGCAATCCTTGCAGATTGTGTTTGGGACGCCTATACTAGGCTCAGGTTTTGCAGATTTTTGATCCGTGTGGAGTGAGTTTTGGTGTTCTCCATGGCGTAGGACGTTTTTTTTTTCGTGGTTCGGTGTCCATTTTGAACGCCTTTTGGCGCTTTACACGCCTCCTCATGCTACCCTGCCTTTGGACTTTGTAAAGTTGGTCGTGCTTTCATCTTCTTGGTCATTTTTGCTGATTTGGCTTTTGCATTCTAAACGTTTTGGCATGTTTGTTTTGGCCTGCAAGCTGGTTATGCCCCAAACCCTTTTTGCCGCCTTGGTCATTTTTTTCAGATCTCAATCTCTTCTTCCAAACACTGCCTGCTACCGGTGAAACATTAATTTATCAAATCTAATTTTTTATCAACCCTAAACCATAAACCCTAAAACCCTAAAACCCTAAAACCCTAAACCCGATTCCCTCAACCCTCAACCCTAAAAAACCCTAAACCATTAAACCCAGAACCCAAAACCTGGTAACCTGGTCGGAACACTGTAACCCCGAACCTCAACCCCGAACCCCAAACCCCAAACCCCTAAACCAATAAACCCTAAACCCTAAACCCTAAACCCTAAACCCTAAACCCTAAACCCTAAACCTTAAACCTTAAACCCCAAACCCCAAACCCCAAACCCTCAAACCCTAAACCCTTAACCCAAAACCCTAAAACCCTAAAACCCTAAACCCTAAAACCCTAAACCCTAAACCCTAAACCTTTTGGCTTTGCCAGAAAGTCTCCGCACCGTTGACTCCGTCAAATCGTCTTTGGAATAGTTTTTATTTATCGGTCGACTCCTTTAAATGTTGGCAACGGATCTTGTATTCGGAACCACAATTTGTCGATTCGATGTTTGGGCAGAGTTATTATAATTATTAGTATCCCTCTTTATTTTTTAATGTTTAGGTTATTATTTATAATAATATATTATTATTATTATTATTATTGTTACTATTTTTATTATTATTCCAATATTATTTATTTTTAATATTCTTATTAATCTTTATAAAAATAGTAACAATAATAATAATAATATTATTATTATAAATCATAACCTTCACGTTAAAATTCTTTTATACTAGTAATTCAGTTTTGATTTTAGTTATTATTGGCTTTTCGGTTTCCCGTCTTGGCCTTTGGCTTTCTAGATTCCGGATTTGCCGTAATCGAATAACTTCTTTCAAAAGTATTTAAACCCCATACTTTGTAATTTTTCTACACATTCATTTTTCCTTTTGGACATGCCAACTGATGAGGGGTAAATCCCCGAAACATGTCTTGGCAATTATGTAATTGAATGTCTGCTGTAATTTAATTCAAAGTACTTTGGATCTCAATCTCTTCTTTGCCCATTTGCCGGTGAAAAATCAAATTTTTTAATTTTTATCAAATCTAATTTTTTTCCTTCTCTTCACGCGTCTTTGGTTTGGAAGTTTTTGTATCTGCTTTTCCCATAAATCTTCTATCTGTTACCATCCTTGATGTTGTGATTGGGACGCCATACTAGGCTCAAAGTTTGCAGATTTTTGATCCGTGTGGAGTGAGTTTTGGTGGCTTCTTTGGGTGTGGTTTTTTTTCAGTGGTTTGGTGTCCATTTTGGGCGCTTTTTTCCGCCTTCCACGCCCCTCAATCTTGGACTTTGTAAACCCTGGTCATTTTGCCTTCATTGGGTCATTTTTGCATAGTGGGCTTTGCATTCTAAACCTTTTTGCATCTTTGGACTTTGCACCCTGGTCGTTTTTTGCCCTTTGGGTCATTTTTTTGCATGTTGGGCATCTATCTTGGACGTTTTTATAGGGTCAGGGCGTGGTGTACTACGAGGATAGGGTTTTTTGCTAGGTTTTGCGCCTTGATCAACCCGTTTTGGCCTTTTGCCTTCGCCGCCTTTCTTCTTCACACCCGACGTGGTGGTGATCTGTTTTGGCGCCCAGACCTTTGCTCGGCTTCCTCCTTTACTCATTTTGCCTTCCACGTTTTTCCACGTTGCCCTCTGTTTGCTTGCCCTTTACCAGTGCTTCGGGCTCATTTTCTACATTCTCCCCTGCCATTTCATCTTGTTGCTGGTATACGTGGCCATTCCACTTCACGGGAGTCTCTTTGTCTCTTTGTTTTTCAAATGATGGGTGCCCTTTTGACTACTGTTCATGGTTCGTGGTCTTTGTGTGCCTTTATCATTCACGGTGGTCTATGGCTCGTGGTTGCTGCGCCTCCGCATTGGGTTCTCTGCCCCTTTTCGCTCTTCCTAAGACTCTTGGTGCTGCTCGGCTCGTTCGGGCATATGGGCCCCTCCTGTTATCGTTATCTTCGGATTGGTTCAAGAGGGCTTTCCTAAACCCTAAACCTTTTGGCTTTGCCAGAAAGTCTCCGCACCGTTGACTCCGTCAAATCGTCTTTGGAATTGCTTTTTATTTATTGGTCGACTCCTTTAAATGTTGGCAACGGGTCTTGTACTCGGAACCACAATTTGTCGATTCGATGTTTAAGCGAGTTATTATAATTACTAGTATCCCTCTTTATTTTTTAATGTTTAGGTTATATATTTATAATAATAATAATAATAATATTATTATTATTATTATTTTTTATTATTATTAATTCGAATATTAATTTATTTTTAATATTCTTATTAATCTTAATAACAATATTAATAATAATAATAATAACATTATTATTATTATAAATCATAACCTTCACGTTAAATATCTTTTATACTAGTAATTCTTTTTTTTGATTTTAGTTATTCTTGGCTTTTCGGTTTCCCGGTCTTGGCCTTTGGCTTTCAAGGTTTCTTGGGTTTGCCCTAATAACCGAATAACTTCTTTCAAAATTATTTAAACCCCATACTTTGTAATTCTTCTACACATTCATTATTCCTTTGGACCCTAAGTGATGAGGGTAAATCCCGAAACATGTCTTGGCAATTATGTAATTGAATGTCTGTCTTGTAATTTAATTCAAAGTATTTTGGATCTCAATCTCTTTTTTGCCATTTGCCCCTGAGAAACATTAATTTTTATCAAATCTAATTTTTTTTTATCAACCCTAAAACCCTAAACCCTAAAACCCTAAACCCCAAACCCTAAACCCTAAAAAAACCCTAAACCCAAACCCTAAACCCAAACCCTAAACCCTAAACCCTAAAACCCTAAACCCTAAACCCTAAACCCTAAAACCCCAAAACCCAAAACCCAAAACCCAAAACCCAAAACCCCTAAACCCTAAACCCTAAACCCTAAACCCAAAACCCCAAAACCCTAAACCCCAAAACCCCCTAAACCCTAAACCCTAAACCCAAAACCCTAAACCTAAAAACCCTAAACCCTAAAACCCTAAACCCCTAAAACCCAAACCCCAAAACCCCAAAACCCCAAACCCCAAACCCAAACCCCAAACCCAAAAACCCAAACCCCTAAACCCTAAACCCTAAAACCCAAACCCCAAACCCTAAACCCCAAACCCCTAAACCCCTAAACCCCAAACCCCTAAACCCTAAACCCCTAACCCCTAAACCCAAAACCCCAAACCCCAAACCCAAAACCCCAAACCCCTAAACCCCAAATCCCAAACCCTAAACCCTAAACCCCAAACCCCAAACCCTAAACCCTAAACCCCTAAACCCCAAACCCCAAACCCTAAAACCCCAAACCCCTAAACCCTTTAAACCCTAAAACCCTAAACCCTAAAACCCTAAACCCAAAACCCCAAACCCCTAAACCCCAACCCCCAAACCCTAAACCCCAAAACCCTCAACCCTAAACCCTAAACCCTAAAAACCCCAAACCCCAAAACCCAAAACCCCAAACCCTAAACCCCAAACCCCAAACCCCAAACCCTAAACCCCAAAACCCAAAACCCTAAACCCTTAACCCTTTAACCCCTAACCCCTAACCCAAAACCCAAAACCCAAAACCCAAAACCCCAAACCCCAAACCCCCAAACCCCCTAAACCCTAAACCCTAAACCCTAAAACCCTAAAACCCTAAAACCCTAAACCCTAAAACCCAAAACCCAAAAAACCCAAAACCCAAAACCCAAAACCCTAAAACCCTAAAAACCCTAAACCCTAAAACCCTAAAACCTAAAACCCTAAAATAAACCCTAATATTAAAAAAACCCTAACCCTAAACACTAAACCCATAAACCCTCAACCTCAACCCTCAACCACGGACCAAACCCCAAAACCCCAAACCCCAAAACCCCAAACCCCAAACCTAAAACCTAAAACCCTAAAACCCTAAAACCCTAAACCCCAAAACCCTAAACCCCAAAACCCAAAACCCCAAACCCTAAACCCCTAAACCCTAAACCCTAAACCCCTAAACCCCAAAACCCAAACCCCAAAACCCCAAACCCTAAAACCCCAAACCCAAAAAACCCTAAAACCCTAAACCCCTAAACCCCAAAAACCCCTAACCCCAAACCCCAAAACCCTAACCCCTAACCCCCCCTAACCCTAAACCCTAAACCCTCAAACCCTAAACCTAAAACCCTAACCCCAAAACCTAAACCCCAAATCCCCAAAACCCAAACCCCAAACCCCAAACCCTACACCCTAAACCCTAAACCCTAAGGCCCCAAAACCCCAAAACCCAAAAAACCCCAAACCCCAAAAACCCTAAAACCCTAAACCCTAAAACCCTAACCCTACCCTAAACCCTAAACCCTAAACCCTAAAACCCTAAACCCCCTAAACCCTCAACCTCAACCATCAACCTCAACCCTAAACCCTAAAAACCGTAAAAACCATAAACCCTAAACCCTAAACCCTAAAACCCTAAACCCTAAACCCTAAACCCTAAACCACCGTAAAAAGCCCTAAACAACCCTAAACCCCAAAACCCTAAACCCCAAAACCCTAAACCCTAAACCCTAAACCCTAAAAACCCTAAACCCTAAACCCTAAACCCTAAACCCTAAACCCTAAACCCCCCTAACCCTAAACCCTAAACCCTAAACCCTAAACCCTAAAACCCTAAACCACCCTAAAAAGCCCTAAACCCTAAAAACCCTAAAAACCCTAAACCCTAAACCCCTAAAAACCCTAAAAACCCTAAAACCCTAAACCCTAAACCCTAAACCCTAAACCCTAAAACCCAAAACCCAAAACCCCAAACCCTAAACCCTAAAACCCCTAAACCCTAAACCCCCCTAAACCCCTAAACCTAAACCCCAAAACCCAAAACCCCAAAACCCCAAAACCCCAAAACCCAAACCCAAAACCCCAAACCCTAAAACCCTAAACCCTAAAAACCCTAAAACCCTAAACCCTAAAAACCCTAAAACCCCAAACCCAAACCCAAACCCTAAACCCTAAAACCCCGAACCCGAACCCAAAACCCTAAACCCAAAAACCCCCAAACCCTGAACCCTGAACCCTGAACCCTGAACCCTAAAACCCTAAAATTTTTGGCCTCGAAAAAATGCACCCGACATCCCCGGGAACGTGCTTTTCTCATATGGGCTTTTTATTTTTTTGACCCTTTAAAGGTTTATGGGACTTGATTTTGCCCATGGTTTTGATAAACACGGTTTTGAAATTAAACTGCTAAACCCAAAACCCTCATTTATATGGTCTTATGCATATTTTAGAAAAATAAGCAAATGATTTATAATAATGTGTTTTGAATTATTATTATTATGTGAATTCTGTAGAGTTTGTTGAGCATAGCTCCAAACGGATCTGGGTATTGATTGAGAGAGCGGTATTTGTAATAAAATCTAAAATAGTGATTCTTGGTGGACGTAGCCTAAATTAGGTGAACCCACGTTAAATTGTCTCTTTGTGTTGTGTTATTTTATTTTGTAATTTTATTTGAGATCCGTAATAATTTCGCATATTAGTTTCTATCCAACTTGACCCTGAGGGATTATTCCGCACATTTTATCCCTTATTTCCTAACAATAACCGAATAACTTCTTTCAAAATTATTTAAACCCCATACTTTGTAATTTTTCCGCACATTCATTATTCCTTTTGGACATGCCTAACCGATGAGGGGTAAATCCCGAAATTTGTCTTGCAATTATGTAATTGAATGTCTGCTGTAATTTAATTCAAAGTATTTTGGATCTCAATCTCTTCTAAACCCGGTGAAACATTAATTTTTTATCAAATCTAATTTTTTTCCTTCTCTTCACGTGTCTAAAACCCTATTTGGAAGTTTTTTGTATCTACTTTTCCCTGTCGTTCTTTGCCATCATTCACCGTCCTTGAAGTTGTGTTTGGGACGCCATACTAGGCTCTAAAGTTTTGCAGATTTTTTGATCCGTGTGGAGTGAGTTTTTGCTTCTTTGGGCGTGGTTTTCCGTGGTTTGGTGTCCATTTTGGGCGCCTTTTTACGCCTTCCATGCCTCCTAAACCCCAAACCTTTGGACTTTGTAAGTTGGTCGTTTTTGCTTGTTTGGCATTTTCATTTTTGCATCTTGGGCTTTGCATTACCTAAACGTTTTTGCAATTGGACTTTCCAAAGCCCGGGTCGCTTTTCTTTGGGTCATTTTTTTTTCATCTTTGGGCATTGTATGGCCCTGATGTTTTTAAACCCTGGGCGTGGTGTTCTAAACCCATGGTGGTTTCCGCTAGGTTTGGCGCCCTGATCAACCCGCTTTGGCTTCTAAACCCCGCCCTGTCCACCTCTCTTCTTGTCACCCGTGGTAAACCCCTAAACCCTGCATTTTGCGCCAGACTCTTGCTCGGGCTTCCTCCATTACTCAGCCTACCTTCCACCAAACCCACGCCTATGTTCGTTTGCCCTTTAACCCCAGGCTCATTTTCTACGGTCTCCTCTGCCGTTTGATCTTGTTCTTTGGTATACGTGGCCATTCCACCTCGGGAGTCTCTTTGTCTCTCCTTTTTTCAAATGATGGGTAACCCTTTTGACTATAGTTCGTGGTTCGTGGTATTTGTGTGCCTTTATCATTCACGGTGGTCTATGGCTCGTGGTTCTGCCCCTCGCATTGGGTTCTCTCGCCCCTTTTTGCTCTTCCTCAGACTCTTGAGCTGCTCGGCTTCGTTCGGGCATGTGGGCCCCTCTTGTTATCGTTATCTTCGGATTGGTTCAAGAGGGTTTTCCTAAACCCTAAACCTTTTGGCTTTGCTGAAAAGTCCGCACCGCCGATTGACTCACGCCAAATCGTCTTTGGAATAGCTTTTTATTTATCGGTCGACTCCTTTAAATGTTGGCAACGGGTCTTGTACTCGGAACCACAATTTGTCGATTCGATAATTGGGCAGATTTATTGTAATTACTAGTATCCCTCTTTATTTTTTAATGTTTAGGTTTTTATATTATTAATAATAATAATAATATATTATTATTATTATTATTGTTACTATTTTTATAATTATTGATTCGAATATTGATTTATATTTAATATTCTTATTAATCTTTATAAAAATAATAATAATAATAATAATATTATTATTATAAATCATAACCTTCACGTTAAATATCTTTTATACTAGTAATTCTTTTTTTGATTTTAGTTATTCTTGGCTTTTGGTTTCGGCTTGGCCTTTGGCTTTCTAGGTTTCGGTTTTTCCATAACCGAATAACTTCTTTCAAAATTATTTAAACCCCATACTTTGTAATTCTTCTGCACATTCATTATTCCTTTTGGACATGCCAACTGATGAGGGGTAAATCCCCGAAACATGTCTTGGCAATTATGTAATTGAATGTCTGCTGTAATTTAATTCAAAGTATTTTGGATCTCAATCTCTTTTTTGCCATTCTTAGTGAAACATTATTTTTTTTATCAAATCTAATTTTTTATCAACCCTAAACCCTAAACCCCTAAACCCTAAACCCTAAACCCTAAAACCTAAAACCCTAAACCCTAAACCCCTAAAACCCTAAACCCTAAACCCTAAACCCTAAAACCCAAAACCCTAAACCCAAAACCCTAAACCCTAAACCCTAAACCCCAAAACCCTAAACCCTAAACCCTAAAAAACCCCAAACCCTAAAAACCCAAACCCTTTAAACCATAAACCCTAAAACCCCCTAAAACCCAAAAACCCTAAACCCTAAACCCTAAAACACCAAAACCCTAAACCCAAAACCCAAAACCCTAAACCCTAAACCCAAAACCCTAAAACCCCAAACCTAAAAACCCTAAACCCTAAACCCTAACCCCAAAACCCCAAACCCCAAAACCCCAAACCCTAAAACCCAAAACCCAAAACCCTAAAACCCTAAAACCAAAACCCTAAACCCCAAACCCTAAACCCCAAACCCCAAACCCCAAAACCCTTAAACCCTTAAACCCTAAACCCCAAAACCCCAAAACCCCAAAACCCAAAACCCCAAAACCCCAAACCCTAAACCCTAAACCCAAACCCAAACCCTAAACCCAAACCCTAAACCCTAAACCCAAACCCCCCTAAACACCTAAACCCCAAACCCCAAACCCCAAACCCCAAAACCCTAACCCCAAACCCCAAAACCCCAAACCCTAAACCCAAACCCTAAACCCTAAAACCCTAAACCATAAACCCTAAACCCCAAAAACCCCAAACCTAACCCCCAACCCCAACCATAAACCCAAAAAAAACCCCAAACCCAAAACCCCAAAACCACAAACCCCAAACCTAAAACCCAAACCCTAAAACCCAAAACCCTTTAAACCCCTAACCCCAAAAACCCCTAACCCAAAACCCCAAACCCTAAACCCTAAACCCTAAAACCCTAAAACCCTAACCCTAAACCCTAAACCCCTAAACCCTAAACCCTAAACCCTAAACCCTAACACCTTAAACCCTTAAACCCTAAAACCCTAAAACCCCTAAACCCTAAACCCTAAACCCCAAAACCCAAACCCCTAAACCCCTAAACCCTAAACCCTAAACCCTAAAACCCTAAACCCCAAACCCCAAACCCCTAAAACCCTCAAACCCTAACCCTAACCCTCAACCCTAAACCCTAAACCCTAAACCCTAAAACCCCGAACCTTAAAACCTCAACCTCAACCTCAACCATTAACCTCAACCCCCCTAAAAACCCTAAACCCTAAACCCTAAAACACCCTAAAAGCCCTAAACCCTAAACAACCCTAAAAACCCTAAACCCTAAAACCCTAAAACCCAAAACCCCAAACCCCAACCCTCAAACCCCCTAAACCCCTAAACCCCTAAACCTTAAACCCCAAAACTCAAAACCCAAAACCCCAAAAATCGAAAACCCCGAAAACCCTAAAACCCTAAACCCTAAACCCTAAACCCCTAACCCCGAACCCTAAAACCCTAAACCCTAAACCCTAAACCCAAAACCCTAACCCCTAACCCTAACCCTAACCCTAAACCCTAAACCTTTTGGCTTTGCCAGAAAGTCTCGCACCGTTGACTTCACAAATCGTCTTTGGAATAGTTTTTATTTATTAGTCGACTCCTTTAAATATTGACAACGGGTCTTGTATTTGGAACCACAATTTGTCGATTCGATGTTTGGGCAGAGTTATTATAATTACTAGTATCCCTCTTTATTTTTTAATGTTTAGGTTATTATTTATAATAATAATAATAATATATTTTTACTATTATTATTATTATTATTGATTCGATTATTGATTTATTTTCAATATTCTTATTAATCTTAATAAAAAATTATTATTATTATTATTATTATTATTATTATAATAATAATAAATCATAACCTTCACGTTAAATATCTTTTATATTAGTAATTCTTTTTTTTTTTTGATTTTAGTTATTATTGGCTTTTCGGTTTCTGGTCTTGGCCTTTGGCTTTCCGGTTTCAAGTTTTTCCGTAACCGAATAACTTCTTTCAAAATTATTTAAACCCCATATTTTGAAATTCTTCTGCACATTCATTATTCCTTTTGGACATGCCAACTGATGAGGGGTAAATCCCCGAAACATGTCTTGGCAATTATGTAATTGAATGTCTGCTGTAATTTAATTCAAAGTATTTTGGATCTCAATCTCTTCTTTGCCGCTGCCAGTGAAAAATTAATTTTTTATCAAATCTATTTTTTTCCTCTCTTCACGCGTGCCGGCTGGAAGTTTTTGTATCTACTTTTCTCCTGTGCTGCTACTATTACCGTCCTTGCAGTTGTGTTTGGGACGCCATACTAGGCTCAGGCTTTGCAGATTTTTTGATCCGTGTGGAGTGAGTTTTGGCGGCTTGCTGGGCATGGTTTTTTTCAGGGTTTGGTGTCCATTTTGGGCGCCTTTTTCTGCCTTCCACGCCTCCTCAATGCTGGACTTTGCAAACTGGTCATTTTTGCATGCTGGGTCGTTTTTGCATACTGGGCTTTGCATTCTAAACGTTTTTGCATGCTGCACTTTGCAAGCTGGTCGTTTTTGCTTGCTGGGTCATTTTTTTTGCATGCTCCGCATTGTATGCTGGACGTTTTTAGAGGGCTGGACGCGGTGTTCTACAGGACAGGGTTTTGCTACAAGGTCTTGGCACCTTGATCAAGCCGTTTTTGCTTCTTTCTGCCCCGGCCGCCTCTGTTCTTGTCACTGACGTGGTGGCTGCGTCTGTTTTGGCACCTTGCACCTGCTGTTCGGGCTTCCTCCTTTACTCAGCCTGCCTTCCACGTTTTTCCACGCTGCCCTCTGTTTGCTGCCCTTTACCAGCGCTTCGGGCTCATTTTCTACGGTCTCCCTCTGCCGTTTGATCTTGTTGCTGGTATACGTGGCCATTCCACCTCACGGGAGTCTCTTTGTCTCTCCTTTTTTCAAATGATGGGCGCCCTTTTGACTATAGTTCGTGGTTCGTGGTCTTTGTGTGCCTTTATCATTCACGGTGGTCTATGGCTCGTGGTTGCTACTCCTTCGCACTGGGTTCAGAGTCTTGGTGCTGCTCGGCTTCATTCGGGCATGTGGGCCCCTCTTGTTATCGTTATCTTCGGATGGTTCAAGAGGGTTTTCCTAAACCCTAAACCTTTTGGCTTTGCCAGAAAGTTTCCGCATCGTTGACTCCGTCAAATCGTCTTTGGAATGCTTTTTTTTTTATTTATCAGTCGACTCCTTTAAATATTGGCAACGGGTCTTGTATTTTTTTTTTTTAATGTTTAGGTTATTATTATAATAATAATAATAATATATTTTTACTATTATTATTATTATTATTGATTCGATTATTGATTTATTTTCAATATTCTTATTAATCTTAATAAAAATATTAATAATAATAATATTATTATTATTATTATAATAAATCATAACCTTCACGTTAAATATCTTTTATACTAGTAATTCTTTTTTTGATTTTAGTTATTCTTGGCTTTTCGGTTTCCGGTCTTGGCCTTTGGCTTTCCGGTTTCAGGTTTTACCATAACCGAATAACTTCTTTCAAAATTATTTAAACCCCATACTTTGTAATTCTTCTGCACATTCATTATTCCTTTTGGACATGCCAACTGATGAGGGGTAAATCCCTGTAACATGTCTTGGCAATTATGTAATTGAATGTCTGCTGTAATTTAATTCAAAATATTTCGGATCTCAATCTCTTCTTTGCCGCTGCCAGTGAAAAATTAATTTTTTATCAAATCATTTTTTTCCTCTCTTCACGCGTGCCGGCTGGAAGTTTTTGTATCTACTTTTCCCCTGTGCTGCTACTGTTACCGTCCTTGCAGTTGTGTTTGGGACGCCATACTAGGGTCAGGCTTTGCAGATTTTTTGATCCGTGTGGAGTGAGTTTTGGCGGCTTGCTGGGCGTGGTTTTTTTCAGGGTTTGGTGTCCATTTTGGGCGCCTTTTTCTGCCTTCCACGCCTCCTCAATGCTGGACTTTGCAAGCTGGTCGTTTTTGCTTGCTGGGTCGTTTTTTGCATACTGGGCTTTGCATTCTAAACGTTTTTGCATGCTGGACTTTGCAAGCTGGTCGTTTTTGCTTGCTGGGTCGTTTTTTGCATGCTGGGCATTGTATGCTGGACGTTTTTAGAGGGCTGGACGTGGTGTTCTACAGGACAGGGTTTTGCTACAAGGTCTTGGCACCTTGATCAAGCCGTTTTTGCTTCTTTCTGCCCCGGCCGCCTCTGTTCTTGTCATTGACGTGGTGGCTGCGTCTGTTTTGGTGCCTTGCACCTGCTGTTCGGGCTTCCTCCTTTACTCAGCCTGCCTTCCACGCTTTTCCACGCTGCCCCCTGTTTGCTGCCGTTTATCAGCGCTTCAGGCTCTTTTTCTACGGTCTCCCTCTGCCGTTCGTTCCTGTCGCTGGTATATGTGGCCATTCCACTTCACGGGAGTCTCTTTGTCTCTTTGTTTTTCAAATGATGGGTGCCCTTTTGACTATTGTTCGTGGTTCGTGGTCTTTGTGTGCCTTTATCATTCACGGTGGTCTATGGCTCGTGGTTGCTACTCCTTCGGCACTGGGTTCAGAGTCTTGGTGCTGCTCGGCTTCATTTGGGCATGTGGGCCCCTCTTGTTATCGTTATCTTTGGATGGTTCAAGAGGGTTTTCCTAAACCCTAAACCTTTGGCTTTGCCAGAAAGTTTCCGTTGACCGTAAATCGTCTTTGGAATAGTTTTTTTTATTTCCTTTAAATGTTGACTCCTTTAAATATTGACGATTCGGTCTTGTATTTTTGTAATTTAATTTTTTTTAATGTTTAGGTTATTATATTTATAATAATAATAATAATATATATTTTACTATTATTATTATTATTATTGATTCGATTATTGATTTATTTTCAATATTCTTATTAATCTTAATAAAAATAATAATAATAATAATAATAATAATAATATTATTATTATTATTATAAATCATAACCTTCACGTTAAATATCTTTTATACTAGTAATTCTTTTTTTGATTTTAGTTATTCTTAGCTTTTTGGTTTCCAGTCTTGGCCTTTGGCTTTCGGTTTCGTGGTTTTGCCAGAATCGAATAACTTCTTTCAAAATTATTTAAACCCCATACTTTGTAATTCTTCTCGCACATTCATTATTCCTTTTGGACATGCCAACTGATGAGGGGTAAATCCCTGAAACATGTCTTGGCAATTATGTAATTGAATGTCTCTGTAATTTAATTCAAAGTATTTTCGATCTCAATCTCTTCTTCTTTGCTGCGGTGAAAAATTAATTTTTTATCAAATCTAATTTTTTATCAAATAATTTTTTTATCAAATAAATTTTTTATCAAACCCAAACCCTAAACCCTAAAACCTACACTTTATCGGCTTTGCTAGAAAGTTCTCGATCGACGCATATTCCTTTTCGAGAGTTTGTTGGCGGAACCCTAAAAGCTCAGCTCAACGCTTTTTCGTAGATTCTTCTCTTGATTTGCGGGTCTTATCCCTTTCCCCTTTCTTTTCCCTCTTCCCTCCTCTTTTCTCATTTTACGTATTTTAATTATTTTAATAATTTTTATATTTTAATAATTCTAAATATTTTTAATATTTTTAATATTTCTAATATTATAATATTTCCTACATTCTTTTTAATAATGGTAATATTACCTTCGTAATATTACTCTTACCGTTATACTCTCTTTGAGTATTTCGGTTTACTTTAATTAGAATGTTTTAAATATTATTAATATTTCTTATATTTTTAATTATTTTAATATTCTAATTATTCTAATAATTCTAATTACTATTTGAGAATTCATGGTCGGCTTTGAGGTGACTTTTCGAAAGGGTGCTTTGAAAAGGTACTTCTCCGCCTTTAAATAGCCTCTCCGGTGATCGATTGTAATCATTCTTTTTCAATCCAAGTGATGAGGGGTGTATTCCCCGAAACATGTTTTGGATATATTGATAATATGTAATTCATTTTTTCGATCTACATCTTCTTCGGTGTTCTTATTCGGTGTTTTTTCCTTCTTTTTCTTCATCCGTGCTGCAAGCGAAAAAACAATTTTGTCAAACACTTAAATTTTTTCTTCTCTTCGCGATGGCCATGGATGATGAAATTGTTCCTTGCTCCTTGTCTGCTTCTGAGGATAACTCGGTTCCCATTCCAGGTTCCGAACCATGCCAAGTCGACTTACAGCAAGGCAACCAAAGGAAACGTCGCAGAACTCCTCCTTCTTCGGACAGCCTTGCCCTTGTTCCTATTGAACCTGCTCGCAATGCTGCTCCTGATTCGACTGCTGCCCTCAAGTCTCTGCTTGACCAGCACATGGGAGAATTTGTTGCTGCCACCAATAAACGCCTTTCTGATTTCCTCACTCAGGTTTCTTCTGTGCAGCTTGTTATGGACGCCAAGCTCAACCAATTAAAGCTCGACAATGACACTGTGGCTGTGAAATATATTGCCAAGTCAGAGGAAAGCATCTATAAAAAATTGGCTGCTCTCGAAGCTCGCGCCCAACATAAAACTGCCGAAGCAGAGGTCCGTGCCCAGGAGAAAATCGCCCAAGCTGTTGCCCAGTGTTCTGCTTGCTGCGCTAATCATTTGGCTGATACTGAAAATGCTTTCTCCGATCGGTTGTCCTCTCTTGAAGATCTCTTCAAAAAATCAACCTGTAACAACTCTCTGCCGGATTTTAATACTTTCCTCTCACTTTTTGCCCAATTTCGTGATGAAACGGCCGCCAGGTTTTTGGCCCTTGATGACCGAATGGCTAATGTGGCCCAGCCATGCGCTGCCTCCCATGCCGTCCCTCTTGTTGCTCCTGACGCAGCCCCCATGCCTTGCGCAAATCCTGCCCACCCCAGTTTCACGCCGACCGCTTGGATACAAATGCTCCACGTATGGAGCCCTCGCGCATACCTGCTGTCCATGTCAGCGCTGCTAATGTTGGCACTTCGGGGGATGGTGTAAACTCCAAAAAATTCCCTGACCAGATCCTCTCTTTGGTCACTAAAGCCTTTGGCGAATTTAAACGGCTCTCTCTCATCGAGGAACGTTCTTCGGAGTTTCTTTCAAAACTGGAAAGTTTTAAAACTAGTGGCTCTCTTCCTAGAAATCTGCTTGTTAAGCCTCCCAAAATTACCATTAATGATGCGGAAGGAAACTCTCTTCTTTCCTCTAGTTTGGATTCTATTCTATCCGAAACTAATCGGCGTTTTTTGGATGTTTATATCGCTGCCCTTTCTAAGGCCTCGACCAACCACAAGCGGGCCATTGCTCAAGCCACTGAGTATTTCTCTGATTCTCTCAAGGGAACCTGTATCACCATTGAGCAAATTCATCTCGCAGTTTTTCAGTCCCTCGTATCTGGTTCCAGAGTCGCACAGAATACAAGCTTTTGTGTAATTCCTTCAAATTGATTGTGCTCTCAAGAAGTGCCGTGCTCAAGCGAGCAGATTGCCATCGGACAATCTTGTGATGAAGCTTTGGTGAAGTCAATCATCTTCTCGGATCCATCTATTTCAGAAATTATCAACACCAAGTTGAAACGAGAAAGTTGGTAACATTATTAAAGAAATTCGAGTCGCCCGACAGTTGTGGCCTCGCCGCTTCTTTTAATGTTCTCTCGGCAAATTCTATTCGTAATCGGAACAAGAACAGAAATTGAAGAAAAACAACAACTCAAAGAAGCTTCGTTGATTCTTCCGCTCCCTCCGACTTGCCAAAAAACGGCGATTCGGCAGTCAGGATTCCATTCGAGAATACCACCTTGATCGCCTCTGGGTCCATTCGCATCCATGCTCGCTCCGATCCTCCTCCCGGTGAAGAGTGCCCGATCGAAGCAAGCATGGATGCAGATGGGACCGAGAGGCACTCAAGGTGGTATTTTGAATGGAATCCTTTGATCGCTGAATCGCCATTTTTGGCAAGTCTGAGGGAGCTAAGAATCAGCAGGAAGCTTCTTCGAGTTGTTTTTCTTCAATTTATGGTTCTTGCCTCGATGCGAATAGAATTTTTCACGAGGAACATTAAAAGAAGCAGAGCAGGCCACCAACTGGGCCGTAAAGACTCGAATTTCTTTAATAATGTTACCAACTTTCCGATTCAACTTGGTGTTGATAATTTCAAATAGATGGATCCGCAGAAGATGATCACCGGCCGATAGCTTCATCACAAGATTGTTGATTTAACGAAATCGCTTGAGCACGAGCAAATGTTTTTGAGAGCACGATCAATTTGAAAGGAATTACACAAAAGGTTGTATTCCTGTAGAGCTACCTAGAACTACCACCGAGGGAACGGAAAAACTCGCCAAAGAGATGAATTTGCTCAATGGCGATATAGGTTCCCGAGAGAATCGAGAAATGCTCGCTGGCTCGAGAAATGGCCCGCAGGTCGTGGGGTCGAGGCCTTAGAAAGGGCAGCGATATAACCATCCAAAAACGCCGATTAGTTTCGGATTGAATAGAATCCAAACTAGAGGAAAGAAGAGAGTTTCCTTTCGCATCATTAATGGTAATTTTGGGAGGCTTAACAAGCAGATTTCTAGGAAGAGAGCCACTAGTTTTAAAACTTTCCGCTTTGAAAGAAACTCCAAGAACGTTCCTCGATGAGAGAGAGCGCTTAAATTTGCCAAAGGCTTTAGTGACCAAAGAGAGGATCTCGGTCAGGAATTTTTGAGTTTACACCATCCTCGAAGTTCCAAAGATTGGCAACGCTGACATGGACAACAGTATGCGTGAGGGCTCCATACGTGGAGCATTTCAGATTCAAGCGGTCATGCATGAAAACGGGGTGGGGCGTGGATTTGCGCAAAGAAGGCGTGGGGCTACGTCGGGAGTAGCAAGAGGGACAACATGAAGAAGGGCATGGTCAGCCACATTAGCTATTTGGTCATCAAGGGCCAAAACGGCGGCGTTTCATCACGAAATTGAGCAAAAAGTGAGAGGAAAGTATTAAAATCCGGCAAAGAGAGTTATAAAGTTGATTTTTGAAGAGATCTTCAAGAGAGGACAACCGATGGGAGAAAGCATTTTCAAGATCAACCAAATGATTAGCGCAGAATGAAAGCGTAACACCTGGGCAACAAAAACTGGGTGATTTTCTCCGGCACGGACTCTCGCTTTGACGTAGTTTTATGTTGGGCGCGAGCTTCGAGAGCAGCCAATTTTTTATAGATGCTTTCCTCCGACTTGGCAATATATTTCATGACCACAAAGTTGTCATTGTCGAGATTTAATTGGTTGAGCTTAGGTCCATAACAAGCTTCACAAAAGAAACCCGAGTGAGGAAATCGAAAGGCGTTTATTGGTAGCAGCAACAAATTCTCCCATGTGCTGGTCAAGCAAAGACTGAGGGCAAGAAATAATCAGAGCAAAGATTGCGAGCAGTTCAATAGAACAAGGGCAACGTCAGTGTCAAGAAGAAGGAGTTCTGCGCGTGTTTCCTTTGGTTGCCTCATTGTAAGTCGACTTGGCATGGTTCGAACCGGAATGGGAACCGAGTTATCCTCGTATGCATAAAGAGCAAGGAACAATTTCATCATCCATGGCCATCGCGAAGAGAAGAAAAAATTTAAGTTTATGAAAAAATTGATTTTTCGCCAGAATATGATGAAGAAAAAGAAGGAAAAAACACCGAATAAGAACACCGAAGAAGATGTAGATCGAAAAATGAATTATATATTATCAATATATCCAAAACATGTTTCGAGAATACACCCCTCGCCGCTTGGATTCAAAAAGAATGATTACAAATCGATCACCTGGGAGAGGCTATTTATAAAAGTGAGAAGTACCTTTTCAAAGCACCCTTTCAAAAGTCACCTCAAAACCAACCAAAATTCTCAAATTAGAATTATTTAAATAATTAGAATATTAAAATAATTAAAAATATTAAAAATATAAGAAATATTAATAATATTTAAAACATTCTAATTAAAGTAAACCGAAAATATTCAAAGAGAGTATAATGGTAAGAGTAATATTACGAAGGTAATATTACCATTATTAAAAAGAATGTAGGAAATATTATAATATTAGAAATATTAAAAATATTAAGAATTATTAAAATATAAAAATTATTAAAATAATTAAAATACAAAAATGAGAAAAAGAGGAGGGAAGAGGGAAAAGAAAGGGGGAAAGGGATAAGACCGCAAATTAAGAGAAGAATCTTAAAAGGGCCGAGCGAGCGGAGCTTTTAGGTTCCGCCAACAAACTCTCTAAAAGGAATATGCATCGATCGGGAACTTTCTGCAAAGCCGATAAAGTGTAGGGTTTAGGGTTTAGGGTTTAGGGTTTAGGGTTTGGGGTTTAGGTTTAGGGTTTAGGGTTTAGATGTTTTTGAAAAAATTTAAGTGTTTTGAAAAATTATTTTTTTCGCCACAAAGCACGGATGAAGAAAAAGAAGGAAAAAACACCGAAGAAGATGTAGATCGAAAAATGAATCATATATTATCAATATATCCAAAACATGTTTCGGGGAATACACCCCTCATCAGTTGGATTGAAAAAAGAATGATTACAAATGATCACCGGAGAGGCTATTTAAAGGCGGAGAAGTACCATTTCAAAGCACCCTTTCGAAAAGTCACCTCAAAACCAACCTAAAATTCTCAAATAGTAATTAGAATTATTTAAATAATTAGAATATTAAAATAATTTAAAATATTAAAAATATGAGAAATATTAATAATATTTAAAATATTATAATATTTAAAACATTCTAATTAAAGTAAACCGAAAATACTCAAAGAGAGTATAACGGTAAGAGTAGTATTACGAAGGTAATATTACCATTTAAAAAGAATGTAGGAAATATTATAATATTAGAAATATTAAAAAATATTTAAAATTATTAAAATTATTAAAATAATTTAAAATACAAAAAATGAGAAAAAGAGGAGGGAAGAGGGAAAAGAAAGGGGGAAAGGGATAAGACCCGCAAATTAAGAGAAGAATCTGCTGCGAAAAAGGGCTGAGCGGAGCTTTTTAGGGTTCCGCCAGCAAACTCTCGGAAAAGGAATATGCGTCAGATCGGGAACTTTCTGGCAAAGCCGATAAAGTGTAGGGTTTAGGGAGGCCCCCAAGTTTAAAGCTTTAGCGGAAGAACTATAATCCAACTTAAAAACGAGGGGGTCCCTTTCTTCTTTCGAACGCCACCATGTAGCCGAGAGAGAAGAGCTGACTTTTCTTTCAGAGAGACTTTGTTGAAGCAAGCAAGCAGAAACTTCTTAGGATAGCCACGGGCACGGAGCCTGGAATAAAACAACCTCTTGAGTTTGATGAAGCCATAGGGATCGGATTCCCGAAGAAGATATCGCCGAAGTTCACTAACAATGAAGGACTTCTTTTGGTGAACGGGATGCCAAGAGTAGAAGGGAATATACTGATAGGCATTCAGAGGTTTCTGGAAGCAAGAAGTATCCAAGAGACCACTGCAATGGAACCGTTCACCTTTGAAGAAGGTGATATCGAGAAGATCAACGGAACAGTGAGAGACCACTGGAGTAATCCGTATTTCGGGATAGAAGCTCTGATACTGGAGAAAGAACTCGTGAAGAGAGGCTTTCGGAGCCAGTCCAGATGCCAAGGGCATCATCAATAAACCTCCTGAAGAAAGCAAGAGCCGAAGTGTCAAACCGTTGCACCAATTGTCGCTCCAGAAAACAAAGGAAGAGACAAGCATAGACAACAGCAAAATTACTGCCCATAGCAGTACCACGGATCTGCTTGTAACAAACACCATCAAACTCAAGATAGTGTTCACGAAGAACCAGTTCGGCCAAGTTGAGAACCATATCAAGAAGGCACAAATCCAAATTCAGCTCCAAAAAATGCTCCGTTACCAAAGAACGAAGGGCAACAAGGCCTTCGTTTGTGGGAATGCTTGGGTAAAGAGATTCCACATCAAAGGTGAAAAGAAGGCAGCTGGAAGGAAAAGGCTGCTGACCAAGCTCACGGAGAAGAGTAAGTGAATCTGGAAGATGGAACTTTTGCTTCAGGAGAATCGGATACAAGAGAAAATGAAGAAGCTTAGAAGCAGGCTCCAACATATACCCAGAATAACTGCAAATAGGTCTACCAACGACAACCGGCTTATGAAGCTTTGGAAGAAGGTAGAAGGCACAAGCTCTGGAGGATGATGGAGGAAACTTCTTTAAAAACCCGGAGACAGGATCCAAAAAATCTTTGAATTTGGAGATGATGAACAAGCATCGGCTCCAAATGAGTCTCCAAGGAATAGTTGCAACATGCTCATAAACATCAGAATCGGAAAGCTGACGAAGACCTTCATTTTTGTACCAGGAGGAATCCAAGACAACCAACCCAAGATTTTTATCGGCTGGTTTGAGAATGATGGATCTATCAGTGCGAAGCTCCTTGAGGCTCTTGAGGAGCCTAGTGGGGAGGGCAGGTCGAGCACCGAAGGGACAAACAACAATCAGATTGGAGAGAATAGACTCCCCATGACGAATGATCTCCTCGAGCGGGTAATTGGGCTCATCAGGATGCCAAAAAGGATTTTTCTGACGGAACTGATGAGGAAAAGACCGGCTGATGAAAGGAGAAGTGATGTTTGAAATGCGGGAGTTGGGGGAATCCTGAGAAGTAGAATTCGAGCTTTCTTCGGGGCCAAAAAAGGCACGGAGGTGAAGAAGTCTGGAAAAACTCCTGAATTCATCATGAATGTTAGCAACAGGCATAGGAGGAGGGCGGGGGATAAAATTTGCACCTAGAGAGAGCAACTTTCGATCATCAAAAGAGAGGCGGCGAGAAGAGAGATTATGAATGGCAGAATTAGAAATTCTGTTGTCTACTTCAAAGGCCGTCTTTCTGGAGAAGAAGGAAAGGGCAAAGAATTCTCGATCTAGGGCAGGTCCCCAATAATTTAGGCGGAAGCGGGTGCGGGAGTGGTAGAACCACCCTGACCCGAAGTCGTGTTCAGGTTTGAAAATTGACGACGACCCCGCCCTCTCCATCTCCATCTTCCACGACCCCTTGCCCGACCGTTGGTGCCACGACCCTCGAGCTGATTTGCTTCTTCCTCTGGATGAAGTTGTAGGTGCAGCAGATGGGGCACTCTTCACTAGAGGAGGATCGGAAGCGAGCACGGATGCAGATGGACCAGAGGCAGTCAAGGTGGTATTCTGAATGGAATCCTTGACTGCCGAATCCCCGTTTTTTGGCAAGTCGGAGGAGCGGAAGAATCAGCAGGAAGCTTCTTCGAGTTGTTGTTTTTCTTCAATTTCTGGTTCTTGTTCTGATTACGAATAGATTTTCTGGAGGAACATTAAAAGAAGCAGGAGCAGGGCCACCAATCTGGTTGCGAAGACTCTGAATTTCTTTAATAATGTTACCAACTTTCTGATTCAACTTGGTGTTGATAATTTCTGAAATAGATGGATCCACAGGAAGTTGATCAGCTTCAGTCATGGCTTCATCACAAGATTGTTGACGAACGGAATCTGCTTGAGCACGAGCAGCCTTCTTGAGAGCACGATCAATTTGAAAGGAATTACACAAAAGGTTGTATTCCTGTAGAGCTTCCTGGAACCAATCACCAGAGGGAACGGAAAAATTGCCAAAGAGATGAATTTGCTCGATGGCGATACAGGTTCCCTTGAGAGAATCAGAGAAATGCTCAGTGGCTTGAGAAATGGCCCGCTTGTGGTTGGTCGAAGCCTTAGAAAGGGCAGCGATATAAGCATCCAAAAAATGCCGATTAGTTTCGGATTGAATAGAATCTAAACTAGAGGAAAGAAGAGAGTTTCCTTTCGCATCATTAATGGTAATTTTGGGAGGATTAACAAGCAGATTTCTAGGAAGAGAGCCACTAGTTTTAAAACTTCAGTTTTGAAAGAAACTCCGAAGAACGTTCCTCGATGAGAGAGAGCCGTTTAAATTCGCCAAAGGCTTTAGTGACCAAAGAGAGGATCTGGTCAGGGAATTTTTTGGAGTTTACACCATCCCCCGAAGTTCCAGCATTGGCAACGCTGACATGGACAACAGGTATGCGTGAGGGCTCCATACGTGGAGCATTTGTATCCAAGTGGTCAGCATGAAAACCGGGGTGGGCAGGATTTGCGTAAGGCGTGGGGGGCTACGTCGAGAGTACAAGAGGGACAACATGGGAAGCGGGGCATGGCTGTGCACATTAGCTAGTCGGTCATCAAGGGAAAAAAAGGCGGCCGTTTCATCACGAAATTGAGCAAAAAGTGAGAGGAAAGTATTAAAATCGCAAAGAGTTATTATCAGTTGATTTTTGAAGAGATCTTCAAGAGAGGACACCGATGGGAGAAAGCATTTTCAAAAGTATCAACCAAATGATTTAGCAGCTGAGTAAACAATTGGGCAACGGCTTGGGCGATTTTCTCCTGGCACGGACTCTGCCTAGAATTATTTTATGTTGGGCGCGAGCTTTAAAAGCAGCCAATTTTTATAGATATTAATAATTTTCGACTTGGTAATATATTTAAACATTAAAGTAAACCTAAAATACTCGAGCTTTAATTGGTTGAGCTTATTACCATTTAAAAAGAAGTAGAAGAAACCCGAGTGAGGAAAATAAAAGGCGTTTAATGGTAAAATTAACAAATTCTCCCATGTGCTGGTCAAAAAAGACTTGAGGGAGGAGGAAGATAATCGGGAAAGATTGTGGGGGAAAGGTTCAATAGGAACAAGGGCAAGGTTGTTCAAGAAGAAGGAGTTCTCGTGACATTTCCTTTGGTTGCCTTCTTTGTAAGTCGACTTGGCATGGTTCGAACCGGAATGGGAACCGAGTTATCCTCGTAAGGAACATAAGGAGCAAGGAACAATTTCATCATCCATGGCCATCGTGAAAGAGAAAAAAATTTAAGTAAGTTTATGAAAAAATTGATTTTTCGCTTGCAGCACGGATGAAGAAAAAGAAGGAAAAAACACCGAATAAGAACACCGAAGAAGATGTAGATCGAAAAATGAATCATATATTATCAATATATCCAAAACATGTTTCGGGGAATACACCCCTCATCAGTTGGATTGAAAAAAGAATGATTACAAATGATCACCGGAGAGGCTATTTAAAGGCGGAGAAGTACCATTTCAAAGCACCCTTTCGAAAAGTCACCTCAAAACCAACCTAAAATTCTCAAATAGTAATTAGAATTATTTAAATAATTAGAATATTAAAATAATTAAAATATTAAAAATATAAGAAATATTTAATAATATTTAAAATATTATAATATTTAAAACATTCTAATTAAAAAACCGTAAATACTCAAAAAGAGTATAAAGGTAAGAGTAATATTACGAAAGTAATATTACAATTTAAAAAGAATGTAGGAAATATTATAATATTAGAAATATTAAAAATATTAAAAATATTTAGAATTATTAAAATATAAAAATTATTAAAATAATTAAAATACAAAAATGAGAAAAAGAGGAGGGAAGAGGGAAAAGAAAGGGGGAAAGGGATAAGACCCATGCAAATCAAGAGAAGAATTTGCTACGAAAAAGGGCCGAGCGGAGCTTTTAGGGTTCCGCCAACAAACTCTCGAAAAAGGAATATGTGTCGATTGGGAACTTTCTGGCAAAGCCGATAAGGTTTAGGGTTTAGGGTTTGATAAAAAATTGATTTGATAAAAATTAGATTTGATAAAAAATTAATTTTTCACTTGGCAATGCAAAGAAGAGATTGAGATCCAAAATACTTTGAATTAAATTACAAATGAGACATTCAATTACATAATTGCTAAGACATGTTTCAGTGATTTACCCCTCATCGATTAGCATGTCCAAAAGGAATAATGAATGTGCGTAAGAATTACAAAGTATGGGGTTTAAATAATTTTGAAAGAAGTTATTCCGTTACGGCAAAAACTCGAAACCGAAAGCCAAAGGCTAAGACTCGAAACCGAAAAGCCAAGAATAACGAAAATCAAAAAAGAATTACTAGTATAAAAGATATTTAACGTGAAGGTTATGATTTATAATAATAATAATAATATTATTATTATTAATAATATTTTTATTAAGATTAATAAGAATATTGAAAATAAATCAATAATCGAATCAATAATAATAAAAATAAAATAATAATAATAATAATAATAGTAAAAATATATTATTATTATTATTATAAATAATAACCTAAACATTAAAAAACAAAGAGGGATACTAGTAATTATAATAACTTTGCCCAAACATCGAATCGACAAATTGTGGTTCCAAATACAAGACCCGTTGCCAATATTTAAAGGAGTCGATCGATAAATAAAAACTATTCCAAAGACGATTTGTGAGTCAACAGTGCGGAGACTTTAAAGCAAAGCTAAAGGTTTAGGGTTTAGGGTTTGATAAAAATTAGATTTGATAAAAAATAGATTTAATAAAAATAATTTTTTCAAAACACTTAAATTTTTTTCAAAACACCTAAACCCTAAACCCTAAACCCTAAACCCTAAAACCCTAAACTCGAACCCCGACCCCGAACCCTGAACCCGAACCCCGAACCCCTAACCCTAAACCCCAAACCCCAAACCCCAAACCCCTAAACCCTAAACCCTAAACCCTAACCCCTAAATCCCTAAACCCCTAAACCCTAAACCCTAAACCCTAAAACCCTAAACCCTAAACCCTTAATCCTAAAACCCAAAACCCTTGAACCTCAACCTCAACCTCAACCCTAAAACCCTAAAACACCAAAACCCAAAACCCTAAAACCCTAAACCCTAAACCCCTAAACCCCAAACCCTAAACCCCAAAACCTAACCCCTAAACCCCAACCCCAACCCCTAAACCCTAACCTCTAACCTTTAAACCCTAAACCCTAAACCCTAAAAAAACCCTAAACCCTAAAAACCCTAAACCGTAAACCCTAAAAGAAACCCCGAACCCCGAACCCCGAACCCCGAACCCCAAACCCCAAACCCCAAACCCTAAAACCCTAAAACCCTAAACCCTAAACCACTAAAACCCTAAACCCTTAAACCCCTAAAACCCAAACCCCAAACCCCAAAACTAAAAACCCCAAACCCCAAAACCCCAAACCCCTAAACCCCTAACACCTAAACCCTAACCCAAAACCCCTAACCCAAAACACTAAACCCTAATCCAAAAACCCTAAACCCCAAACCCCAAACCCTTAAAGCCAAAACCCTTAAACCCTAAAACCCCAAAACCCTTAAACCCTTAACCCTAAAACCCTTAAACCCTAAAAACCTTAACCCTAAACCCTAAACCCCTAAAACCCTAACCCTAAACCCCTAACCCTAAACCCCTACAACCCAAAACCCTAAACCCCAAAACATAAAATCCCCAAAATCCCAAAACCCCAAAAAACCCAAAACCAAACCCCAAAACCCCAAAACTCTAAAACCCTAAAACCCTAAACTCTAAACCCTAAAACCATAATCCCTAAAACCCTAAAACCCCTAAAAACCCTAAACCCTAAAAACACTAAACCCTAAACCCTCAACCTAAAACCCTAAACCCTAAAACCTTAAACTCTAAAGCCTTAAGCCCCTAAACCTAAACCCATAAACCGTAAACCACCAAAACCGTAAACCCCAAAAACCCTAAACCCTAAACCCCAAACCCCAAAACCCAAACCCCAACCCCTAAACCCCAAACCCCAAACCCCAAACCCCAAACTCTACACCCTACACCCTACACCCTACGCCCTACACCCTAAACCCTAACCTAAACCCCTAACCCAATCCCTAAACCCTTAAACCCCTAAACCGCTACCCTAAACCCAAAACTCCAAACCCAAAACCCAAAACCCTAACCCCTAAATCGTAACCCCTAACCCACTAAACCCCAAACCCCTAAACCCAACCCCATTCCCTTAAACCCAACCCCCAAACCCTAAACCCCTAACCCTAAACCCCTAACCTTAAACCCTAAACCCTAAACCCCTAACCCTAAACCCTAAACCCTAAACCTTTTGGCTTCACCAGAAAGTCTCCGCATGATTGACTTCGTCAATTTCATCTTTGGAAAATATTATTTTTTATTGTTTATCAGTTGATAATTGTAAATGTTGGCGACGGTTTTTAATCCCGGAACCACATCTTTCGACTGGTTTTACTATCTCAGCAGACTATAATCGTTATAATCGCTACAATATTAATATTATATTAATTATATAATTATTAATATGATTTTTATTATTATTATCATTATTATTATTATTATTAATTCGAATATTAATTTTATAATTAATATTCGGGTTAATCTTAATTGTAATAATAATAATAATAATAATAATAATATAAATCATATTAATAATTATATTATTAATATTTTTATTAATTGCGATTTGTTCTTAACGATTTGTTGGTTATAATGAGTTGGTTACGGTCTTTTGGCTTTCCCTCTCCGGGTTTGCCTCAACCGTTCAACTTCTTCCACACTTTTTATACCCGCACTCTGTGATTTTTTCATTCTCACATTCATTCATTCTTCCTATTTTGGACATGCCAACTGATGAGGGGTGAATCCCCAAAACATGTCTTGGAAAATTTGTAAATGAATGTCATTGTTTATCAATAAAATTCAGAGTGTTTTGGATCACAATTTCTTCCATTTGCTGCCAGTGAAAAATCAAAAATTTCAAACTCTAAATTTATTTTTCTCTTCAAACCCCTCCTGGAAGTTTTTATTTCTACTTTCCAATTGTGAATTTAATGTTATTGTCCTTGCAATTTTATTGTGGACATCATACTAAAGCTCTGAGTTTTACTGGTTTCGATCCTCGTAGAGTGGGTTTTTGGCATTTTTCTTGCATGCTGGACATGTTGGACGTTTTTCCTCCATGCTTGGCGCAGATTTTTGTAGGGTTTGGTGTCTTTTGTTTGACATTTTGGCCCTGCTTCCCTTCACGCCTTGGACCTATGCATTTTTGGCCTATTTTATTGTGCTCATGCTTGCTCTTTTTGCGGTTGACCCTTCTGTTGGTGATCACTTGGTTCGTGGCTTTTCCATAGGTTTTTCTTCTTCCCTGCATGGTAGTTGGCTCTGGGTTTGTGCCCTACATGGTGGTTGCGTCATTTTGACGCCCTTGCCCTGATGTTTGGGCTTCTCCAATGCTCATCCTCCCCCACTTTCCCCGATTGCTGCTATTTCTCTGGTCACCGCCTCTTGTCTGCTGCCTACGCATTGGTGTTTGGACCTCATTTAATATGGCTTCTTTTTTGCCGTATTCTTCTTCTACCAGGTCTATGTACCCAGCCACCTATTGTGGAGTCATTTTGGCTCTTTCTTTGATAGGACGCCCTCTTTTCGGCCATCTGTTCGTGTTGGTGCATCTTTTTTGGTGGCTTGTTGCTCACGGGTACTCCTCTTCTTCGGGTTCTCTGGCACTTTTCCTCAGATGGTTGTGTTACTCGGCTTCATTCGGGCATGTGGGCCCCTTTTGTTCTCTTTTTCTTTAGATCAGTTCGAGAGGGTTTTCCTAAACCCTAAACCCTAAACCCTAAACCCCAAAACCCAAGACCCAAACCCCAAGACTCAAACCCTAAACCCTAAACCCTAAATCCCAAACCTTAAACCCTAAACCCTAAAAAAACCGTAAACTCAAAACCTAAACCCTAAAAACCCCAAATACTAAAACCCTAAACACCTAAAACCCTAAACCCTAAACCCCTACCCCAAACCCCAAACCCCTAAAACCCTAAATCCCTAAATCCTAAACCCTAAAACCCAAACCCTAACTCTAACCCCTAACATGAAACCCCAAACTCCAAACCCCAAACCCCAAACCCCAAACCCTAAACCCCAAACCCTAAACCCCTAGGCCCCCAAATACCTAAACCCTAAACCCCAAACCCCAAACCCCAAAACCCCAAACCTTAAAACCCCAAACCCCAAACCCCAAACCCCTAAACCCTAAACCCTAAACACCAAACCCTAAACCGCTAAACCCTAAAACCCAACCCCCCAACCCCTAAACCCCTAACCCCTAACCCAAACCCCCAAACCCCTAAACCCTAAACCCCTACCATAAACCCTAAACCCCCTAAACCCCAAACCCCAAACCCCAAACCCCAAACCCTAAACCCTAAACCCCAAACCCCTAAAACCCTAAAACCCTAAACCCTAAACCTAAACCCTAAACCCCAACCCCAACCCCAACCCCAACCCTCAATCCTCAACCCTAAAACCTAAACCCCAAACCCTAAACCCCTAACCCTAAACCCCCTAACCCCAAACCCCAAACCCCAAACCCAAAACACCTAACCCAAAACCCGTAACCCTAAACCCCAACCCCAAGCCCCTAAACCGCCAAACCTCAAACCCCAAACCCCTAAACTCTAAACTCCTAAACTCTAAACCCCAAACCTTAAACCATTAAACCCTAAAACCCAACCTCTAAACCATAAACCCCTAAACACGAAACCCCAAACCCCAAATGCTAAACCCTAAACCCTAAACCCTAAACCCCAAAACCTAACCCCAAACCCCAAATGCTAAATCCTAAACCCCAAAACCTAACCCCCTAAACCCGAACCCCAACCCCTAAACCCTAACCTCTAACCTCTAAACCCTAAACCCTAAACCCTAAAAGAAAACCCTAAACCCTAAAAACCCTAAACCGTAAACCCTAAAAGAAATTGTAAACACTAAACCCCAAACCCCAAACCCCAAACCCTAAAATCCTAAAACCCTAAAACCCAACCCCTAAAACCCTAAACCTAAAACCCTAAACCTAAACCCCTAAAACCCTAAAATGCTAAACCCTAAACCCTAAACCCGAACCCTTGAACCCCCAACCCGCGAACCCCGAACCCCAAACCCCAACCCCCAAACCCTAAAACACTAAAACCTTAAACCCTAAATCCTTAAACCCTAGAACTAAAACCCAAAACCCAAAAAAACCCAAAACCTCTAAACCCCTAAACCACTACACCCCTAATCCCCTAACCCCTAACCCCAAACCCCAAACCCACAAAACACTAAACACTAAACCCTAAACCCCTAACCCCTAAACCCTAAAAAACCCTATAATCTAAAACCCTAAACCCCTAAACCCCTAAACAATAAACCCCTAAAACCCTAAACACTAAACCATAAAACCTTAACCCCTAAAACCCTAACCCCTAAATCCTAACCCCTAAACCTTAAACCCTAAACCCTAAACCCTAAACCCTAAACCCTAAAACCCTAAAACCCAAACCCTAAACCCCTAAACCCTAAACACTAAACCCTGAACCGTAAACCCTAAATGGTAAAACGTAAACCGTAAACCATAAAATGTAAACCCTAAAACCCTAAAACCTTAAAACCCTAAAACCCTAGAAACCCTAAAACCCTAAACCCTAAACCCTAAACCAAACACCTAAACCCCTAAAACCCTAAACCCTAAACCCAAAACCCCAAACCCCAAACACTAACCCATAAACCATGAACCCCCAAACCCTAACCCATAAACCCTGAACCCCCAAACCCCGAATCTGAAACCCGAACCCCAAACCTGAACCCCAAACCCTCAAACCCAGCGAACCCGAAACCCCAAACACTAAACCCCAAACCCTAAGCCCCAAGCCCCAAACCCCAAACCCTTAAACCCTAAACCCTAAAACCCTAAAACACTAAATCCCTAAAGCCTTAAACACCTAAGCACTAAACCATAAACCCCAAACCCAAAAACCCAAAAACCAAAACCCAAAACCCAAAACCCAAAAATCAAAAACCCTAAAACCCTAAACCCCTAAACCCATAACCCCTAAACCTAAACCCCAACCCTAAACCCTAAAACCCTAAAACCCTAAACTTTAAAACCCTAAAACCCTAACTCTTAAAACCCTAAAACCCTAAACCCTAAACACTAAAACCCTAAACCCTAAACCATAACCCCTAAACCCTAAACCCTAAACCATAACGGCTAAACCCTAAACCCTAACTCTTAACCCTAAAATCCTAAAACCCTAAACCCTAAAACCCTCAACCCTGAACCCTGAACCATAAACTGTAAACCCTAACCCTGAAACCTTAAAACCCTGAAACCCTGAACCCTAAAACCTTGAACCCTAAACCCTAAACCCTAACCCCTAAACCCTAAACCAAAACCCTAAACCCCTAAAACCCTAAACCCTAAACCGTAAACCCCAAACCCCTAAACCCCAACCCCTAAACCCCAACCTTGAACCCTAAACCCTAAACCCTAAACCCCTAAAACCCTAAAACCCTAAACCCTAAGACCCCAAACCCCAAACCTTTAACCCCAAAACCCCAAACCCCAAACCCTAAACCCTAAACCCCTAACCCCTAAACCCTAAAACCTTAAAACCCTAAACCCTAAATGCCTAAAACCCTAAAACCCCAAACCCCAAACCCAAAACCCTAAAACCCCTAAGCCTAAACCCCAAAACCCTAAAACCCTAAACCCTAAACGTTAAACTATAAAACCCTAACCTAACCCCCCTAAACTCTAACACCCTAAACCCTAAAACCTGAAAACCCTAAACCCCAAACACCAAACCCCTTAACCACGAACCCCTAACCCCTAACCCTTAACCCCAAAATCCCAAACCCCAAACCCCAAACCCTAAACCTTAAACCCTAACCATAAAACCCTAAACCATTAACCCTAAACTCCTAAACCCCTAACCTAAACCCGACACCCAACCCCTAAACCCCTAATGCCTAAACCCTAAATCATAAAACCCTAAACCCTTAACCCCTACCCCCCTAACCCTAAACCCCTAAACCCTAAACCCTTAACCCCTAAATCCTAACCCCCTAACCCCTAACCCTAACCCTAAATGCTAAACCCTAAACCCAAAACCCCAAAACCCCAAACCCTAACTCCTAACCCCTAACCCCTAAACCTAACACCAACCCCAAACCCAAAACCCTAAACCCTATACCCTAAACCCCTAAACCCCTAAACCCTAAAACCAAAACCCTAACCCCTAACCCCTAACCCTAACCCTAACACCTAAACCCCAAAAAACAAAACCCCTAACCCAAACTCCTAACCCTAAACCCCCTAACCTCAAACCTAAACCCTAAACACTAAACCATAAACCTAAAACCCTAACCCTAAAATCCAAAACTAGAAACCCTAAACCCTAAACCCAAAATCCAAAACCCTAAATGCTAAACCCTGCAACGCTTAACCCCTGAACCATGAACCCCTAAAACTTGAACCCGAGCCCTAAACCCTAAACCCTAAAACCTAAAACCCCACAACCCTAAACCCTAAACCCTAAACCGTAAACCCCTAAACACTAAACCCTAACCCTAAACCCTAAACCCAAACCCCAAAACCCCAAAAACCCAAAACCCTAAACCCTAAACACTTCCCGGATCCCAAACACACGCTAGCATTCCCAACACCTGCACATATTGTTTAACTTTTATTTGGTGGTCTTGTGTTCCATTTCAGGTAGTTCCTCCTAGCCAAAAGGAAGCTCTCACGATCAGCTGTGGATTCAAGAGTCATACGCATGCAACAACCCAACAACCAGCATTCCAACAGGTATTCCTCCTACACCCATTACCCTATCTATTTTGTCAATATTCAAAGAAACGTCTAAGAATTAGGTAGGGGTATGTAGACCTGCCTCTCACCTACCAATCACCTACCATTCACACTGCCAACTCAACACTCCATTCCATTCGGACACTTTTCCCTCTTTTCTCTCTCTTTTGTCATTTTCTCAATTCACTGAATGACAAATGAATAACAACAAACATATATTTTTGTTGTTATAACAAACCCAACCTAACTGATGCTAGTTTCCTCCTCACCGGAATCGGTTAAGGGTGACTGATGTTGGTTGGGGAGAACCGGTGCCGGTTACTGTGGAAAATTGGGAATGACACAGAATGAGCTTTGGGTCTCCCTTGTGATTGCACAAAGGACTTGGTTGGCCAAAACGAGGTATTAGGCTATTTGGGATGGGATTTGGTGAGGTTTTAATGGGGATATGGAGGGGTGAGTACTAAAGGAGGTCAATAGGTGGCTAAGAGAACAAAGGATGACAATAAAATGATTAAATGAAAGAACCAGAGGAGTAAATTGTTCTACTTACTTCAAATTTGGTTTGGGTGCTTGTGAGTGATGGATGAAGGTGTTGGTAAGAGGTTGAATGTTGTTGAGGATCACCAAATGTTGGAAAGCTCCTGCATGGGCTGCATGTGCATTCCCTTTTTCCTGGTTGGATCAAATTTGCACTAGGTGACTCTTTGGATGGTTGCTGGCCGATTATTGGATGCCTATGCAAGAGAAAATGCTTGATCTCCTTCCTTGCATGTGTGTTCTCGCAGAAACTTGCTCTAAAAAGATGTGTTATCTCTTAGGAAAATTCCCAATGTTTTCCAACCTCAAAAATAAGGTTGTTTTGGGGATTAAAAGGTGACCGATGGTGGTTCCGACTTAACTGGTGATGGTTATGGTGTCGGTGATGGCTATGGGTAGCGAGGCATCGGTCAAGGTAGGATTTTCTAGGTTTTCTAAACTAGGTAGATCCCCTTGATTTTCTAGGATCTCATGTTGTTCACCCGTGGATCAGACTGGAAGCTTCTTGTCAATATGGGAATGTGGTTAGAGGGAATGTAGGCATTGATTTTTAGGGTTTGGGTAAGTCTTAGTTAGTTATGGCAACTTACTAAGAATAGGTCTTAGGGTGAGTTGGCTTGGTGAGGTGTCTAGGTGAGGTGTAAGTGTGGGCATTATTTAAATTAGGAGATTTAAATAATAAATATTGTGAGGCTAATGAATTAATTTAATTAAATTAATATTAGTGGGGTGAAGGGGGCCATGGCTAGGTGAATGTGATGAAGGTATTTATTTGTTGAGGGACCAAAGGGGAGTGTGACCTAATTTTAGTGTCTACATTTTACCCCTTTTTTGTTGCGTAGCTTGTATTGGTAAGCGATGCTAACAAAAATAAGATGTGGGTGCCCCATGTGTGGGTGAAGGTGATCCCCCTCAAACCAGGAACTGATGAGGCGAAGGCAGAATCGGTGAGTGGTTTGATAAAAGGTAAATATGAGAAAGGGAAAAGGTGGGGAGTGGGTGGAAAAAGGAAAAAGGTCGACTCGGGTAAACTAGGTAATGGGTCAGGGTCAAAGGTAGGAATAGTCAAATGCATGCACATGTATAAACTGCAGCACATTATCAGGTTGAAGAGCAGGAAAACTCTACATTGTCTAAGGTCGATAGGTTCATCTAAACAAGGTTGAAGTGATTCTGGTATCCAAGGTATAGGATATGGTCAAGAAGCACAACGTAGGTGAGGTGCAGGAATGTTTAGGTATGTTCAGTACACCCAAGGTAGGGTCAGGATAAACGGTCATGGCAAGAGACAAGGTAAGGTCATTAGGTCAATCAACACATGTAACAATGTCGTAAGGTATAGCGAACACATGGGGTCAAAGGTCACTAGCGATGGTCCAGGTCTAAATATCTAGGTCATGACATGGGTAAGGCCGAGGTATGGGTAAAATAATGAGTCCCCAAAGGAGGATGAGGGTAGGTAGTAAAGGATGAGGTTAGGAGGGTGAGGTAAATAGTCAGGGTAAAGGTTGGGTGAGGTAAATGGTCAGAGTAAAGGTTGGGGAGGTAAATGGTCAAGGTAAAGGGGAGGTGTAGAAAACAAGGAGGGATAGGTAGGGTAATAGGGTAAAATGTTGGGTTTTGTGCCAGATAGGGTGACCGATGCCGGTCAAGGGTAACTGACGTTGGTATAGTGAAACCAACCACGGTAAGGTAGGGCATGCGACTGATGCCGGTGAGGGGGAAACCAGTTTCGATTAGGTTGAGTTTTTTATAAAAACAAATAATCTATATTTGTTGTTATTCATTTTTCATTCAGTGAATTGAGAAAATGACAAAAGAGAGAGAAAAGAGGGAAAAGTTTCCAGACATAACAGAGTGTTGAGTTGGCGGTGTGAACGGTGGGTGATTGGTAGGTGAGAGGTGGGTCCATAGGATCGGTGCATGTGATTTGATTGGTTGGAGACGTAGGTGGAGATTTGGTGATGGCAAAAGAGGCCGGAGAGGGATCGGGTGGGCCATTGGTGTAATGGTTAGATGTACCATGAGATGACGGCAACATGATGAGGTAAGTGTCCAACTCTAGTTGTATTTGGTTAGATAGATTAGATGATTTGCAAATTGTTTTTGTGGTTTTTGTTTTGGGTGGGGAAAAAATAAAATTTGAAAATGGGAGGGTAAAGTGGGTTAAATAGGAATGGGGAGAGAAATAAGTGGGAGAGGAGGGGAGGGGATGAGGTGTAAGGGAGGTGTAGGTGTTTTTAGGTGGGTAAAAGGGTCAAGGGGGAAGTTTTTGAGAAAGGGGTTTGGGGGTCGGGGGAGGGATGATGGACCGGTGTCGATCGGGTTTGGCCGTGCATCGATAGTGTGTAACCGGTATCGGTCACTAAACAAGTGATCGATCTTTGGTTAAGGGTGTGACTGGGTCGATTAGAGATAACGGCACCGATCAGGTTTTGGGGGACAAGGGGCCAAAAGTGCCATAGGTTGGGTGATTAAGATGGGTAGGGGTAAAAGAGGGTGTTGGGAAACGATAGGGGGAAAGTATGGGTGTGATAAATGTAGATTAATGTATTGTTCATATTGGATGTAGGGGAGAGATCAACTACATATGTGAGACAGGGTTCCACCCCTGCTCGTGACATTGCATGGCACGGAGGACCCCTAAGGAGTTGCAGCATGTCAAGGATGGGATTGAGTGGGGTTTGATGCTATCGGCATGTGGTTCGGTAGCCTAGTTTGATGGTCACACTCATCGATAGATGGGATTCGAAACCAACATGTTCCACCTGTCGACGGGTGAGATCACTATCACCCTAGAGGATGTGTTCAGGATTCTATCGGCTACCCATATTGGGTATGCAGGTCTACTCTATCTCCTCCGAGGCCTTGAAGGAGCTGATGCTAATGGTGTTTGGTGAGGGGATGGCTGAGCTAACATTCCATAGTGCTAGCATTCACTATGGAGAGATGTACCTAGCTCGTCTAGAGGAGACGAGGCTAGTAGTTCTATTGATGGAGGTAGTGTGTTGCTTTGCACTGCCAGATGCAGAGGGTGGATGTTTTCCCCGATCGTTGATGGGGGTACTCCATGACATGATGATAGATCGAGACCCACTTTGCCTGGGTGCCAGCATTCCTGGTGTAGCTATATAGGGAGTTATGGGCATATGGGCTACATAGGTTCAGCCTATGATGTACATTTATACTTCATTGCTAGGCTTATGAGCACATAGTTTGTGTGTGGCCGATAGGGATGCCCCAAGCAGATGCATTCCCACCGAGATTGGTGTAGGTGGGGTACAAGGTGATGGGTGCTGCTATAGGAGAGTAGAGATCAAACAGCCCACACATGATGTGGCATATTTTTGACATTTATTGGAGGGGTTGTCCAGAGTGGACATTATATGGAGGCCATATGTGGGATTCCCCTCATATAGGCATATGCATGAGGAGCTAGCTGAGCTCCAGCTGGTGAGATGGATAAATGGTTGCCATGCTGGGGAGAACGAGATGATCCCTATTGAAAGAGTCAGGCAATAGTTTTGGCTATTACAAGATGTAACTCCTTCCTTCCCATAGTATAGGAGAGACAACATGGAGAGGCCCTTACCTCTACCACAACCTACAGTGCCCACAGGCGGGAGGAGTAGGAAGTGGACCAAGGGATTGATGATGCCAGGGTCACAGACATGTATAGATAGTGGTGGGCGGCCCATTTATGAGCCATACCACCCAGACATAGGCAACCAAATCTAGCCACCATCATGATGCAGAGAGATGCCCTATAGGGGTAGGTGGCTACTCTGATTACCCAGTTGGGTATGGTGTAGACACAACTTGCGAGCTCAGAGGCAGAGGTAGTGGAGCTACATGTATAGGTGGCCAGTCTGCAGGCCCAGATGGCTAGTGGTGGGGATGGAGATGGAGAGGAGGATGATGGTCAGGTGGCGGCCTTATAGGCATAGGTGATAGGGTTGCAGGGTTAGTTGGCCATAGCTCAGGCACAGATTGGGGCCTTATAAGCCCAAATATAGGCATAGGGACAGAGGGCACCAGGACAGGGTCCCAGTTTGCAGGCAAGAGTAGGATAGGGTCCCGTAGGATAGGTACAGGGGCCGAGGCCTATGGGGCCACCACAGACCATGCCTATATCTAGGTTACGGGATGCCCTAGGTGAGGCTAGATACTACCAAGACTAGCTGATGGTGGCTGGGATAGACTTTCTATCCTATGGAGAGTACCGGGCATAGTAGGTGTTGAGTGAGAGGACTAGATCCCACACTCACAGTGTGGAGAGCACAGGGGGGCCATCAAGCTTTGAGGCCAAATTAGGGAGAGGCTACCAGGGCACGAGATGGAGGCTCGGGTGAGGTGCCAATAGGACCCAACCACCACCTCTGATGGGTGGGGAGATGTTATCCAGTCGCCAGATAGTGGCCGAGGAGGCAGAGGGTACAAGAGATACAGATATGGAGGATATCCACCGAGATGCCTGATATATGGCTCCTGATTTTTGATGTATGGTAGTCATTTTTTGATATATACCAGCCTACGTGCCAAAGATAGTGAGGATGTATGAGAGTTTTTGTATATTTTGAGCATATATCGGCCTACGTGTACGCCGAAGAGATTTTGTATTGGTTTATTATTTTATTGTATATGAGACCGACCTGTATGCCGATGATTTATTGTAGTGAGTATCAGACTGTGTGCCAAAGATTTTGAGATGATGGACATGATTGGATATCCTATGTACATTGTATTGAGACACATATTTATTTATATGATGAGATACGTGAGATGCTTGATTTGTTGGTGTTTTGATGAGACTTTTGATTTGTTGTTGTGATATGGATAGAAATTAGGTGAGTTAGGCATGATGGAGTCAAGTCGGTTTAGGCATGGATCGAGTCAGGTCTTAGGCATGGATCGAGTCAGGTTGGTTTAGGCATGGATCGTGAGTTAGGTTTAGGCATGGATCGAGTCAAGTTAGTTTAGGCATGGTGGAGTTAGGTCTGTTGAAGTTGTGATTCATTATTTTGTGTAATGAATGATAATATGGGTCATGTGTGAGATGTTTTATAATATACGCATGATGATGGTAGATAAATAGTAGTCATAAGAAATGTATGTTGTGATGATGATAAAAATGTGTTACAACTTGTTGTTTGTGTGGTTTAATTTCCAATTCTGTGATATAAAAAGGAAACTACGTAGGGGAAAAATGTGATTTTAGGAAGATGAAAAGATGGATTGGTTAGGGTAGAGAGTGGCCGAGCTAACCTCCAAGGGCCCCATGCCCTCGGAGTGCTGCCTACATAGTCCTAGTGAAAAGGGACCTCAGGCCGATGTAGTTCTCCCATAAGCTAGGGAAGAATATGAGGGGGTATGAAAATGAGTTGGTAGGTTTTAGGCCTGTTGTGGGTTTAGGTCTATTAGGTGTGTGTGGGTTATAGGAAAATTGGTATAGGTGATGTTGATTGTGGAAAAAGAATAAGATTACCCCAAAGGTAAGTGTTGAGGACCAAATCTGTATAAGGTAATCAAAATGTAAATAACGTCGTTTAAAAGATAAGAGGAGGCAATAAAGCCACCTAATTGGTTAGGATCATACCAAGTAGATCATACCATGGAGGAGGTGATGAACGTAAGACCCTAAAGACATTGCATGATTGATTGTTCTAAGGTGAAAAGTAGTCACACATGATCACCAAATATCTTGGTTTCCAAGAGGTCCCTTGAGGTGGCGGAAAGGGAGTGGGGATGGTGAGAAAAGTGAAAGGTGGTTAAATTTTATATGATATGTGGTAGCATGCTCTTTAGGCAAGAGATCCGAGGTCACAATGGGCAAGTCCATGATGAAAGTCTTCTATTTTGACTTTTATTTGACGTGATTGATGTGGGAAGTCTATATGGGATGAGGAATTT
>CM031242.1:713771934-713905156 GCA_018340775.1 Taxus wallichiana var. yunnanensis | reverse complement strand
TTCATTGAGACACTTCGAAGTGATTCTATACATAATGGTTTTATCACCTTCTCGCATGTATCACCAATCGGAGCTACTATGAGAATATGGTTTGAATCCATATTTAACCAGTAGATGATTCCCATGCTTTGTTAGCATAACTCATCTAGATGAAAAAATAACCACATGAACACATGAGGGATTTAATTGCCAAGTTTCAAAAGATACTTTATAAAATTCCTCTTACTACTTCCCTTAGTGATGAAAATCAGAAAGTATTTTTCATTAATGTTTTTCACCTGAAGTTTGTTATCAGCTGCATAGAGAGAACATCCTGCTAGCTTGTTGGAAACTCAAAACATTGTTATCAAAGTAGGTGATAATCTTATCATAGAAGGTAAAATCAAGCATTCAGCTCCTAAGGTTGAACGTTCTACTTAGACCTAGTACTTGATCCGCAAATGTAAAAACTAGCAAATGATATGTTGAAAATAAATAAGCAAATGTGCAACTGTAACAATGATGTTCCTAAAAGACTATAAATTGAAGCTACCCCAAGAGTGAATGAAGAAGATCAAGATGTTGTTACCGTGATCCACCGAGACCGTGATTTAGTAAACCTTTATGGCGACTCCAACATTGGCTACTTAGACTATGAATCAGAAAATGAGGTTGATTTCTTATTAGATTTGGGAAGATCAAGCGTTGAAAAATAAGAAGCCACTGAATTCATTTCCTATGCATTTTCACCATCTATCTTCCAATACCAAGAGCCTCTTGTGACAAAAAACTCCCACAAATCATCCATGGAGGAACTGGTCAAAGAAGAGCATGCTACCCAAATCAGTCTACATGAGGAGAGCCATGATGAATCAATTGAAAATAAAAATCATCATGACAAGAGTGAGAGTCTTTTACATAGTTTTCTGTGGAAGCGGAACAAGGATCAAATCGACTGATATGTAACTTTATTCAAGGAAAGGAAAGTTTGCAAAATACCCCCATTTATGGGGACGAGCTTCAAATAAATGGGAAAATCATGAGGATTGTGCCTTTTTAATAAGATATTTGGCTAGTTTAGATCCAAGCAAGGAGTTAAACCAAGTCATGCTTATTTCAGAGCATGAGGATGAGCTAAAACGCACCAAAGATCAACCTCAAGTACCTCTCAAATTTAAAAATAGAACAACTAAAGGAGGTATTTATTTTACTTTTTGTTGTTGATACTTTAGTAAGAAGGGTGGAGAACCAACTTCAGAATAGTTTTTCACTTCATAAGAACCATATTCAATGCAAATTCAATTACATGGTCTAAGTTTGTGAAGAAATGAAGATATTTCTCCCTATCATCTGCTGCATGATTCATTTGAGATTCCTTCACTTCTCGGTTAAAGTAGAGTAGGTAGTTTTATTTTTCCGTAAAAAAATTGCTTGTGCACACTCTGCATGTTTCACTTGGGACATGTATGATTTTACATGTTCAGATATAGTTTTCTGCTGTGTTCAGTTCTTTTCAGATCAAATAAGATAGTTGGAGCAATTAAGGGGCTTTATTTAGAGCTCCACATATTGTTTCTAGCTAATGGTCATCGAGGTAGTTCCTTTTAGTTGGTGTTAAGTTCATCACAAGTTCAGAGGGAAAATTTTTAAATAAAAATATCAATTTCTTCAAGGTTAAACTTGACTCCATAGCCCAATGGACAAGACTTGAAACTAAGATATGTTAGGATCTCATCTTCATTTCTTCCATTTTGGTAAAAATAAAGATGTCCATAGATAGAACTAATTGAAACTGTCCCCAAATATTTCACTTAGAAATATTGGGATATCCCTTTAAATTTTACAGGATTGCTTTCTAGATTTATTCAAAAGATTGCGGGAGGTTGTTTTTGGAAGCATTGGAAATACCCATTTGCCCAAAATTCCCTAAGAGTCCCTAAAAAGCTAAGTACTTACTTTGTTAAGCAATTCGGTTTCTCAAATTACTTTACTTCTAATTTGTAGTAACTCACCCTCCAAAACCTGATTTGCATTATTGCCTTATTTGCGCTAAATTGAAGTCACTTTACTTTGCTAAATAAAATAAGAAAAGTAGTTGTTAAACCCCGCAAAGCTAGCTATTACTCCATTTCTTCTTTGCATTAAAATGAAGTGCTCTTACAAAGATGATTTGTGCTAAATCGATACCACTTTACTTATAAAAATTGATAAGTAAAGTAATGTTCAAAACCCGCATTACTAAGGCTTTAGTTCATCGGGCTTTCGGGCCTACTTTACTTTCCTCACCGTTATCAAGTAAAGTAAATGCTAATCATTGAAAACAAAGCAATTTCTACTTCCTTCTTTGCATAGAATCGATGTACCATTACTGCCCTCATTGTGCTAAATCAACACTTTGCTTTACTTGGTAAAGTAAACAAGTAATGTGCATGCCAAACACCGCGTAACTATGGACCTAGTTTATCAGCATTCTCAAACTACTTTACTTGCTTACAAACACAAAGTAGTCAAGTAAAGTCATGTCAAAATCCCGTAAAGAAGAGAAATTGCTTTACTTCTACAAGTAATAAGTAATGGGGGGTCGAAATCCTGCAAAGAAAGGAATTTCAACAACTCATTTTGGCCATAACTTTTGCCTAGGTGCTCCCTTTTTTGAGTTCTTGGACTTTCCGAAAAGCTCTCGACCTCCTCTACACCATGGAATCATGAAAAACAATTTTGGTAGGAGTAAGTGGGAGAAAATAGAAAAAAATATGTAGTTCAAAGTGGGAAATAGTAATGCGGTTGTTGAAACCCGCAATACAATCGGAAAGTAGTAATGGGGGGAGTCAAAACCCGATCGCTATAACTTTTTCTCACGGTTCTCCGTTTCCCAAGATCTTGGACTTTTCGGAAAGATCTTAACGTCTTTCTACACCATGGAATCATGAAAATCAGTTTTTAGTGGGAGTAAGTGGGATAAAATGGCAAAAAACTTACACGTATTTTAGTGGAAAACAGAATGTAGTGAAACCCGCAACACACTAGAAGCGTGTGGGGGGTCAAAAATCTGATTGGCTATAACCTTGACCAAGTGCTGCGTTTTTATTTCTTATACTTTTCGTAAATTTCTGACCTCCTCTACACCATGGAGTCATAAAACTCGCTTTTAGTGAAATTAGATGGGAGAAAAAAGGACAAAAACATTCCCAAGCATAATCATGTTTTCAAAAACTCATCACTTCATCAAAGTAATAAGTAAAGGAGTTGTTAAAACCCACAATATAAAGAGAAGTAAGTTAGTGGGGTCAAACCCCGATCGTCATAAATTTTGCTCATGTGCTCCGTTTTCAAGATCTTAGACTTTCTAGAAATCTCTCGACCTCCTCTACATCATGGAATAAAAAAGGTAATTTTGGAAAGGGTATTTGGGAGAAAAATGGAAAAAAACACTTCCAACATGAAATAAATAGTTCAGTGCGCAGAGCTATCAAATTTAATGCGGTATGGGCAATTTTATTCTTCAAAGAAAATGGGGAAAAGCAAGACCGAGGTTCTATAGCTAGAATAATTTGTTATTATTATTATTCAAGGTTATATCCGTTCAATCAAGTGTGGATTAATTTTGGTTAATGTCAGAAAATATTCTAGTTCTTAATCACAAAGGTAACCCTAATTCCCTATATTATTACTCCCCTCTACCTCATTTCGAAAAGGTAAATTCCTCCCTTTTACTAATCGAGTAGAAATTTACCACAAGTTTAGGGTGGAGTATTCATGTGTGATCCCTATAATGAACATTTCATATTTTATAATGTGGCATGCAATGAGAATTGAGGAGGAAAATTACCAAAAGGAGGGACTTAGTCCTAAAGAGTTATGAAAATCCACTAATTTGTCCTTTTGACTAAAAATTTTCCAATAGATTCTTTGTTGGGAATGGTAAATGTCATAAATGGAAAGGTACCATCTTGTAAATAATTGTAGATATCCACTTATCGAAAGAAAGGGAATAACAACATCAAATACCAAACATAATTGTTTCATGTTGTAAAATACCATGAGATGATCATTTGAACTAGAAATATGTAGTATTCAGAGACAATCGTAAGAACAATCTAATAGTATCCATAGCATTTTCTGACCTCTTTTGTTTTCTAGGTGAGCTATTGGAAGGTGATCTAAACAAATTACTCTTTAAATTGTCCACCATACATTTATATGGTATAATATTATCATTTTTGACTTTATATTCATCATTTACTTGTTTGATGATGAGTTGTGAGTCACCAATAACCTCAACTTGTTTGATATTCCATTTATAAAAACTTTTAAACCTATAATGAGAGCTTCATATTCAAAGAATGTTATTTATACATGGAAATTTCCTAATAAGATCACACTATAGGCGTTATAAGATCACAACTTCCCCAAAATAATTTTCCCCGAGATTTAAATTGTGAATGACCCATAAAAGTATTTTTTTAGGTCTAGCTTCATGTACTAAAATGAACTATCGCAATCCATATTCAACTAATACCCGTAAGGGTGATTCTATCACCATTGAAAAACACTTGTTCTTTTATTGTTCTTTGGTGGAAATATTTGATATCAAACTCAAAGTAAAATGATCTAATCTTCCATCCTCCCGATGAATGAAGTTTGGATAATAGGTATCCCAGTACGTCAAATTTAGATATGAGATTTATTTTTTTGCCACACATAATGGAGAATCTATGGAAAGCAAAAAAAAATAGCCAAACATACATTTTAAATTTATAGATAAATTAGCCCATAGGAGATCAAGGTATGGCGAGTAAGACATGGATATTCCTTTATGTTGGTGATCATGTTTTTCCAAGAGATTTCAAAAATTGAGTGGTAGATATATTACAACAATGAGGGTTCACCGAAGGTATACAAGGTCAAGAAATGTGGATTAGTGAAGTGTTTCGTAGTTAACAAACAAATTGCGGAAATAAGGATCCTAGTGGAAATCAAAATCCTTTTTTAAGAATATGGGAAAATGAATAGCATTTATGTACAAGTTTGAGATAAATATGTCAATAAAATGAATTTTTCCTAAGTACATTTTTAAGGTTCTGGAGACGAGTCATCTCCGTTGAACTCACATTTTTTAACCCTTGGGATTGAGCCATCTCGTGGTTAATTCTTCTTGGGTTTCACTTGATTCCTCTTCTGGAGATTATGAAGCCCAATAGTTTTCCTATGATGAACCTGAACACACACTTCTTCATATTTAATGTTATCTTATAATCCCATAGTCGTCAAAGATATGATGAAGGATCATCTAGTGTTCTACTCTAGTTTTTACTTCAATATATTATCCACACAATCTTCTAAACTATCATGCAACATATCATGAAATATGATATTCATGGCATGTTGATATGTGGCGTATGTTCTTGAGGCCAAAAGGCATGACTTGATAGAAAAATGTTCCCAAGGAGTAGTAAAAGCAATTTTATGTTAATCCTCTTCTACAATTTTGATTTGGTTATAACCAAAGAATCCATCCATGAGGGATAAAATTTCATGGTTGGTTGTTGAATTGAAAATCATGTCGATATTTGGAAGAGGAAAATAATCTTTAGGACATGCTTTATTGATGTCCTAAAGATCTGCATAAATATGGATACCAACAAGTTTCTTGAATAAACATGATGTTGGAGATCCATTATGAATAATCAATAGGTCTAACAAAACCTACTTGTAACTTTTCTAGTTCTATTTAACTAAAAGAGCTACATGTGGATGTATTTTACATAGTTTTTATTTGATAGGATTTGTTGATTCATGTACAACGAGGTTATGCATAACCAAAGAAGGATCCAAGCCTGGCATGTCTATATAGGACCAAGAAAATACATCCACAAACTCTTTGAGGAGTATAGTAAAATCCTTTTATTCATGTGTGGAAAGAGAAGCTCCTAGTTTAACAATTTTAGGCTCGTCCTCTATACTAATGTTGACATCGATAGTCTCTTCAACCAACTAATTTTGAACCATCCTCCATGTGTGTAGGATCAGAGAGGGAGATTGAGTTCTTCCTCTATTGGCATCTCAATGAGATTTTCACTAATAGAATGATCACTTATATTATCCTTTTTTAATTTTTCATTTTGTTTTTTCAAGTGCCTCAAAGAGGTTTTCACTATAGGACCTAGATTTTTTATTTTGTTAGTTTTTTTATATTTTGGCCTCTTTCTCTTTTTTCGACCATAGAACTCAACCTCCTCCCCAAAATATGTATACATCGAGGTTAATAGAGAATCCTTTCTTATGATCTCCTAAAGGTACATCATCAATGTAACCCCATGAAATCCCTAATTGCTTCTTCATTCTAAAATAAATCAAATGGTATGTGTTTTTGGTCCCAATCAATGATAGGCATGGGTGTATGAGGTCTAGTTCAGGAATGGAGGAGGATAAGGTTAAAATAACAGTGTCTCAAAATAGGTTTGTGGAGGTAATATATTTGTAGAGACTACGAAAGAGACTTTAGTTCACAATCATAATCCAAAGATCTATCCTCATGTTCAGAAGAGGTGGCATCAAATTATGAGGTTATGCCCATAAGAGGGCTAATATAATGTCATATATGTCCATTTTTTTTCATGTGTCCAAAAGAGGCTTCATGAACACCTTTTCATATAAGCTACATCCATATCCTTTTCATCCCATATACATCATCTTTTTAGGGATGATATATTCTAAGGATTGATAGAAAGAGGCCATATTTTCATTAGGGGACTGGAATGTATAAGTACTACCCAATTTTTCATCTATTAGAGACCACTAGAGGGTAAAATTTTCAATATTGTTAGGTTCTCTAAGTTATTTTCTGGCTAAAAGTTTGGCCTATCACATGTTTTGGGAAATAAGGGAAGGTTTGATACAAAGAGGGCTTGTTGGAGGTCATATTCTCCACAACCGGTATGAAGGATTTTCAGCTTGGATTCCCATGTAGCCAAAGGGGAAATCGAGGTAGAAAAGCACCACTTTCATGAGGTCAAGTTGTATTATGGATTGACACAAGAGGTGATCCTCTCGATTTAAGCTCCAAAGCTAATTCCATAAGAATTTGTAAGTTGCTTGCAATAACTAGTTAATGCTGGGACAAGAGGGAAAAGGTCAGTGGGTCACTAGGGATTGTAATTTCCTATCCTTGATGATATAGTTTGATATACTGTGGAAGGTGGAGGAACGGTTTGCATGACATGGATCCATGTGCGATCGAGGAGAATGTTATAGGAATTTCCAAGTGAATGATATGAAATTTGTTTCATGCGTGATAGGCCCAAGTTCCATCAGTAAGCTAATTGTGCTCGTATTATCATTTTGTATTGTCAGAAACCTTAATGGCGATCACATTAGGTTCCAGAAATAAGTATGTCTTAGTTGGTTCATCAAGAAGAGTACATATATTAAGGCCATATCATTTCTTATAAGCACTCCTTTTAATATTTTACAGGAACATGATCACTTTTATCTACAAGGCTAGGTTATGATTTGATTATCCGTAGGAATCTCGCTTTGGTAAAAATTATTTTCATGTTTTGCATGAACCATGGAATGTCATTTCATAGAAACTCTCGACTCCTAAAGGGTCTATAGAGGATTCCATCCTTGTGAATATTAGATATCTTAAGAATATCCCGATAGAAATCTCTAGTTGTCTTCTCAACATGTTCATGAGCCATAATGATGATCACATTAGGCTCTAGTTCAACATCGAGTATGTCTAAGTTATTTCAAAATTTTAGAGTGCATATATTAAGGCCAAATCCATTGTCCATAAGAACCCTTTTAATCTTTTTATATGTAATGATCACTTCCATATATAAGGGCTTAAGTTGTGTGTTTGATTATCCGTAGGAATCTCATTTTGGCTAAAAATGATTTTCTCATATGGGTGATTTACACAACCAAGGATTGGAAGTGCAAAGCATCAATGTTTGTAGGAAATCTTGACTCCTTAAGGGTCTTATAGAGGATGTCCTTGTGAATAATAGATATCTTAAGAAGATCTAAGATAGAAATCTTGATGATTGTCTTCTCAAGATGTTTTAGGAGATCGTAATGACCATCCAAATGAGTAGACAGAGGGGGCTTTGGGACAATAAGATGAGTGTGTCACATTGTAATGGCATATTCTTTGGATTTTATTTTGATGGTGTTGATATGGTCAGTGATAGGATGGACATATGTCATAAGAGAATCAAATGGTTTAGATGTTTGGGAAACAAAATGGTTGGTAATTTTTTTCTTGAGGGATTGACCTCTATCCATTATTTTCTAGTTGTTTGTGCTTTGGTAAGGGTTATTTATAGATCCCTAACTGATCATTAGACAATTTTAGGGGTTCTTTCATAAGTAAGTCAATTTTAATATCTCCTCGATCTAGGAGATCTTGGATGAAGTTTTTCAATTTCATGCACCAATCCATGTCATGACCTTTAACATGGTGATACACACAATATTTCATGGTCTTTGTACCATGAAGGTTTAGGTGCATCATCCATGAAAGGGGTGGTGGTTGGAAACTTGACCATATTGGTAGTCGAGTTGATTTAGGATCAATGATAGGGATTTCATGAGTGGAGTGTATTCCCTATGTTTAATTCCTAATTTAAGTGGTCGTGTGTGAGTTCTAAATGCTAGATATTTTGAACCACTTGTACATGCTTGGAATCTATGATTCCATCACCTACAACTTTTTTTTTTTTTTAATAATTTGGATTTTTCTATAGGTTTTGATTTGTAGATATCTCATTGAAAGGGTTTAAGACCCCTTTGGCCAATAAGGTTTTTTCTATTTGATTTCCTTTTCAATGACTTCTTCAAATATTCCCACATAATGCATTTAAAAATGGAAGGATATCTCAGAAGTGTAAATTTTTCACAAATATACTTATGTATTTTTCTTAGGAATGGAGCAAGGGAAGCGGCTATCCAAACCCCCCATCGCATTAATGTAAGAAAGTAGTGAATTTCCCATTATTTCATTGTTTAGAACTACATAGGTCTAGCATGGTAATATCACTCTCCATATTGAATGAAAAGGTATAAAAAAAATTCTCAACTAAGTCCAAAAAATTAAAAATAGACCCTTTGGGAGATGGAGAAACCATTCAAGTGTTTGCCCCAAGACTCCATGGAAACAAGTGAATAAGATAGTTATCATTGTAAGTGACTTCCTGACATGCCATGAAGAAGTATTTTATGTGATCATGAGGATCACCTTTACCCCTATATTTTTTAAAATTTAGGGAAGTAAAATTTTTTGGAAAAAGGGAGTACATAACATCTCCAATCAAAAGGATAAGGACATGGTTCTTCAAATTGATACTTTTTTATTATGTCCCATGTTGTTTTCTTACAAGCCAACAAGCACATATTTCATAGACTTTTATTCTTGTTCAAATATTTTTTGCATTAACATGGGAGGTATATGTGTATGAATTGGATTTGGATGCTTCACCGCCATGGTTTTCAATGTAGTGTTCAACATATGTCACTTTAGGTTTTTTTAGTGTGAGTAGCTATGTGTATCTCTATGGACATGCGAAGCTAGATTTTCCAATTGGTGACTAAGAGTTTGTAATTATTGTTACATGGTGAATTCTTCATTGTGTGGTTTAGGGGTTTCATGTTGGGATTCTTCACCCTCCATTATGGCATCATGGTTAATTCTAATAAAGGGTATATGATTTATCATTTTAGTTTTATAGGTTGTTGACTTCATTGTGACCTTCATGCAACTTATCTATGTTGAGTATCATTTTCATGTTCATGGTTAACATGTCTTTGGTTCATTCTAAAAGGAGGTTTTGTTCTTTCTTCCCCTAAATCATGCTAGTATAAATGGTTGGATCAAAATCAAAGAGAAATTTAGCCCCTAATTCTACCAAACACACAAGACTTGGTCTTTTTTTTAATAAGAAGTTATTATGTGAGCGGGATCATTTTCAAATATTTTATGGGGTATTTCTTCCTCACCCCCACTATGATCAAAAAGTCTTTGTTCCTCATCAGAAGATGGGTCTAAAGGGTTCCTGAGGAAGGGGAGATTAGATGCATGCACTCTTGTGTGTTAAATGTGTGATAGGTGCAACATGATGGAATGTGTTTTGTAAATATTTAGGATGTTTTGTAAAATTTTACAAGGAATCTAAGTCAAAATGAGTAGCGTAATTCACTACAAAAGGTGAAGATTTTCCAAGTGTTTGAGATGTATGATGAAAGTTATCAAGGAAAATCTATGAAATTTGGCAATAATGACTCGAAGATGAAATTTCCTAGGTTTGATGTTCAAAATTTGTAAGGTGAAACTAGAAAAAATTTTGATAACATAACAACGTAATCTCAACACTTAATCAAGTTTGGGAAAACAATTTTTCAAGCCAATTTTCAAAAATGGTTGATATAATTTTGATAGAATTTCACCTCATTGTTCTCTTTCTAAAGGAAGCCAAAATTTTTGAGTGAAATATGATTTGTGATGGAAAAAATATAGGATTATGCGACCCAACTTGGATAAATTTTCACCTTGTTCTATTACTAAAACAAGGTTTTAACTCGAAAAAAGTTTTGCTATGTACAATTTGTGATGGAGGATATGTGGCCAACTTGGATGGAGTTTTTTGTTCCATTACAAAATCAAGGTTTTAACTCGAACAAATTTTTACTTTGTAAAGGTTTGGTACACACAAATAATATAGGATAAGGTCAGGCTCAATGACGATAATTCCTAGGGATTTTAGACTTTCACTCACCAATATTTTTTTTAATGAGTACACATACCATAATAAATTACACATTTAAATACATGTTTATACCCTTAAATCTATATGAATGGAGTTTGTCACCACTATTAATTTATTTTTTTGATTCCTCACGAGTTTACTAGTCAAGTGGAAATTGGGGCACTAGTTTTTTCTTTGGCCAAAAATTTCCCTCAATGTGTCCTAAAACTTTAGGGTTCATGTGGTACTCCTATAACCACATGAGTTTTAGGGCTTAAGCCCAAGTGACTTCCCATATGATTCTTAAAGTAGGTGGGTTTTACCCTTATCCGAACTTGATTCAATGAAAATGTGTTTTTTTATTCATCTATTTAGCAAAGTGTTAGATTATCTTTTGATTGAATTAGGAACCTACATGTAAATTTGTTAGTAATTTGTTTGTTTGAATTGTATGGTACATATTTCCAATTTCATGTAATGGTCATACACACAAACAATTAGTAATTTTCCATGCTACTCAAAATGTTAGAAAAACACTAATATCGCAATCATTTCTATTTCTCAAGATCGCTCATGAAATACAAGAGAATATGCATACATGGCATTGATCAAATCAAAAAATGGAAAATTAAATGAAAGATGTGAAGTGTTAGTAGTTATCACTTAACTTGCACCAATGAAATGCAACTACGTAAAGAGTTTAATTACCACATAAAACAATAGGAAATTGAAGATGAAATAAAATTTCAAAAATATAGTGATAGGTATTACACAACACATGCTATGCGCTATACCAATATGCTAAAATGCATAGCACAAGAGAAACTACGTTAGCACAAGAATAAAATGCACGTAAAATGTAATGCATAGTACACGTGACGCTAACAAGAAATGAGCCATATAACAAGAAATGAGTAGTAGGTAATGAGTTAGAGTGTAACATAGCTATACTAGAAGTAGTAAAGCATAATAAAAATAGTGAAGATGGTAGCGCGTTAGAACATAATGAACTAGTGAAAACATCGAAAAATAGTGAAAAAAAGGGATCTAGTACATGTGAATCAATGTATAAGCTAGAAAAAGAACATGTGACAAATGATAGCATTTTAACTAATATGCTAGCGTGAAGCTAGAAAATTGCATAAAAAGCCTATGCTGCAAAAAGATGTGCAAAAATAACCAAAAACAGCATATTTTTCCCAAAGATTCAATTTTGACAGAACTTCACCTCCTTTATACCTGCAAAGAAGACTCAACACTACCAAACACTAACATACATGCTCAAAAACAAAGAAATTTCAACAAATTGAAAGAACTTGCATGTAAAATGGAAAAATGAAGCTTTAAACTAAGAAAAATAAATGAATGCACATAGGGAAAAGGATTTCCCACCTGAGCATGCCATATATGCATGGTAAACTTAAACTAACTAATTAATTGAATGAACCTAACACCAAGTAGATCCTAACTTAGTTAAATTCAAGCAAATACATCATGATAAAGTGAAAAAGGAAGCTAGTTAAACCACAAAATATGAATCTATACTAAGTGAAAACCTCCTTTTGATCTTTTTGATGTGCTTTGGATGTAGATATTTCTTAGTGAGATAAACATAGACCACACACGATCAAGGATTTCTCAAGAAAAGGAAGAGATCTCATCAAGTATGGTTTAATTGTCATTTTGATTCTTCTCTTACTACTCTTTAGCAAGTAGAAAAAGGAGGAGATTTAACAAGCCTTCCAATAACATAAAATGCTCTTCTCAAGTATAATGTCTGTCAAGGACATGGTGTAAGTTTAGACAAGGTGTACTAGGTTTCTTATATAGCTTTCCATTTTGGGAGAAGCTTGCAACCTAGTGAATGTGGGATAAGTGAATGTAGAATTAGAAAGGATAAGTATGATTAGAAGAGATTAATTAGATATTAGTAACTCATGGGAGTTTGGGAAGGTTTAATTAATCAATTAGGATTAATTAATAGGCCAAGTTAAGCTTATAGAAGCCATTTGAGATGATTTGAGGGGAAATTAATAGATTTTAAAGGGTTTTAGAGGGGTATTTAACCAATAAGAGGGTTTATTGATTAAATACGAGATTGAAAGCTTAATTAATTAATAATGGTTAATTAATTAATCAAAAGAGGATTTTAACTAATGAAGCAATGTTAATTGGCATCTAAGATAAGGGATGAGGCTAGTTAACTAACGAAATGTCGTTAATTTACCGAGATGAAGGAGAATGTTAGCTAATTAGTGAAAAATCACTAATTATAATGAAATGATTGTAAAGAAGACAATTAGTGCAAGGTGAAAGAAGAGAAATTGTGTAAGGTCATGGATGAGGAAATAGATTCCATAGAAAGAAATAAAACATGGAAGCTAATGGATTTTCCTATAAGTAAACAATTCAATAGAGTTAAGTGAGTCTATAAGACCAAAAGTACAATAGAATAAAAATAGAAAGGCATAAGGAAAGGTTGGTTGTTAAAGGATATAAACAACATCCTAGAAGAGATTACAATGAGATCTATGCTCCAATTATAAGAATGGAAACCATGTGATTTGTCTAAGCAATAATCCAACACAAGTGGAAGGTATTCCAAATGGACGTAAAGTCTACATTTTTTAATAGAGTGTTGAAAGAAGTTTATATTGAACGGCCACCTGGTATGAGGTCTTAGGAAAGAAGGAAAATATACGTGCTAAAGAAAACACTCTCTGACTTGCAAGCAAGCACCAAGGCGTGGTATAGTCGTATAGACATGTATTTGTTGAGCAATGGCTTCAATAAAAGAAGTAGAGAGCCCACACTCTACATTAAGGTTGTAAATGGTAAGATTTTGATTGTTTTTATGTAGATGAACTGATTTTCAAAAGCAATAATGACCTATTGATTGTTGAATTTAAAGAAGTAATGAAAAGGAGTTTGAGATTACGGACTTGAGTCTATTCAAGTTTTTGGGTATTGAGGTAAAATAAATGGACATGACATATTCATGTCTTGATTCAAGTATGCCTTAGAAGTTTTAAAGAGGTTTAGAATGTTGAACAACAAGCTTGCGCCAACACCAATGGCTACGGTCTAAATTAAGTAAGGAAGATAACAACAATGAGGTGAATCCAACCTTATATAAGGGCATGGTTAGAAGTTTAATGTATTTGACAAAGAACTACCCTAATTCGATGCATGCAATAAGCTGGCGATTTCTAGATTTATGGAAACACATAAAGAGACACCGGAAAGAAAGAAAGAGAATCTTGATATATGTCAATGACACGAAAGATCATGACATTTTGTATACCGCAACAAGTAACTTTGAGTTGATTGGTTATACACATACCGATGGGCAAGTAATGTAGATGAAAGTAAGAACGCATCTGGATATGTGTTCCACATTAGGTCAAGATCTATTTCAAGGGCATCCAAAAATAACCCATAGGTTGTCTCTCCACAACAAAAACTAAGTATGTTGCAGTGAAGAAATACAATGGCATGTCGGGTTATTTAGCTTAGGAGAGTCTTAACAAACTCGAGCAAGGAACAAGGAGATGTCACAACCATATTTTGTGACCTCAATAGCCTCACAAAGAATCCAATCTTCCATGGTCAAAACAAGCATATTGAAATCTGCTATCATTTTATCAAAGAGTTGGTAGAGTATGGAGAAATAAAACTTCAAGATTGCGATCTATCCGAGCAAAAGCTCATGGATATTTTCACTAAAGTATTGTCAAAAGATAGTTTTGAGAACCTAAGAGAAAGGTTCGGTAGCAAGATGTTGTAGAAGCAAAGCTTTGAACTCGCTTCATATTCATATAAGTAGGGTCGAACTCACTTGCATTCATTTAAGCGAGTCCGAACTCTTTATACAAACAAAGCTATGAACTCATACGAAATCTTCATGTTGTTTGCGAAAAACTATGAACTCACATAGCCGACTTCAAACTTTCTCCGGGCTTGCACAAAAAAATTGAACTCATACAAGTGAGCTCTAGAATTTCTCTAGACTCGCACATAAAAATGCAAACTCATATAATCAACTATGGAATTTCTCCGAACTCATGCAAAAATCTTCAAACATTCAACAACAAGCGCCAAATTATTGTCTTACATTTGAAAATACTTGAAGGTGGTAGTTGTGATTAATAGGGAGTGTTGGAAAATTAATCCCAACCTTGAAATTAATGTTTGTCTTGTGCGGCCCCTAATTAAATTATCCTAATTTACATGATTTACAAAAACTATGATGCTCAAATTTGAACTACATGTTGTATGTTGATTGGTCTTTGGTGGTTGAACTTTTGGGTGAAGACAAAAAGGAGGGAAAATGCATATGCCCAATTTTTTAGTATAGAGAGTAAATAAGCAAAATCAAAACAATTGTTCTAACATAGGTGCGAAGCAATAAAAGAGGAGAACTTCGCCAAAATAAAACCAACAATAGCATGGAGCAACAAATCCATTAGATGAGTCCGAGTATTTAGGAAGAACAAGGAATGTACGGCAAAAATTGTTTGTATGCAAGTTTTGGATAAGTTTTTGTAATTTTCTTGTTTTCATAAATAGAAATATTTGGTGTACACATTTGGCCACAGAGCAACAACTCTGTTTTATTGTTTTTGTTTATATTTCATCTTGTGTTAACCTCCCCCTCTCAGCTTTTCCAACATTGTCGTCTCTAGTTTACAAAAAAGTAATAAATACCACAAAAGTGATAAATGCCCAAAAAAGAGTACTACTCAACCCGAATCACCCACAAAGATAAATTATATCTAAAAATCACAAAAATCTAGACAAATTGACTATCGGATAACTAGTACAAATATCTTAAATACACTTATGGATATCAATTTCAAGGTTTTTATCTTGATTTTTAACATACCACTTTGATTAATAACTCCATTACATTTTCTACCAATTTTCCATCGACTAGTGACAAATATCATCATCTAGTTGCATCATGTGAGAGTCTCAAAAACCTTTCTTGGAAAATAAACAATGGACCCCAAATTCTAGGGGAAAGGACCCAATACTTGGGCGGGCCCAATAGTTGAGAGGGTACTTAGAAGGGGGAATACCCAAAACTTGAACAAATTTAAATGAAAACCACTAGTACAAATTACATACTATTGTACAACTTGTACCCAATAATGGTGTAAAGTAGTCAATCATAAGGTGACATCATATGCTCAATTTTAGATACCTAATACACAAATTTAGGTCTAACCCTTTTTTAATGCATTTTAAATCAATTCAAAAAACGACTTTGCCTCCAAATAAGCACATGAAGCAAAAATATATATACATTAAATACATGCTAACTCGCTTATGGGAAAAATTTCAAGTGTTGACATGACACCATATTGTTGCGTACATGCCAAGTTAGGTATCACGAATATTGGTTCCTCTCCCCTACCATATGGAAAAGATATTATTTTTCAATTACTTTAAAGTGATAGTCAAATGGAAATCAAATTTAACACCAATTTTAAAATCAAGAATACCCCCAATTGCCATTGTAAAATACCTCTAAGCATGATAACATATATGCATAAAATGAAACGTACATATATATTTTGCTTTCTAATTATCAAAAATATTAACAAATATTATATTTTCAATAAATAGTCCAAACAATATCCAAATAGTTTATCAAACTTCATATTTAAAATAACACATATTCAAGCTCAAATTTGAAGTAAACAAAATCAACGAAGCTTGAAAATCATCTACATAAACAACATTAAGTCTAAATGCGCAAACAGTGATTAACTTCAAGTTTATAACAAGATGAAAGACATAGTAAAACATGAATACAGTAAAAGTCAAAACGATACCATGTCGTATGCAGATGGAACAGTCACACGAGTAGACTCCTTATATTAAAACCCGTATTGCTTCAGCGTCTCCTTCCAAGAGTTCTTTTTGGTATAAAATTTGTCTAATAAAATGGATCCTCCCTATTACAATGTATACATTAAGTTACCTAAGGAGCATTGAAGTTTGCATCCCAAAGAAGGAAGAGTTTGGCGCTTGGAGCCGCAGTAAAGACTAAAAAAGGAATGGGGAGAAAGAGGGAGAACGAGGCTAAGAGAGAGTTAGCGCCAAAGCACAAGCACCAACCAATGCTAGCCATCAAATGATGTAAATAGAGGATTGAGTGTTGACAAGATGATGAGCTATCGCCTGGTTGTTGCATGAAACAAGGGTTGATATGTGGATCAATGTGAAACACAAGTCACTAGATGATGAAAAGCATGTGCTAGGTTCCAATTAGAAAGATGCTTGCAGGTTAAGCTAAAAAAACCAATATACATGGAAGACTATACAGAATACATAGAAGATGATTGCAAAGTCTTTGCCAAGTGTAAAACTTTGCCACACGTTTCATATGATGCTAAAAAAACCAAGGAATCATATAAAATACACACCTTGGCAGCTCTGCAGGTACCTTGCTTTGGCAGAAACAAGGTCTGCAATTTCACAGAAAAATCCTAGTGTTTTGGCGCTTAAGCTTAGACACGTGAGTAATGGGGGATCTAGCAGTTGCGTGTAGTTTGAGGTACACGGTTTGGCAGTTTGTGTGAGAAAGATTGGCGGTGTGTGCTTTTTTTAAATGAGGTCGTTGGCTTTCCGTTTAGGATATGGCAAATACCCAAATGGCACATTGACAAGATACAATAGATGGGAACCCTACCCACTAGGATACCGTATTTTTATGTGGGTGATTTTAAGTGATCGGGTTGTGGCTTTCAGAGAGGCTTTTTGACCTGATTGTGCCCTTACAGAGTTCTTCATGGCCTTGTAAGGATGAGGATTGTGTGCTGTGAAATGGGCTAATAGGATTGGGGAATTTGGGTCTTGTTTTATCTCAACATTTATCATGGCACCTTGGGAGAAGAAACAAGGGCATAAACTTGAACCCATCCCTGTTATATAGATGACACTTGGTTGGAATAACTTTTTACTGTAATGAAAAATGGCAGAAATGGCGTCTATTAATAAAAAAATGGCATAACGATGAACAAAATAGCATGAATGAAATAGTACCCAAAACGAAGGTGGTTCGAGGGCAAGAGAGCTTTTGCGAACTTGGAGCCAAGCTTCTACGAATTTCTCCTTAGCGTTTTGTTTTGGGGAGCTTCGTGCGATTGTGCAAATGCAATGGTGAAGACGCATCGATGTTTAAGGACTAAAATGACGGGAGGTGGAGTTGGCATCCTCTTAGGTTGGCGAGCCGTTAGGCCACCCAAGGTGCTAGCTCATGCAAAACATAGTCACTTTCCGACAACAATTTTTGGTGGCGACTATTTGGTCAAGGCAATTTCATGCCACATGGGCATGCAATAGTTTTGGCATCCGGGTGGGATGTTTGGTGTATATATGGGTTGTCGCATGGGGGTGGATGGTGTATATAGGGGCCATTGCATGGAGGTCATGCGATCATATATGGGGGTGGATGGTGTATATAGGGCTATTGCATGGAGGTCATGCGATCATATCGCTAGGATAGCCTCTAGCCACATCATATGCTCAATTTTAGATACTTAATACACAAATTTAGGTGTAGCCCTTTTTTAGTGCATTTCAAATTTGTTATTTTAAATCAATTCAAAAGGTGACTTTCCCTCCAAATAAACACATGAAACAAAAAAATATACATTAAATACATGCTAACTCAATTATGGGAGAAATTTCAAGTGTTGACATGACGCCATATTGTTACTATGAGCCAAGTTAGGTATCACAAGTATTGGTTCCTCTACGCTACCGTATGAAAAAGAAATTACTATTTGTCAATTGACTTCTCCAAGCGAAAAGAAGAAAAACTATAAAATGATAGTAAAGTGGATATCAAATTTAACACCAAATTTAAAGGTCGAGATTACCCTAATTGCCATTGTAAAACCCCTATAAGCATGATAACATATATGGATAAAATGAAATGCACATTTATATTTTGCTATCAAATTATCAAAAATGTTAACAAATATTATATTTTCAAAAAATAGATCAAACAATGTCCAATGTATTTGCATATTGTTTGATCTAGTTTTTGAAAATATAATATTTGTTAACATTTTTTATAATTAGGTAGCAAAATATAAATGTGCATTTCATTTTATCCATATATGTTATCATGCTTATAGGGCTTTTACAATGGCAATTAGGGTAATCTCGACCTTAAATTTGGTGTTAAATTTGATGTCCATTTACTATCGTTTAGAATTTCTTTTCTTTTTGCTTGGAGAAGTCAATTGAATTAAACTTCATACTTAAAATAACACAGATTTAAACTCAAATTTAAAGTAAACAAAATCAACGAAGCTTGAAAATCATCTACATAAACAACATTAAGTCTGAATGCGTAAACAGTGATGAACTACAAGTTTATAACAAGATGAAAGACACAGTAAAACATTAATATAGTAAAAGTCAAATTGATACAATGCCGTATGCAAATGGAATAGTCACACAAGTACATGCCTCAGCGTCTCCTTGAAAGAGTTCTTTTTGGTATAAAATTTGTATAATAAAATGGATCCTCCCTGTTACAATGTCCATTAAGTTACGTGAGGAGCATTCAAGTTTGGATGGCAAAGAAGGAACAGTTCGGCACTATAAGGGGCAGTAAAGGCTAAAAAAGGAATGGGGAGAAAGAGGAAGAACGAGGCTAAGAGAGAGTTAGCGCCAAAGCACAAGCACCAACCAATGCTAGCCATCAAATGATGTAAATAGAGGATTGAGTGTTGACAAGATGATGAGCTATCACCTAGATGTTGCATGAAACCAGGGTTGATATGTGGATCAATGTGAAACGCAAGTCGCTAGACGATGAAAAGCATGTGCTAGGTGCCATTAGGAAGATGCTTGCAGGTTAAGCTGAAAAAAACTATATACATGAAAGACTAGCTGTAGAGATGAGGATAGATAGGAGAGGATAGATAGGATAGGATGAATTAGAAGAGAAGCGAAGAGAAAGGTATTAACTTGAAGGTCAATGATACTCTAAAAGGAGTAGGAAAACATTAAGTAATGAGGTTAAGGACATTCTATTTTGAAAGACATAACGTGAAATATTAGAGTTAACAGCAATAAATCCAAATCAAGTCACCATCATCTTGCGAGTGAATTAAACCCTTCCAAATACATTGACAATCCTTTCCTCACAAGCGCTTCTAGAAATAAATTTGATCTCAACATCAACAAAGTGTAAACATTGTGTCCTTCGTATGCAACTTCATTGTATTTCTTTCAAAAATAGATTCCACAAACAATTGTTTCATTCTCTGTGGTCAACCTGTCTTATTCTGATTTTCCGATTTCACTCCAGAATTCCCTCCTATAATGGCACAAACCCACTCCAACAAATATCATCACTTACCTGCAAATCTCTGCTCTATAAATGTAGTTGGATTCACTGCCAAATAAAAGGATATTAAATGCTCTCAGTTTGTCCATACCCATTCTAGGAACAGCTCTATCATCCATAAGGGACATCTCTTATTTTTCCAGAACTGTCTTATCTTGATTGACTGCTTTTGGAGGCCCTGAAAAGAAATACATCTTACAACATCAAAATAGCCATAAATAGTTTTATCATTTAGAATTATCAATTACAGAAAATATAATAGATAACATACCATGATATTTCTGTAGGCATTCAATTTACACAAAAGCTACACACTGTTTGATGTAAAAGCTTCCAATTATGTCATGCACAGATCTTCAAAATTGTTTGACAGCCAGTCTGCCACAAGTAATAGCATGCCACAGCTAGAAAACATGAGATGTTGAATGTTAGAAATAATCTAACACTTAATTCACCATATGTGGATTAATGTGTAATTATAATAAAGTAATTATTTAATTACTTTAGTTAGCTTAGTTGTTAGTGTGTTGTTATCATCCCTTAGATTGTGGAGGATGTTCTTTAGTTAGAATATTGTTCTCGGATGATTTCCTGTAGAAGCTTTTTAGGGGCAATATGCTATTTCTGCATATTTGCTTTGTTTAGGAGATTTGTTCCATGTATTGTGGAAGAGATAGAAGCTGTCCAATATCTATAAATATTGCAGCTCTCTCTTTTGGTTGTAATGCTTCATTTTATATTAATAAAATCACAGCAAGCTCCGCCTTGTTTTTGCAATTTAATCTGGTTTACAGATTTCATTTGGTACCAGAGCAGGTGAGTTAAGGCTGTAGATAATTGCTGAGGAAGTGTTAGAAGATTTGAGGAAGGAGGACTAGAAGCTTGAGCCAGGAGGAGCCATAGATGCCCCCAGCCTCTTCACAGCCCCTGCCCCTTCTCCACACACCCGGCAGCAGTAGAAGCAGCAAGAATTAAAAAATAAAAAAATTGGAAGGGCAATCACAGGCCAGAACACCTGGATGCACCTCCCAACTCCATTATTGTTTTCCAGGTGAAATTATTTCAATTGAGGAGATATTTGTCAATTTCTTTTAATATTTGATGTTGTATTAAATTGCAAATATAACAAATATTATTTTGAAATCTGATTATTTCATTGATAAAAAAAAAGAGTTTCATACAATTGGGGTTGTTATCTATACATAAGATACCCCCCTAATCCTACTTCTAATTCAAGCGGATCCCCAATTCTGGAGGCATCGCTTCTATGTATCAGTATCAATTGTCTATTTCACAGATTTGCAGCAGTGAATAGACATATGGAGCAGTGAATCGAAATTCAAAGAGCCAAATCCAGGAGAGGACCACAGCCAACGTCCAAGAAACGCCGAGCCAACCTCTGTCTGGAATCCAAACGTCGTTCCATAAGCAAAACGCTGTCCAAAGTTCTGAAGCAAAGCCCTGCTAAAACCGTCTTAATGCCACTTGAAAGCATTAAAAAATGGCAATAAAAAGTGAAGGAGAGAACGGCGGCGGAAGAAACAAAGGGGCGGCGGGCAATACAAGACTGATCCATGCCAAGTAAGCCCTAAATCGGATTTTTTTGTAAAAAAAAATTTCCATTTTTGGATGTTGAGAAAAAAATTAGAAGAATAGAAAAAAAAAATTCCATTTTAGGAAAGGGGTCCGGAAAGATCATAAAATCAAAACTTGTATTTGTCATTACTTTCCGCCGGTACCTCGGATTGAGGTGCTATTTTTTTAAAGTATATGTTTTTTCGAGCTCTACGCTTTGGTCCAGTCAAAGAGGCCAAAGAGCCCAAAACTAAATTTGTAAGGGAAAAGAGGCCAAAGTGCCCACAAATTTAAAAAATTGCGAAAATATTAATTTTTCGTAAACAAGAAGGGGGGTGCAATTTTCTTTTCTATTTACAAGATGTTTGTAAAAACGGCCGATAGTGCCGAAAAATCATTGTAAAAGGCCAAAAAGGAGCCCACACTCAATAAAAATCAATTTTGGGGGTGTGTACTGATTTGAGGGGGATTTGTTTCGTGTTTGATTCTCTATCTCTCTTTTCTTTCGTGCACAAATGGCTAACAATGCGCCCAAATTATTTTTGCTCGATTCACAACTCCTACAAGGAGATAATTATGTTGCATGGAAAATGAAAATTAAAACTCAACTTGAATTTGAGGACATAATTGGTGTAGTTGATGGCTCGATAATGAGACCAGAAAATGATATTGCTCAACAACGTGTGTTTGATCGTGCTAATCAAAAGGCAAAACTTATAATTCTGTTTGGTGTAACTGATGATGTACAACCTCATATTCGTCAAGCGACAACTGCAAAAGAAGCATGGGATAAACTAGCAACTGTATATGAAGCTAAGAACAAAAATGCTATTTTGCAATTACAAACACAACTCCATTGTCTCAAAATGAATTCTAATGAGTCTATTGAAGGTTTTCTAAAGCGTGTTGCTATATTGAGATCATCTCTCCAAGCTTTGGAAGTAGAGGTCACTGATGAATCTCTTGTCCCTATTGTATTGAGAGCTTTACCAGCCTCATACAAAATATTTGTCACAACTCTCAACATTATGGGTCCAACTACAAGTTTTGAAGAGTTAGTGAACATGTTACAACAGAAGAGTCCATGAACAAACCTGTAGAAGATGAGGAACAAGCCCTCTCTTCATTCCATAAGGGAAAGAAACAGATTCATACAACTGGTAAGCAACACAAGCAGCATTCTCAACAGAATACTCAAGGGAACACTCAGCAAAAGCAGTGTCAGATTTGTGGCAGAAAAGGACATGACTTAAAAGATTGTTGGTATAACACATTTCAGAAGGGTTCATCTAGTGGCAAGAAGCCAAATTTTCAACAATCTAGTCAGGGTTATCAAAACAAACAACAAGGACAAAGGAAAAGTAACTGGAAAAAGAAAACACCGCAGCACGGCAACATTGCTGAAGAAGAAGATAACTCACCAGATGAGGACTTCCTATTTGCTGCACAATCAACTCAAGAAATCAATTCACCACAGTAATTTGGTATGTTGACTCAGGAGCAACAAGACATATGACCGGGAGAAATGATTGGTTCTTAGAGTTAAAGAATACACCTAACAAAGACTCTGTTTCGTTGGGTGATGATTCATCGTACAAAGTACAAGGAATTGGAAACATCTCCTTACCTCTTGGATCAAGAAAGTGCACAATAAGAGATGTTCTATATGTTCCTGGATTGACAAAGAATCTACTTTCAGTAAGTCACTTTTGAGCACAACTTAAAAGTGGATTTTGATTGTAGAATGGAAAGAAGATGTGTTCAATCAAAGATAAGTCTAAAAACTCCAACATTGTTGCACGAGCTTCGGTGTAGGTCGTATGTTTCACTGATTTTGTTCAAACCAACAATCGTGCCCTCGTAGCTAAGGATACATCATCGGCACATTTGTGGCATCGAAGATTTGGCCATGTAAGTTTTGGCTATCTTGAAACACTTCAAAAATAACATGGTAAGAGAACTACCAAATTTCAAGAAGAATACGAGACAAGTGTACAAATTGTTTGGCGGGAAAACAACATAGAGCTTCTTTTCGAAAAGCAGATACATTCATTGGGCCCGTGGTTAACTTGATCCGTGCATACCGATCAAAGCGGACCTATGAGACCTAGTGATTCAGGGTTTCAATATTTTATGCTTTTTGTTGATGATTACTCACGAAAAATGTGGGTATACTTTTGCATTCACACCAAAGACCAAGCCTTTGAAACTTTCAAGCAATTCAAAGTAGCTTGTGAAAATGCAACCGGTAAGAAAATAAAAACACTCCGCTCGGATCGAGGTGAATACACCGATAATGAGTTCAAAGCTTTTTGGAAACACATGGAATTCGTCGACAAATGGCACCTCCATATTGTTGGTCCGAAATGGATAAACGAGCCAACAGCAGTGTGCGGGGCAAGCCCCTCTTTGAGTCAAGCAAAGCGGCGGTTTATTGCTATTCTACCAGCAGGAATCTATGCAAGTCTCACAGATTCTGCCTTCGGGGGTTTGGGATCTCATCCCAGTGGGGTGTTTCCGACTGTGAAAAGAAAGGAAAGGAAGAGGGGATGAGGAAAGAGCAGGTCCGAAGGAAGAAAAGAAATGAATTCCAAAGCAGAAAGGTCAGAAGATTTATGTTTTGGGATTGGTAGTAAACAGAGCCAAACCTACTTGCATAAATAAACAAAGCAATACTGATGATGAATAAATGACAAAAAAAGCAGATATGAATCTAACAGGAATAAACACATACGAGATCTAACATAAGAAAGGTCTGATGCATAACACAACTATTCAGCACAAAGTCTCAATATTTGTATTACTGTTTTCTTCTGTTACATGAAAGCTCAAAGTCTTTTTCTTCACTTCTATTTTTCATCTGAAAGATATTCATCCATCCCACAATACTACAAGTATTGGAGTATTTATAGAAGAAGAAGAGAAAAGAAGGCAAAAAGGAGCCAACAACTATTTACAAAGATATTTACAAAATATCTAAAAGTCATGTTGACTTTTTACAACTTGATGGATGACATCATCCCATGATGCAACATGGATGATGTCATCATTTGTATCAACATACTCTAGATATTTCCAAAAGAAAGACGGAGAAGAGAAAGAGAAGAAGAAGAAGAAGAAGAAGAAGAGAAGAAGCAACAGCTATTCGTCATCATCATCTTGCGGCCGAAAGGGGGTGGACTGCTTTTGTTGCTCCTCAGGTGACGAGATATGGAACTGAGAGCGGTATTCCATGAACTTGTTGATTATTGGCCCAAGTTGATCCTGAGAAGGATCCTTGTGCCTATCGCTTATCGCCTCACAAGTCTCCCGCTCATCTATGAGCTTCTCTGGGAGTTTGGAAAAGTCCTTTTCCGCCTCAATGAGGAACCCGACGAAGTCCCTACAGGCCAGCAGGTTGTTGATGGACTCCGTGTCAAATGTGACCTCTGGCCCCGTTCCTTGAGAAGCGATCTCCTTGAAGATCCGGGTGGTTTCATCAGCTTTCCTTAAAGTGAAGGAAGGAGTAAGTAACCCTGGCGACATATTAAGAACAATTCGTTCCATTTGGTGCATCGCATCCAGGGCTTCTTCCTTGACTTTGTCAATCTTTTCTAGAATAAATTCTAGCTGATCCACCCGGTAGTCCAGAGTGGACATGATTTTGTTGAGGGCCCTTGGATGGCGAAGGCGCCGAACTTGACCGGATCTTCGGTAGAGCAGTCGAACATTTGTTGGAAGGCCTCGTGCTGCAGTCTAGCATGTTCCAGCTCTTCTGATATGGGCCCTGCTAACGCTTGGAGCTCTTTATTCGCCTTACTGATATTCAGGTACAAGTCGGAGAACTCGGCGATCACTTTTTCGCTGTCTTTGAGGATTTGGCTCCTCCAGCGGAAAGCGGCCATACCACCTTTCGCCCGATCTTGGCATACTCATTAATTTTCTCCTGGTGAGAAGCTCGAGAGTCTCGGCGGCGATTGTGGGAGGCCTTACCCATCTTTTGTAAGGCTTGGAGCAGATATTTGTTTTGCTCCTTTAGTTGCCTTTTCTCTTCCTTGATTTCCTGAAGCTTTTTGCAGAGGGCGTCAACTGCAGAAAGAGCCTCCCCCTGAAGACTTTCGGAAGATGTCCCCATTGTGACTTGGGTCACAGTAAAATCTGTCGGAGACAGATCCTTTTTCTCTTTGAGGGGATTGGGGTATGCGATTTCCATAACTCTCTCCCCTACAGCACTTTGAGAGAAGCGCGTGACAGGCTTCTGCTTCTTCGCCCCCTTAGATGGGATCACGGAAAAGTCCATCGGAGCGATGGGAACTTTCCTCTTTTTCTGACTTAGCTGCTGAGAGATCAGGCTGGACCTATGGTAGAAGGACCGGAAACAGAGGAGGGGGCAGCTGCAGTAGTAGAGGGGAAAAACGTGGAGACACGTGGCGGCGGCATTGAGAGAATAGCCGAAGAAGTGCCCACGAGAGGAAGGGAAACTGCAGCATGGAAGACATAGGAGGGGAAGGGAGCTCGGAGATGAGGGAAGAAATGGAGGAGGAAAGATCAGCGAGGGAAGAGAAGATAGACGAAGAGGCGAGGGGAACAGTAGAAGAAGGGGAAGAGGACACGACCAAAGGGATGGTCGCTTGAGTCACTCGAGGAGGGGAAGGAAGAGAGGAAGAAGGGACGGAAGGAACCTCGGTTGTTGTGGCAATGCCGACATCCTGAGTGGATGGGCCTATTGGAACTTCCTCTTCTGCTTCTTTCTCTGGCGAAGCCAGAGTTATTACTGCTTTCGGTGCAGCGCGAAGGAGGACTTCGAGGAGCTTCTTCTGAGATGGTGTTTGGATTCACCTTCTATGCCTTTGCCCTTGCCTTTAGGCTGCTGTTTGGATCGTGGAGGTGCGTTACCCAATGGGGAGGTTGTGAAATCAACCCCGAGGTAGATTAGGCCGTTCATCCGGCACCAATGTTCTGTCCTACGCAAAGTCTCCTTGACCCTCTCCTCAATTGTCTGAGGAGCCTTAGTTCTATCAATGGCCGGAAAGGGCCAATCGTCCCCATCTGTGTCAGTATATACCTTGTCTATTTCATCTTCCGTAGTTTGGTAGCCTTTGGGGACAATGGCTACCCCATATTGGACGATTTCTGCCAAGGCTAGGCGAGAATGATCCTTTCTTCTGAGCTCCACCTCATGGATGATGTCAATGTAAATGTCCTCGATCTGAGGGACGTGGATTGGATCAAGTTTCGCCCTTGGCAGACAGCTCCTTGGGTCGAAGGTAGGCCTGGCTGGGAAGTCATGTTTCAAATTGAGTAACTCCAGCTCTGCGAACATTTCCTTCGCCTTGTGGTGGGTAGAGCATGTATATCGGCCCACTGTGAGGGGGAAAGGAGTTCCACCCTTCTTTCTTTTCAGGCATTTCTCGTGGTATGTGATCAGCTACCTTGACAGCTCCAGCAGAATCAGTTTAGGCCCAGCATACCTTGGTAGCCTGGTTGGCTCTCCTAAAAAGTTGGCAGCCCTTAGATAGGTGAATGTGGGAAACTGGGTGAACAAGGCCCCCCATTTCTCAGTGGCTGCTACTATGCTTTTGGTCGTGCGACCATAAGTCATGTTCGGCCTCAGTAGGCAGATGATGTGATAGAAAAACACATCGTTAACTTTTGTGAATTGGGAGATGCTATTCTCCAGCCTCAATTCTGGGTAATACTCGTATATCTTGACCTGAGGCCAAACTCCACTCCTCGTCAGGCCTGGATAGTCCCTCGCTGATGCTGCAGCGTAGACCACGTAGGAGTTCATATGGAATGCCCCTGTTGTGCTGAATTGTTGTAGCTGCTCAGAGATTGTACTGCTTATAATCTCTCCCCAGCAAAAGCGCTGATCAGGCATATTCTTGTTCATGGTCTCTAAGTACCGACATCCATTTATGGAAATAATGGGCATCGAAAAGCCCGAAGACCACCTGCTCGAGGACGTAATGGTGTCGGCTGAGCTCCTCGAGAAATCATTGCGGTGGATGATTTGGGGCCACCGGGTTACTACCTTTTGTTTTTCAAGTAAACCTCATTCATTAGTTGCATACACTGATCTGCATTGTCATCCCATGCCTTAATGCAATCTGCTGAAGCAGGTAGGCCACAAAGTGCCGGTGGTGAGGTATGCCGAGTATTCCCTCAAAGTGACGGGCAGTGAGGTTAATGATTACCTCACCCTTCTTTGTTTCGACACACCTTGTGTCTTTGTTGTAACATTGGGCAATCACCATCAAGAATTCATTGTTGACGGCGCGGACTGGGATTCCACCGGCAAAGTGCAAGGCGTTGCCTATCAGTTTGTCCATCCATGGACTCCTTGTGACTTTACGAGTTCTAGCCCGAAATTCCTCCATATCAATATGTCCCGATTATGAGTCTCGGCGTCAATGTTACACTCGGCCTGGGACTCGGGCATTCTGACCCTCTGATATTTATATTTCATCTCTTCTTCTGTAAGTTTGGCCTTTCCTTTGGATTTGGTAGGTCTCTTGCTGGATGTAGACATATGTTCTTTCGAACTCAGTTGTTGATCTGCATGAAGAAGAAGCGAGACCCAATCCGAAAAGGTTGAATTAGCCATTTGATCTTCCATTGAAATGTTAGCAGAAGAAAGAGTTAGAGATTTTGAGACTCAGGGCGCATGGCGCATGAAAGCTGCAGCTTACAGGGCTAAATAGGTAAGGCGCACGGGAAAGTGTGTTGCAAGGGTTAAACTGGCGCCAAAGGCGCATGGCGCATGAAAACTGCTGCGAGTGCATTTTGCAAAAGGCGCATGAAAACATCGTGTTGCATAGAGACGAGGATGCGCCCTTTGGCGCATGGATTTTCATGTTACGATTGGGATTTGGTGCGCCCTTTGGCGCATGTAAGATTTTGTGTAAGGAACTTTTAAATGCGCGAAAGGGAACATGGCGTGGCGCACGGGAAGTTTGCACAACACGAATAATCTTGTAAGGAGGGATGCGCTGCGCCTTGAAAGCTTATGGACTTGCACGGATAAAGCTTGTGTTGCCCGATCTTTGGGTGCGCCATTGGCGCATAGAAACATGATGCAGCAAGGAAGGTTGGCGCGCCAAAGAGGGCGCAAGGTTAGCGCTTGTAGCATATGAAAGAGGCGCGCTTGGGGCGCGAGAAGTTTACTGATGCGGCGAGGCGAGATGGGTGCGCCATTGGCGCGGTTTTTATCATGTTGCGAGGGTGACGGATGTGCGCCGAAGGAAAAGAGGGAAGCAGTGAACTAAAACACTCTCAGAGGGGTCTTCACATGGTTCAGATTGCTTTTCTCCTCTGTTCCTCCTTTGAAAGGTTACTTGGGGTATGAAATGGTTTAAACCAGGAGGGTTACAAACCATTGTTTTCAGGATAACATCCTCCTCCAGCAGATCTGGAAAGAGGAAAATAAGGAAAGATAGCACGGGGGGGAGGGCTAGCTCAAAAGATGTATTTCAAAAACCAACCAGCAAGCACGAAGAACCAGAAAGCAAATCACATGGAAGAGACAAGAGCACTTACCCGGATAAATAGTGAAAATCTTGAAAACGGGTCCACAATGCGTTGAAAGCAGAGGCTGACAGGCTCAGAGAATAAAAATCACGTGATATGCGTCTGATGATAATGACATTTGGGCGCGCAAATTTTATATATATAGGTGAGCTAGTCATAAATGCGCCACCCACTTTGTAAAGGGCGCATGAAAGTTGCTGTCGACATGGAAAAGCATGCGCCCTTTGGCGCACGAAAGCATTTGCCAGCATGAAATTAAGCGCGCCTTTGGCGCACCAAAAGGGATGTCGACATGAGATTATGTGCGCCCTTTGGCGCACCAAAACATGGCGCAACAAAAGTTGTGTTAACATGAAGGCGCATGCGCCTTGGCGCACGTAGAGAAGACTCAACATACGAGGCGCACCGAAAGGTGTGTTGACACCGAAAAGTATGCGTCAAAGGCTTATAAAGGGTGCACCAAAAGTTGGTGTTACATAGTAATTCCATGCGCCCGACCAAAAAGACCAAAAAGACTAAGTTCGAAAAACCGATTTCCCGGAAGGGATTTTAACGTTCGAACATACGGGATCCCATCAAAGGGATCCAAAACAAAATTTTCGGTATGGTTATCGGTAAAATTGCCTTGTCAATTTTACGGGATAACACATATACACCACAACAAAATGGTGTTGTTGAAAGAAGGAATAGAACTATAATGGAAATGGTAAGGTGTATGATTGACAACTCAAGCTTGAGTAAAACATATTGGGCGATAATAAAAACAGCGGTTGCTCTCTTGAATAGAGTTCCCACTTCCGCACTTGATGGAATAACACCACGGGAAGCTTGGTCGTGGAACAAACCATCTATAAAACACCTTAGAGTTTTTTTTGGATACAAGGCAAGTATGCACATTCCTAAGAAAAAGAACTAAACTTGATATGAAATCGAACAATTTATATTCTTGAGATACCGTGATGAAGCCTTGGGATATAGGTTAATGGATCCAAAAACAAGAAAAAAATTCACAAGTAGAGATGTTGAGTTTTTTGAAAATAAAGAAGCAAATGCTCCTTCCATAAACTCACAAAACAATCCTACTAAGAAAATAGAAGATGTTCTTGATGAAGATAATGATGATGAGGATAATTCAACTCCTCCATCTACAGGAACAGCTAAACGTATGCCTAAGTGGTATACTAATCTAATTCAAGATGCTAAGTTGGATAGTGATCCTAACACATCCACTTCAGGACCTAGAACTCGTAGTATGACTCAAAATGAGGTAAACTTAGCCTTAATGAGTACAATAATTGAATCAAGTGAGCCCACTACAGTTCAGGATGCCCAAAGAGTCAAAACCTTGGTCGAGATCTTTATAAATTCATAATTCAACTCTTTGATTAAGAATAATACATGGCAACTTACGAGATCTTCCACCAGGAAGAAAGGCAATAGGGTGGAAATGGATATTTAAAACAAAGTACAAATCAAATGGAAGCATTGATAAATACAAGGCAAGATTGGTAGCTAAGGGTTATGCACAAAAAAGGCATTGATTATGAAGAAACATTAGCACCAACAAACTAAGATCAAAACAATCGGGATGATATTTGCTCTACTGCACAATTTGGTTGGAAAGTTCATCAAATGAATGTAAAAGTGTATTTCTCAATGGGGATTTACAGGGAAGAAGTCTACATGACTCAACCAAAAGGTTTTGTCATACCAGGTAAAGAAGGAAAGGTATGTAGACTCATAAAGTCATTGTACGGTCTCAAACAGGCTCCCGGGGCATGGTACATAAAGATTGATGAGCATCTCATCAAACATGGATTCAAAAGAAGTCCATATGATCCTAATCTCTATCTCAAAAGCAAGGGGGAGATAGTGATCATGGCAGTAGTATATGTCGATGATCTAGTCATCGCTAGAAGTTCGGTGAAGATGATTGAAACAACTAAGGAAGATCTAAATCGATCATTCGACATAACAAATCTCGGCTTCTTCATTATTGTCTTGGACTTGAAGTATGGCAAAAGGAAAATCACATCTTTGTTACTCAACTAAAATATGTCAAGACAATGCTCAAGAAATTGAGAATGATGGATAGTATACCAATGGCTACACCTATGGAGGCAAGGTTTCAATTGTCTTGCACAGATCCATCAGAACAAGTAAATGTTACTCTTTATCGACAGATTGATTGGGAGTCTCATTTACTTAACTTATTCTAGGCCAGATATTAGCTATGCGATCGGTTATCTTTCTCGATTTATGCAAGAACCAAGGGTTTGTCACCTTTGCAAGCAGCAAAGAAGTACTTGAGATACATCAGAGGAACCATGGACTTTGGCCTAGAATACAAGAAGAATGATAACTTCTTCTTGACAGGATATACAGATTCAGATCATGCAGGGAACGTTGATGATAGGAAGTCCACTTCAGGATTTGTGTTCTTTTTGGGATCTGGACCTATTTCATGGGGGAGCAAGAAACAAAATTGTGTTTCAAGGTCTTCCACAGAAGCAGAATATCGCACAGAAGAGGAGCTATCTGTGAAGCAATTTGGCTCAGACGGATACTTGAAGGATTGGGAATTCCACAGGATCATCCAACAATCCTACATGTAGACAATGAAGGAGTAATAAAACTTGTTCGAATCTAGTTTTTCATGAACACACCAAACACATTGAGGTGCAGGTACATTTCATTCGCGAACAAGTTCAGAACAACAACATTCAGCTTCAACATTGCCCGACAGAACATCAGCGTGCAGATATCTTCACAAAATCTCTTGCACGTCCTAAATTTGAGGCATTCAGAGTATTTCTCTCCTGTTCACTTCAGAATATGATGAATTAAGGGGGGGAATGTTAGAAATAATCTAACACTTAATTCACCATATGTGGATTAATGTGTAATTATAATAAAGTAATTATTTAATTACTTTAGTTAGCTTAGTTGTTAGTGTGTTGTTATCATCCCTTAGATTGTGGAGGATGTTCTTTAGTTAGAATATTGTTCTCGGATGATTTCCTGTAGAAGCTTTTTAGGGGCAATATGCTATTTCTGCATATTTGCTTTGTTTAGGAGATTTGTTCCATGTATTGTGGAAGAGATAGAAGCTGTCCAATATCTATAAATATTGCAGCTCTCTCTTTTGGTTGTAATGCTTCATTTTATATTAATAAAATCACAGCAAGCTCCGCCTTGTTTTTGCAATTTAATCTGGTTCTGATTTCATTGAATGTCGAATCTGTGAAGCGTAATAAATTTGACGTCTTAGTATTTGAAGCCCAATGGCACACATAGTTTAAACCTGAATTACAGGTGATTTATATTTTCAGAAATGCATCTTATTATTTATATTACTTCGAGGAACTGAAAAAGTTACACCTATCTTCCAACAAAATAACAAGGGAGGTCTCTTGCTACAAAAGATAAAATATCATGAGCCTTTGCCCCTAGAGGCATTGACTTCGACATCTTTGTTTACACTACTGGATTGTCCTTTTAAAAACATTCCAAGCCACTTTACCTTCTCCTAACAAGAAAAACGGAATAATAAATTCTTTCACAGAGTCTAAAAGAAAAGGAAAACTATGATTCCTTTGTAAGATGAAGACTATCCAAATGAACGAAGCTACATCTCAAAACCCATACCTTCAGATTGTAAGGGACACCACTTACTATTGAAAATGTAAATAACAAGCAGCCCAGATAGTTGTGGAAAAGCTGTCATTCAACAACTGCTTAATTCTCACACTTTGCTTTACTAGCTCTCTCAAGTATACTATGACATAATGGTGTATTCAAATTAGAATGCATTTATTATCAAAACCTGACTGAACTATATTAAAAATATAAATCTTTCGTGCATATTTTACAATATGTCATATAAATTTATAATCATACCAAGAACACTGCCAGTTTTTTTAATACAGCTTGCCTTTGTTCTCCTCCAGAATCTGCAGGGAAAGAACTATAGAACTAGGTCAGAAAAGAGCTCTGCACTGTAGAAGCTTCAGAACCAAAAGGGAAATTAGAAATGGGACAAATTTTGCTTTTTGTAATTAAAAAACGACCTTCTTGAAACAATTAATGATAACACAAAGAATAATAAGCATTAGTGCTCTCACGCAGTTTGTTCGTACTGCTACAGAGGCTGTCGGCAAATTCCTAGATGTTGGGAGATGGCAAGAAAAATTTGCTTAAAATTCTAATGTCAAAAGACTGTTTACTAGCAATTATCCTTTTCAAATTGTTTATGTATAAACCACTGAAAAGGTATTAGATCTGCTTAACTTGCCTGAAGGAGTTTAAGTCGGCAGGAATTTCAAAGAACTTGTGTAGCACATTCATAGGGTACAGCAACAAGTAAAACAAAAACTAAAGACAACAAATGCAGAAAACAAGAGTAAGCCAGATCTTCATCAAGGATGAAAAAATGGTTAGAGGAGAGAAAGTTATGGTATTTGCAAAAGGATGGATATCCTCATGGTACTTATGACAAATTAAAGCTTAAAAATCTCAACCTATAGAAAGTAACAAAGAAACATAAATGCCCGTAGAATAGATTTCGTAGAGGATTAGGGCATCGGTCTTATTCTTATGTGGCCAACCTCTATTCTTAATGTTTGGGTTTAGGGGCAATCGGCTTAACAGAGTGACAAAGCAATCATGAAGCATAAACTAGAAAACCACCAACAGCAGATTGATCATCGTGTAGACATCAAGATCACAACTTCACAATCTAGGAGATACAAAATGTACTTCAGTGGACAGATATCCTGGAGTCACATAAGTCTTTGATCGCACAAGATCAGTTACTTCAATATGGTGGAAAAGATTCACCCTATGGTTCTAACTTCTAAACCTTGATGTTCAGAATGTTTCTAAGCAAGGGGAGATTGATGTTCAGATGAGACTTGATAATGTCTGACACTTGTTGTCATCTGAAATGAGCACCCGTGAACTCAACAACAACATGGGAATGTCTCTCAAATGTGGAACTTGACTCGATGAGACATACCTCCAAAGAAGGCCTGTTCCTCATCTAACTAATCTAATGTTAACACTACTCCTAGTTAAGCTACTGATTGCAGGAGAAAAGGGGAAGGAGAATGCATAAACCAAACTAAAAGGGGTGGTGATTGCAACAAAATAGAAGGGATCTCCTCTCCCTGAGATGAAGAGATAGGAGAAAAACAAACACAGAGCACAGAGGGAAAATAATAGCCACAACCAACCCTGCGTCAAATCAAACTTCAATGACTTCCATTTTTAGACACAGTTATACAAAGACTCATGCAAATATAACTCACACACGACATGAAATGGCAGAAACAGAGAGGTAAGAAGATACAAATAGAAGCCAAAGGACAGAAAAGAGCCACGATCACATTGTATAGTGTCCCAGAATATACAAAGTCCATTTACAGCCATTTGGAAGGCACTGAATGCATTGCACAAGTTTCGGTTAGAGGTTTGCAACTCAGTATGCCTGGCCACACAATTGGGCAGCATGAACTTGCATTCGGGAGAGGATATTTACAAATAGAAACTCGGTTGCATTTATAGAGGAGAGAAGAGGGAATCAAAAGACGCTTCAAATATTTCATTTTATGCTCATCTCTTCCATAGCAGCTTCTAGAGGCCCACTCGGTGCACAAAATGAAAAGATTCACTCATAACAAACTCCCCACATATTCCCAAGGATCATGAGGTCGATGATCATGAAAGATGCCTTCACTCGCAAGAAAACACTCTACTTAGGTCTTTGATCGAGGGTGGTTCCGTCAAATTAGGAGTGGAAAATGAACTGCCACTTGGTTGTTCTAGTCGTGATTGCTCTCGAATCACCGATGATAGCTCATCTTCATGTCTAACAACCAGTTTAAAAACTTACCACCATCTCCTCTCAATTGAAGCTCGAGTGAAACCCTAAGGATTACACATCTAATGCACTTGGTCACAGTGAAATGGTGCCTCCATTCAAAAGATACAACCAAAAACCAAAGACTCGTTCGTCGCCATGAGATAAACCATTTGACGCCCTCGAGCTCCCTTTTCTACTAGATAAAGCCGTCAATTTAAGCCAGCGACATGTACATTATAACAAATAACCAGTTTTGCCACGTGTCCACCACGATTGGTGACCCGTTAAATGATCTTTGCCCAAGGTCGAGCCATGTGTCCTCCTTTCATTGGTCTCGGGTTCTCGAGTCGCTAGGATCCTAACCTTCTCAGGGAGCCTAAGTGACCTATGATTACTCCACGTAGACCAATGGCGTGTTACCCGCGCTCTCGAGTCTTCACAGGGTCACTTTGATCAATTTCAATCCTGCTTCAATGTTCTCCAAGTCACAAATCTATATTTTCCTTTCTACCCCTCAATGTCTTAGTTGATTATGTGAAATTCAAGGCCACAAGTCACCTTACCCTTTCGCGATCTCAGTATCCCAAGCTTCCATGCCTATTTGTTTCTTTGCCCTATGATTTTGAACCCCCGGGAGCCTCGAGTGGCTTGTGATTGGTCCACGTGGGCCAATCACCATACATTCAAGTTCTCGGCCTTGGGCTTCCCTCTTATTTGATCCATGCTTGTCCAAATTCCCGAATCAGCTGAATTTCCATCATTGGTCCATGTGGACCAATGACATTTCTTCGTGTTCCCGGGTTTTCTTTCAACTCTGCTCAGCTCGGGTTGCATTCGGATCTCGATGACCTCAGCCTCAACTCAAGTTCAACTCAACTCGCAATCAACTCAACTGGGACTTCAACTCACGTTCAATGTCAGAGCTATTTCGGACTCGAGCAAAATGCATACCATTAAACCTTGCTCTACTTGAACTAAGTGATCGCTAGGCTCATAATCGTGACCCAATCCTTCCTCCTCTCAAATATGGAACTAATCCCTTAGTGAACAATGTGACCATGACCGCCAAGTGTCCTTTTCGTGACCCAATCAAATTTGACAGCTTGGATCCTTAAGAGAATGAACTATATGAACATCACCAGTCTGTCTGAAGGCCAAAACAAGGCAAAAATGGCTAAGTCATACCTTGATTAGCTTAGAGAGACCTAGGCAACCTTCTGCAAGAAACATTGAAAGGTTGGAAACCATCAAGGCCCCCAAAATGTTTGTTTAACTCCCTATAGAGCCTCTAAATCTTCTGCAATTAAAAAATTGTCAAAAATTGAAGCAAGGTGCTAATTTTGACAACAACACTGTTGACTACAGCTGGATCTGTAAGATATGTCTTCTAATCCCCAAAGAGTGGAATCAGTTTCTATCTTATGGACCTCCAGAAATGAATGGTAGTTGAGTCAGACAATAATTAAAATAAATTTAAAGAAATAGAATCAGTCATACTAGGTATGTTTCTAGAAATAGAATCAACTCACAATGCAATAGCTAAGCGTTCCTCTATTTAATATCAATGGGGTACTGGTAATGAAGGGTGCTTTTTTGTTTCCACTAATTGGATTTATTGTTTTCAATGGCAAATACTAGATTCCTGTTGTGAAGAAACGCGGTATCTATCGGCATCATTCTCTGTTTTTCCTCTACTTACACAGTGTTGTTAAGTCTCCATAGTCACGTTTTGGATTAATAGTGTTGGCCATGAGCTTTCCATTACACTGAAGAAGCATTGGCCCATCTAACAATGTCAAATTGCTCTTCCCATTGTTTCCTATGTAAGCCAATGTTACCCTTTTAATTTTAATAAAATTCAATGAGTAATAGATTCAATACTCCTTTCTAGTAATGAATTCCATTGCTAATGAATACTCCCTTGTGAGATCCAAAGACATGAGGTTCATTGCTTTGATAAATATCATTACCCTGTAGAAGGGAGACAAGCTTTAGAGCGTAGAAGAATTACATTGAATTACTATATTCTAGGGTGTGGGTTTAGAGTTTAAAAAATGATAGATGGACCTATGTTAGCCAAAACATGCCTATTAACCAAAAGGTCTATATAAGATTCGCATTGTTCAACTCACCTCTACATTTTCGTGCTTGTCCTTGTTCAACTTGCATTCTTCCATTTCTTCTTCTCCCTCCCACTAAATGGTGAAAACTGTCATTCTCCTGCACAAAGTGACGGGTTCAAGTGATTTGGAGAGGTCCAATAACCATCACATTGCATATCGAGCTAAACTTGTTCACACTCCAAAACCTATTCATTACAAAAAAATTGATCAATCATGAGCTGGGATTCTTATCAACCCTTTAAAAACATTCACATCTCCATGAGGAGGTCATTTCCTTTGTGTTACCTTTCTTCCCGGTACCATTGAGAACCATTAAATAGAGCTCAAAGTCGTCTTCCTTGATCCATGTAATTTGACACTTGAAATTAAGAATGCCTAATGCAGACAAGCTCTACAACGACAAATCATGCATGTCATAGTTAATGTAAAAGACAAAAGGTACTTAGTTCTGGCCACTAACGTAAGTTCTATAATATGCATAAGACAGCTCCCATACAAGCCCATGTGATGACTTGTTTCACTTAGCATCACCAATAATCTCCACAAGAACATAATCCATCTCTGAAATGATGGTATCGACTAGAATCCCTCACAACAATGTTCCTTGCAACAATCTTGGAGATATATTTGATGGCAGAGTGGCAATCACCACAGACTCTAAGGTTTTTGATGACCCTGATAATTGTGGCTGGGCATGTGTTGATGAGCCCAAATGCAATTGCCAATTTCTCACTGTGTAGGCAAAGAATTTGTTCTTGTTGCTCCTTCTCGACATCATTCAGTGCAAATGTTGTGTCAGGCAAGTACCCCATGGCCTTCATCTGTCCAGACAATCTCTCCAACTCTGCATAGATTATGTGCATTTGTGGGTGTGATCTGTCTCCTCCACAGAATGCATTCACCTGTTTGTCTACAACAATCCAGCTACATCCAGGCTTCTTTACAACATTCCTGCTTTCCATCATCATTCTCACCTTTTCAATCCCATCCCACCTACGAGCTGATGCATAGATATTTGACAGAAGTACATAAGGGGCAGCATTCTCAGGTTCTAACTCAAAAAGGTGTTCTGCTGTGGATTCTGCAATCTCTATATCCTTATGAACTCTACAGGCACTTAGCAATGAACTCCAGACAGCAGCATCAGGTTTCACTGGCATATTACTGATAAAAATCTGTGCCTCGACAAGGCGTCCAGCACGACCAAGAAGGTCAACCATACACCCATAATGTGCCATTCCAGGCCTGATGTTATAATATTGGTTCATGTTCTCGAAATACTTAAAACCTTCATCTACTAGACCTGCATGGCAACAAGCAGACAGCACACCCACAAAGGTGACATGATCCGGATTCATTCCTGACTGTTCCATTAATTCAAATAGCCGGAGGGCCTCTTTACCATATCCATTGGTAGCATACCCTAAAATTATAGTGGTCCATGAAACCACATCTCGCTCCTGCATATCGTCAAACACATGGTAGGCATCCTCAACACTCCCACATTTGGAATACATTCCCATAAGAGCATTTGCCACAAAGAAATCAGAAGCAAATCCACTTCGACTGATCACTCCATGGACTTCTTTTCCCTCTTCCAAAGCTGCTAATCCAGCGCATGCTAACAGAACAACAGTTACCGACTCGGCATTTGGTTTCACAAAGGCTTGCATTTGCCGGAAAAGCTTCAAAGCCTCGTCACCGTGTCCATTCTGTGCACATCCTGCGACCATGGTATTCCAAGATACCAGATCTCGTTCTGGCATTTCCTCGAACAGCTTCCACGCCTCTTCAATCTCCACATTCTGCACATATCCAGCCAGCATTGCATTCCAAGTCACGACATCTCGCACCAGCATTTTGTCAAATACGTGGCGTGCATTCTCTATACTCCCGCATTTGGCATACATATCTACAAGGGCAGTGCCCACAAATACATTACACTCCAATCCACTTCTAATTATCCTTTCATGAACATCCTTACCCTCTTCTAAATTCCCCAATTTAGCGCATAACTGAAGAACAATTGAAAAAGTGAATGCATCGGGTTTACCTCCTGCTTCTTGCATTTGATGAAACAATGTCAAGGCCTCGCTAGGGTAACCTTGCCTGGAATAACCTGAAATCATACAAGTCCATGTGACCACATTTCGCTCAGGCATTTTGTCAAACATTCTGCGTGCATCCTCTAGGCTTCCACACTTAACATACATGCAAACGATTTTGTTGCTCATAGGAATACCTGGTTTCAGTCCCCTCTCGGCCATGTGGGCGTGGACGAGTTACCCTGGCAGCGCTTTTTATCAGTACAGGACTGAAAAAGACATAGATATGTAGCAGGCTCCATAGGCGGACCGCTACAACGTAAAATGTGAAGAGCTTCTTTGATTCGGCCCTGTTTACACAATGTTTTTATATCCCACATAATTGCATGCAATCAATAATGAAAAAAATACAGGTTTGTACTATTCGGCCTTGTTCCATAGGTAACCCATTGTCAACCTCCCTTAAATTAATGATGAATTCAATATTCCTTTCGATTATTGAATTAAATTAGCAAATAGTTATAAACTCTACTGACAAGTATGTTTCAGGAATCATAGTAGCAAAGCTCCGTTTATGTTTCGAACTAAAATCCATTTTATGACATACGATTTTACATAGAGTCGACTATAGAATTAGATGGTTTTTGGGAGGGAATGAATTGTACTTAAAAAATCACTTATCCTTGAAATTGTCTCTCTTGTTTTGTAGTTTTGTTGAAAATTCAATATTATAATGGAATTTAGAAGCTTGAATCTTTCAAATGAGGTGTGTGCGACTTCAGGTTATCTGGTCACACCCTTTCAAACCCTCAAACCGCGTTTACTGTCAACCTTGCGGGATACTGCAAGTTTATATTTGTGTTAATTCCGGCATTTATTCCCGCTCAAGGGGTGGTTTAACTTATGTCTTTCAACCAGTAGGCCTTACAGCCTACATAAAATATGGGACTGAAGCGACCACGGAAGATTGTTCCAAAATCTACGATCAGGGGAGCTTGCCAGGCATGTCGTTTCTTAAGGTGAAACGGTTGTTACCAACTTTACCAGTGCTTAGAGCTTTTAAAAGGGGAAAATATTAAAGGCGGTTGCTAAGCACCGGTTGTTTCAGTTTATGCTTCCGCTAAAATAGGCCTAGGTTTTTTATTTATCACGATTGTATAGGTAGATAGAAACCACTGCATCCATTGGACATCCAAACTAGTGTTTTTCATTGTTTTTTTTTTTTTTTTTAATGAAAATGATCTTATATTATATTAATTCAATTCAATACGATACAAGATAAATTCCAACAAAAAGCGAGTGGTATGAGAGACGCTCCAAAACTACAAACAAAGCTAGGCCAAGCCTAGAGCAACGAGAGTCGAACTAGGCTCTAGAGTCTAGAGTACAAAAATATATAGGCGGCGCTAAACACATACAGAAAACACTATCAAGCAAGCTTGTTAGTGCAAATTCTGACACCCCCAAATCGACCTTCAAATTTGTTGTGGGAAGCACAACATGGAGTTTTCCCTAAGTGTGGGACCTTGCAAATTGGGAAAACTCTCCAGATTGAGGTTGGTTCCTACTCCTCTATTTAGGTGTATGCATGAAATTTGTAGAGGTTTGATTCAAAATTCCTACTCTAAAACTACCAAGGAGACAAGGTTGAGAAAATGCATGGAAATGGAAACAAAACTAAGCAAAAAAAAAACAAAATGGTGATACACCAAAGGAGTGTTGAACTTCTTGTTTTGCAAAATAGACACAGATCATGAGGATGCAACATCAAAACATGCACAAATTGCCAAAATGCAATGAAAGATCAAAAGGAAACAAACCAACACAAGAGAGGATTGAAAACTCATTCACAGAGCATGCATTGTCATTCCCAGATTTGATACAATACATTACAATAGCAAGAAGGCAAAAAAATGTGATGCAATCCATATGGGAGGTCTAAAATCCTTCAAATCCACCTGCTAAGGAGAAAAGAAGAGCTTGCAAGAGCAAGAATGTCCAACCTTACAAAATGAGCCAAAATTGGCTTTTAACGATGAAGCAGAATGAAGAAAGGTGAAAAAATGCGGAAAATTGATTCGACATCTCCAACCACCGACAAGATTCATTAAAATAGAAAAGGGCACCCTCACAAATCCATTTTTCAATGCATTCGGCCATGCTGGAGAAGAAACAGACGCCATACTTCATCAATTTTGGTGGTTGGGGTCGGTTCTACATTTTTTCCCATGCTAGAGACATTTCTTCAATTTTCTCCCTCAAACTTTGTCCCAAAACTCAAAATTGAAGCTTCCATGGCATAGAGGGTGTTGATATCTTTCCAATGGTACCAAATTTGATGAATTTTGACCACTGGATCGAAAGATATGACCTTTTGAAATTTTGCGGCCAAATTAGGGCAAAAATGGTGAAAAATGGGTCATGGGCTCAACCTTTCCTTTTTCCCTTTTTTTTCAAATTTTTCCCAAAATCTCCACACCCACTCCTCCATTTCGATGACATGTGGCACCATCTAGTGTTATCCACGGGGCCTCAAGCAAACATTTAACCCTTTTGCTCCTAAAAGCACAAAAAATGTTAAAGTTTCCAAGGTTTCCCCGCATGTGACACCCCAATTCAATGACTGACTTTGATGACTTCATTTTTGGTCCAAAAAGGCAAAAACTGTAACTTCTTCCCGACTAGTGAGAAGGTTGCTTCATTTTCTTCCTTGGGCCTCAAACTGAACCTTTTTTTAAGTTTTGTGAAAATTCCAAAAATCTAAGTGTAACCCTTTTTCTCCAAAACGTGGCTTAATCTCCCACGCCTCGTGAATGCGCTTTTTCTCTCTTTTTGCGGGCTCATGGGCCAAATTTTCCTTTGTGCCCTTTTTCCAAAAAAAGGCTAAGTGCAAATTTTCTCCCCTCTCTCCATCCCACACCTTGAAAAATTTCCCAACTCCGCTAGCAAATTTTCCTCAAATTAGCTCCTTACCTCCAGACCCGCCCTAGGGAAAATTTTCACTGCTAACTCCGAGCCATAACTCAAAAAATACAAGGAGTTAGATGACTTCTTTACCTTTCTAGAAAGGTGAGAAAATCCTCTATCTAATGAAAACATACCCAAAAATTTTGAGTGCCTGAAGCATGCAAAAATCCATTTTAAGTACCAGCAAAGGAAAAGGAGGAGGAGTTAACCAAAATAAGCATGGGCTTATTTTGGATAACAATTTTGGTGACTCAGAGGGGTCATCTGCCTGCTAGATGAAAAGACCAACTTACCTTGAAGCATCCATTGGGCATGGAGTCATGATAGATAGCCTGATAACTGATCTTCACTTGAAAACTTCCCTTTTAAGCCTCTTGGAAACCACTGAAAACTGAAACCGGTTGTGACCAAAAGCCAAACAATGCACTTGTGCAAGAGCAAAACCAGCACCACAAAAACTATGTACAAACATGAAAATCATACATACCCCAAGTGGGATATGCAGAGTGTGCAAAAGCACTCTTTTACTGAAAACAAACCTACCTACACTACTCTAACCAAGAGCAAAGGGAGCTCAAACAAAGCCTGCAACTGGCAGGGAGAAATAGCTTCCCTTCCTCAAAAATGGCAAGCCATGCAACTGATTTGGCACTAAACATGGCTGGTTGGATGAGTGAAAAACTAACTAATAAGTCATGATCTCCACCCAAATCATCAAGGTATCAACATTAATGGAAAATAAATACCTCCTTAAGTTGACTCTGCATTTGGACTTTAGAGGTATTGCGATGATGACCCTTGGTACTTTGATGCTCATCCTCATGCCTTGAAGTAGGCATGACTGGTTTTGGCTTCTCCTTTGGCTCTAATGAAGCCAAGTACTGATTGGGCACGGTCTGATCCTTTGGATGTGCCCATTTCTCTGAAATTCAACTCCAAAAATGGAGTCTTCTTGTGGACCTTCTTGGTGGATGGTGTGAGAGAGATGATGACATCCTCCTACCTTTTCTCTTCCTCCTCCTTTGAAGAACATGGAAGATCAAGATCTTCCAACCTTGGTTCCAGAGGGTTATTATGAAGTGCAAGCTGTTGTTCTTGAATGTTCTCCTCCATGGCAGCAGGCTCATGTGCTTGGAAGGATGAAGACGGAGGAAAAAATGATGTTATCTCCTCGGCTCCTCTCCATCAAGACAATCCTCCAAGTCGATCAGATAATCTACCTCCTTGTTGTCCTGCTGCAGGTGCTCAACCTCCTCCATGGTGTCCTTCGAATCTACAATTTTCTCACCATGGTTCCCCTCATCTTCAAACATGAAGTTTGAAAGATCAAACTCTTCCTCAACATCAGAGCTTGAAGGGGATGAAGTGGGAGGAAGAACTGAAGGTTCTTCTGTGGCCTGCTCCGCACTTGGAGCCTCTGAAACTATATGGTCCTCCTCCACAGCCGGAATGTACTCCTCTTCTTTTGGATTAGGAGTAGCTCCTTCTTCCCCTGCTTGTGCTATAGCTGGAGCTTCCACCACTTGCAGGCTTGACCTCAACCTCCTCCATAGGCTTAACCAACAAGGGAACCTTTGAAAACTCAAATTTAGCAGCCCAACTCTTCAGATTTTCTATCATTTCTTCTCTGTTGGGTTCCTCTGTTTGATGTTCTCCTTGGCTGGTTTTTTTATTGTTTTCTTCCCAACATGGACTTGGGAAGGCAAGAAGAGTGGTGGGTGGGGAAGGCATTTCTTTTGGCTCTTGTAGAGGGGAATTGGATTTGGAAGGGAAAAGGGTAGAGAAACTGAGGTGGGATGGGAGACTAGGAGGTGAAGAAATGGAATTAGCTTTTGGGACAACAGATGGAGAGTTTAAAACTTGACACTACTGAGATAAAATAGATTGGGAAAGAGGAAAAGAAAAAGCATGAGATGGTGTGCTTACCCATTGACAAGGTTGTTGAATACTCCTCTCATACACCTCTATTCCTTCAGTCCACTTTGCAAGCAATGGCAACATTGCAACAATGAAGTCAAGTTTCTCTCAGGGCTATAATGCCTTGGAAAAGGTCCCACCCATGGACAAGGTGCCTACAACCGATTCCAAATGCTTTCATTTGTGCTTGAGCCTTGGATTGCACCATGTTTGCCTCCATCTTTTGGATTTTCTCCAACAAATCTACATTTTCTTCTTGACTTCCCTCATCATATGCATATTCTTGTGCTTGATATGCTTCATAGCCAAACTATTTTGGCATTGCTCATATGGATATGCATACTGGTTTTGAATTTGATCAAAATGTTGATCTGGAGGATTTGGAGAATGCGTTGGAGGTGGGAAACATTGTTGTTATTGTAAAAATGCAAATTCCATGGGGAAAATGAAGTCATGATTGCACAACTTCATGGAATGAAAAAGAATGAAAGAGATGGAGGGAAAAATGAAATGGAAAATGAATGAAAATGAATGGAAAGAAGGTCTGCAACTTCAGAGATGGGTTGTTGATTAGATGGAGTCGCCAGATGTGTTTGTAAGTGCCTCCAAAGGCTGAAATCTTCACCAAGAGCACATCAACTTGATGAGATGAAGTGGAAGACCTCTTGGTCCCACCGGCATGCCAAAACCTGTAGTGCAAATTCACAAAGACCCCCAATCGACCTTCGATCTCTATCAGACAAATGGTCAATTTGGTGTGAATGCACAACATGGAGTTTTCCCTAAGTGTGGGACCTTGCAAATTGGGAAAAATCTCTAGATTGAGGCTGGTTCCTACTCCTCTGTTTAGGTGTATGCATGAAATTTTTACAGAGGTTTGATTCAAAATCCTACTCTAAAACTACCAAGGAGACAGGTTAAGAGAAAAACATGGAAATGGGAAACAAAACTAAGAAAAAAAAATGGTGATACACCAAAGGAGTGCTGAACTTCTTGTTTTGCAAAAATAGACATAGATCATGAGATGCAACATCAAAACATGCACAATTGCCTAAAATGCAATGAAATATCAAGAAATAAAAATGCATGAGAGGATTGAAAACTCATTCACAGAACATGCATTATCATTCCAAGTTTGATACAATACATTACAATAGAAGAAGAGGCAAAAACATGTTGCAGTCCATATGGGAGGTCTGAAACTCCTTCAAATCCACCTGCTAAGGAGAAAAGAAGAGCTTGCAAGAGCAAGAAACATCCAACCCTTTACAAAATGAGCCAAAATTGGCTTTTAACGATGAAACAAATGAAGAAAGGTGAAAAAATGTGGGCAAATTGATTCGACATCTCCAACCACCGACAAGATTCATTAAAACAGCAAGGGCACCCTCACAAATCCATTTTTCGATGCATTCGGCCATGCTGGAGAAGAAACAGACGCCATACTTCATCAATTTTGGTGGTTGGGGGTCGGTTCTACATTTTTTCCCATGCTTAGAGACATTTCTTCAAATTTTCTCCCTCCAACTTTGCCCAAAACTCAAAATTGAAGCTTCCATCATGTAGAGGGAATTGATATCTTTCCAATGGTACCAAATTTGATGAATTTCTGACCACTGGATCGAAAGATATGACCTTTTGAAATTTTGGGCAAAATTAGGGCAAAAATGGTGAAAATGGGTTGGGGTCTGCAAAAAACTTTTTTTTTTTCCAATTTGGAAAATTTCCCAAAATCTCCCCCATGGCCCCACTCCTCCACATGACACGTGTCAATTCTTGATTGGCTAGCGGGTCAAAGAACATTTAACCCTTTTGGCTAAAAGCACAAAAATTTTCCAAGTTTCCCCGACATACCTCCCACGCTTGTTGACTGTCATAAAAATGACACATGTCAGCCTCGAATTTGAGGTGTTTTGCTTTTGTTTTCTTCCTTCACGGGCTTTCCGTGGCATCAAACTTCACCTTTTTCCCTTTTTTAAATTTTGTGAAAAAAGGGTCAAGTTCCAACTTCCTCCTCCCCGCCACCTTCTTTACAATATCCCAAAAAGATCCTCCTCAAGTGCCCCCAAATTTTCTCTTTCTCCTTTTTTCCGGGCTCGGGCAGCCAAATTTTGACTTTGATTTTTTAGCCAAAAAGGCTAAGTCCTGGCAAATTTCCTTCCTAGCTCCGCCCGACCCGAATTTCCTTGGCAAATTTTCTCCTTAGCTCCGCACCCGCCTTTAGGAAAATTTTCACTTTAAACCACGAGCCATAACTCAAAAAATACAAGGAGTTAGGATGACTTCTTTACCTTTCTGGAAAGGTGAAAAATCCTCTATCTGATGAAACCATACCCAAAAAATTTTGAGTGCCTAAAGCATGCAAAAAATCCATTTTAAGTACCAAAAAGGAAAAGGAGGAGGAGTTAGAGTTTAACCAAAATAAGCATGGGCTAGTACCACGGTAGAGACGGAGGCACTCGAGCAACATTACATGGGGCTTCCCCTGTGGCGTAGCGAGGTCTAGAGGTGGTCCACCTCCAGCACAACCTTGTTGGCTTTGAACTTGTATCTGCAGAAGCACATTGAGATCGCCATGGATGTATTATAAATAGATAAAGATTGATCAACTACATAATTAGCAAAGAAAAAAACATTTCTTTCTTTCCATATCCAAAATAGAATCTCCCCTCTGAAAACATATCAAATTTGGGTGAACATAGGTAGAAGTTTGGGATTGTCTCCCAAGAGGATATGTAGCCAAGTGAAGCGATGAATTCATGAAGGAAAGAAAAATAAATGGATCCAATTCCAGGCATTTTGATCTTTGGGACAAAACCAAAAAACATGCAAAATTGTTTCCAGATGGCCACAAAAAGGACATGTGGGAGCTGGGATCCCAATTTGAACAAGACGAGCCCCGATAGGAAGGCCTTGGTGGAGAATACACCAAAGGAAATGAGCAATCTTGGGCTCCACGCAAAGAGTCCAAACAGTTTCAAATCGCCTACTCTAGGTAGACAAAGTGGAATGAATTCCCCAATGTGTATTTAGTTTATCCACCATGGGAAAATGAGGTGAAAGCCAATGATAGCCTTTGTTGGCTTTGTAGTTACAGAATGGGGTATCTGCATACCACTTCCAATCCATCCACCATGGGTGAGAGGAATGCACAACAATCTTATGCAACATGTGGTCAAGAACCGAATTATTGACAAGTGATTCCGTGAATTCGTTTGGAAAATTTGAGCGCGAGATTCCCGAGACCTCTACTAAACATTGATCTTGAGATTGAAAAATCGACGACCACCAAAGAGATTGTTGGTTGACGTGAAATCCCATTTTGAAAGCTATCCCCTTCCACAAAAGCCGTGGTTTAACACATTCACAAGCTTTCAGTGTGCTCTTAAGCACAAAGGTGCCAACAATTTTGACATGAACTGGGGTAATGAGCAGATTGACAAACCCTGATCCTTTCACGCAGTGGCGGCCATAAGGAGAACCTTCAAAGCAATACCATGGTGTATAATAACTTTCCAAGCTTCTTGCCGCAATGCTTCCGATAATCCATGTAGCGATAAAGAGTTTGTCTTTGGCGTTGAATGTGAATAAGGCTGAGACCCCCAGAATTTTGAGGCAAGTAACAAATATCCTAGGCTACTTGGTGAAAACCCTTTCCTATAGAAGCATTAGCCCACAAAAATCTTTGAGCAATTTTTCTAGCTTCTGAATGGAAGCTTTGGAAGGTACCCAACATGATGAGTAATAAACATGAGTGGCTGCAAGAACTTTGGAACAAATTTGAAACTTGTCAGCCAAAGATAAAGCCTTAGTGATCCAATATTCCAACTTTTTTGCCACCCGTTGAATGACATATTGTCATAGCTCGGCTGGTGAGGCTTGAAAAGTAAAAAGAATACCTAAGAATTTAAAAATCTCGCCATGTGTCAATATTTCATTCAAAAGTGGCAAGCCAATCTGGCACGGGAAGGAAATATTGTCGATAACATTGGGTTTTTCGCCATTGAATGGATGAGCCAGAAGCTAAACAAAAAGTATCCAAGCATTGCATAGCATTGCGAATGTTGGCTTCATCTTCAATGAGTGTAAGAAAGGAATCATCCGCAAAATGCCCATTAAGAAGTTGAGAAGTGGGCTCAGCAGGAAGTGAGATTCCTCAAACAAGACCTTGTGCTTTGGCATGAGCTAACAAATAGCCAAAACCCTTGGCCATGAGCAAATACAGTGCAGGGGCAGAGGGGCAACCTTGTTGAATAGAGCGACAAATCCCAAAAGGCACCAAGTTGAGCCTATTGATAGAGATTTGAGCATAAGCATTTCGCAAAAGCACATTGTGACAGTTGAATAAAAATGGGACCAAAGCCAAGGGCTTGGAGCATGACGAGTATGAATGGCCATTCAATCCGATCCTAAGCCTTCTCAAAATCAATTTTGATAAACATGGCGGCCTGATTAGATCGGTGAGCCCATTCCATGCCTTCCCACACCACAATGATGTTATCTAGGATGTATCTACCCTATATAAATCCTGTTTGTTCTGGCTGAATAACAATTGGCAAAAGATTACGTAATCGCAGAGCTAACACTTTGGCAATGATTTTATAGGAAACATTCAACAAGGTGATCAGACACCAACATGTAATTTTCTCGGGGTCTCCTTGTTTAGGGATGAATTTGATGTTTCCCTTATTAATGTGTGGCCCTAAGGATTGCTGCTGAAAGCCTTCAAGATAAACTTGAAATAGGTCTTGTCTGACCGAATCCCAAAGGGCTTTGTAGAATTCGCAAGGGAACCCATCGCAGCCCGACGCTTTATCATTAGCCATTTGCATGGTGGATTCATGGAGGTCTTCAATGGTGAGCATTCTTTCACAGATCACCTTCTGAACCTCTGATAATTTGTGTGGCACAACACCCAAACATTGTTTAAGAGCAACTTGCAAGTCAGTAGGGTTGTTGAGCTTGGAACACGAGCTTGTAATGACGCACAAAGGCTTGCAACATTAGTTAAGGTCCGTAATTCAAGCTCCATCATCCATGATAGCTGAATCATTGGGAAGGTTTTCTAGCTCGAGAGAAAGAAAAATTCTTTCAAACATGATCTCTAATTTTGAGCCGGTGCATGCGAGCACGGATCTGTGCCCCTAACATTGTAATTATTCACAATTTGGATTTGTTGCCAAAGCGTTGCAACTTGAAGTTTCAAATTTTTAGAGAAAGGATCACATTGGAGTGCTACCACTGCTCGGCTAAGAGCTGAGGTATTAGCTGAGTATGAGCGGCTCCGAATTTTTGCCAGTTGTTGGCCACAAATTCTAAAAAATCTTTTTGTCCAAGTCAGCACATTTTCCCACCACTGAATTTAGTTGGCTTACATAAGTGGATGATACCATTGCAATGATCAAGGTTATGGGATTAAATTCTAAACACACCGATATGATTGACGGTGGGGCCATGTTGCATCAACGCAAAGATTAAGACAAAATTGGCCTTTATGACGTAGGGCGCGCATCATGCCAATTGATACGAAATCGTATTGGAGAATGATCCTAAACGACAAATTCAAGGCATGACCTCCACTAGCATAGAATAAATGTTGTCAAACTCAAAATAATCTTGAGTGACATCATGGCCCCGTCAAGCCATTTAAGGACGTGATATATCCCTCCCTCGTAGATTGGTCCACGTATACCAAGCTTCGAGAGGTGGGAAAATGAGATGTGTTAGGATTAAAAACCCAAATTTATTGTGAATGAAATACCACACATCCCTTTCGCGGGTGTCCACATAGGGTTCATTTTAAGAAGCCCCATCTAAAAAATTACTTTAGAATTTGTGGTGAATCTCAAAAATTGACTTTCGAATCGTTAGCAAATTTTTGAAAAAACGTTTCAGAAAAGGAAATTTCAAGTAGGAGCAATTTTCTTGGGTTTAATTTTATTGGGTTTCGCATAGTTGGATAGTTAGGTTGGATGAATAAGTTGGTCGGGTAGGTTGGACGAGCGAATCGTGGATGGGTGAGCTAAACTAGTGGGTTAGACAGAGATAGGTTGGTCGGATGGGTAGGATGGGTAGGTTAGTTGGGTGGGTAGGACGGGTAGGTTGGTTAGGTGGGTCGCACGAAGGTTGGTCGAATGGGTAGGTACCAAGTTTTTGGACGGGCAAGATGGATGGGTAGGTGGAGTGGATACATTGGTTGTGCGGTTGACGGCGCGGGTCGGACAGGGTGGATTGGTTGGACGAATGGGTATGACGGGTATATTGGTCGAGTGGGTTATTCGGTACAAGCCAAGTTGGGAAGGTTGGGTGGTTATGTTAGTTGAACAGATTGAACATGTAGGTAGGGTGGGTGGGTTGGACACGACGTTGGATGCATGGGTTAGATGGGTTGTTTAATTAGGTTGGCCGGTTTGTTTGGTCGGATGGGTTGGTCATGTATCCAACATGGGTTGGGCGACCGTCATGGCTAGCAAATAGTTTTCCACCACGTGTCCCTTAAACCATTTAGAGCCCTATAAATACCCCTACAAGGTTCATTTCTTCACTTTTCCACGAACATTTCCAACGCTCTAAGCTCTCCAATATTTGAAGTTCGCTAATTTTCAATAATGGCAAGAACCACGTCTACTCCTACACCTAAATTCCAATACAAAAACCTCATGTGCCCACAGATTGTAGCTCTAATGAAACTAAAAGACACATCAAAGGAATGGCTGGAAAAATCACAATTTATCGGGCTTGTCAACATGCCCCAATTCGATACTGATACTTCCATCCTTGATTACCTTCTCACCTCTTACAACTAGAATAAGAAACAATTTTCCGTTCTCCTCGTGCATCCGAGTCGTCGCCAAATTTCTTTCACAATTGAGCCCATAGACGTACATCGGTTAATTAGGTTACCATTCAAAAAGAAGTCACACGTTACTACAAAGGTTGTCCTTATAGATGAAGACAAATTTTTTTGGAGTCTCATTACAATGTGCAGAGTTGATGGTAAGTTTATTATTTTCAAATGCTTTTCTTAATATTACTCGACCACCCAAACATCTAACATTTCTTGTCTGATTATTGCAGCTCCTCTTAATCATTCAACAAGAGGCCTTCTTATACAAGGTATTACAAACCAATTCTTTCTTGTAGTTGCATCACTTTTTCGCCAGGATTGTGTTACAGGGAAGATGTGCGAGACATTCTCAGATTGATAGTTCAATAAATGTTGCATGACGCTAGCCAGAAATAATTCGATTGGTGCGCATTTTGTCCAACCAAATAAAAATAGATGTCTCTCGCGCCCACAATGCCAATCTATCTAATAAATCCAAGACTATATTCTCTTCTTGCAATTATATACTTGCTTTCTATTAAGAAGCTTTCTTCGAATTGCAGCAAACAAAAATTCCAACTGCAATTAATGATAAAATGAATGGTCTCACTCTTGAAGAACAACAGGTAACAGTTACTTTTATAGTTTTCTTGTTATAACGATTTCAAATTCAATATTTTTCAATAAAATAATAATTGTAAGATTTTCTTTTACAAAGAATAATTATGGCTGCAACATCTCATAAGGAGGTAATTTCTCGAGGTAAAGCCCCTCCAGAGGTCTCTACGGATTCTAACATGGATTCAACATAATCAACACCAATACAAGTTCCTCATCAAAACGACCTAGGGGGTGGTATGTGCATCACGTCTACCATCACATTTAACTACAGGTATGAAGTTTTCTTTTTATATAATTAACTAATTCAAACAACTAGTATAGATTATGTAAGTAGTATTGTATTTTAATATTTCTATTGTTCTACATTTATTATATTCAGAAACTACTAAAATTGGTGATGAAGATCAAACTCATTCTGACAGTCAAGATCGAAATGTCACGTTTGCGTCTCCAAACATGCAAGGTAAATTGTAATATATAATATTTAGCATGTTTTGTTTAGTTACAATTTTTAGCATTTACAAGGCCCAAGTGTATAATGATAATTTTCTAATAATTTGTTGTTTGCTTCTTGTAGGTAATATAGCTTCGAACACATTCCACTTGCAAAGAGGCCACCAATACCACCAACACATACATTCCAAATAAGAAGAATATCTTTAGGCAAGAATATAAGGTTTCCTGCAGAATCGGCTGGAACACTTCATCTTGCAACCACAAATTTTCTGGACTCTCACTAGGTGGTGTCTTAAGTGTAACAACCACACAACTTTTCAACAACATCGCTCTTGACGAGGATTATTTGGGCTTCGATAGTGGCGATGCAAAGAAAAGGGTAACTATTTTAACACCCATGATATGATTCAATCTACTCTGCCTCCACCACAACCACAACAAAATGTGCATGAAGTACGGATAGGGACTCTCCTCCTCCAAGAAAAGCTCCACAAACAGATGATGAGAAGACATATTTTATATTAGAAAATATGATATCATATAGTATGGGGGCAACAATTCAAGAAGTTGTAATGTCTAATGTGGATTTGGTGTGGGCTTGGGAGAGGAGAGCTAAAATTTTGATAAAAGAAATAAATACCTCGATACCATAATCACGCTCAAAGGAATTCATTGTTCATTTCGTAGAGATCCAACCGGCAAGGCTTGACATTTTGCTAAACAAAGCTCAATCAGGGACAATTTCATATACTAATGATTATGATGATGATATTATAGACATAATGTTAAACAAGTTGGAGAATCTGAATGCTGAAACACAGCTTACTACAACAAATGGGCTAAAGACAAGACAAATGTTTTAATAGAAAATTCATAAAAAGAAAAAGTTGTGGTGAGTCATCTTTTACAGGAAAAATCCTAATATTATAAGTGCCACAATATATTTTTCAACTTATCTAATAGACAAAAAAATTATATTTTTGTTTTGCAAGCAAAATATGAAAATTTAAAGAAAGAAGCAACTATATTTGAAGCACATTTGAAGAATGCCCGCAAAATCTTGAATTCATTTGTACAGTTGAAGGAAAAAATCATAGTATTAAATAAACAAAATAATACATTGAGAAGGATAATCAAGGAGCATAAGATGGATCTAGAAGTCTTACTGAAGGAAAAGACAGACGCCGATGCATCACTTTTTTCAAGCAAGAGATGTTGCGAGGGAGGAGTAGAATATTCTTGAAAATATCAATACCGCAGCGCGAGATTTGTAGGCATCAGGAGTTATAGCAGATAGCTCTGTACAGACAGAGCACATTCCTCCACCTCTTACGCAAGAAAAAGATCAAGCTTCCCCTACAACATAAAAATTCAATATGTTAGTTAAGTTCACCATGTGACAGGTGTGTTGTCACAATTCTAACACTAGTGTAGGAATTAAAAGATAGTGGCCAACCTTTTTTGCTTTTTATTTTGTGTGGCAAACGTAAGGACAACTATGATTCAGAATCATAGGCAGAAAAGAGGATGCCCTCGTAATGTGTCCTTATATGACAAAACTTGTTGGAAGCTTTGAAATGTTATTTACAACCCCCTTTTGGAATTGTATTGGCCAACAATGCTTTATGAATTGATACTTGTCTTCATAAATTAATCATTATGAGAGAAATTTTCAAGAGTACTTTGGAATTGTAACTATATTTATTGTTAATGGATTTCTACTTAATACGAATGATGTTTATGTTTCTATGTTTACGTAAATGGTGCTTAAATTTTCATGATTTTGTTTGTTTAAAATATTTACGTTTATGATTTCATGCAGATGTAAAAAAAATCAATTAACAGATATAAAAACAAATATGTCCTTATTTCAATCTAAAACCAAATATAAAAACAAATGGGATACAAGAAAATGACAATGACACTGTTCCAATGGATCAAATAAAGACAAATGTAATATTGCATTTATTGAAATAATCTCTGTATGAAATACATCAATACATATTACATCAAATTATTGTAAATAGTCTCAACAATGTATAAAAGAAATGAAATCTATGTGAATTCGAACAGTCCTGAGCAACACTTTCATTCGTGTCTTGGAAATCAACTGTAGCATGATCATGGATGTGTCTCAATCCCCTGTCGGTAGAATATTACTAACTCCTCTTCTTTCTACTAGTGAATTCCATAATGTGAGTGCTCTATCATAAGGAAAATACTCCACTGAGTAACGTGATACATACAACCTCAGACAACTTTCTAGATTCCTATCCAATCTGTTTCAAACTTTTGACTTTAAAAGGACAGTGCACTAAAAACCCTCTCATCTTCCACATAACCCAAAATCATTGTTTGACAGAGTTCATACAACTTAATATACTCACTCAAATCTTCATGCAGAATACTACTGGAACAAATATCCTTCCAAATCCTTTTGATGACACCATATTCCTGTGGGTTTTGTAGAAGTGAACTTGTCGTATCATAGTATTAGCATAATGCATTGACTGGGAACTAAGTATTTTTCTTTGTAAAATACCTTCTATAGAAACTTTGTTTATCTCTTTAGTCTTAAAGAAATGGTCAATTAAATCACTCATGTTTTTGACAAATAAATGATTGATTGATGTATAAGGTATGTCACCAGGTAAAATTCCAAAACTGTGGATTTACAAATCCCATTGCTTCAAGTATTTTATCATTTTTGAATCTTTCCTCGGATCTCTTTAGATAATGATTCAGAGATATTTTTCAATTTATTCCTAGTTTCAATAATATTGCATCATATAAATTTGGTGTCACTCTTACTTCTTCCATTTCGAGACAAACTATCAACTCTTTTGTGGAATGTATGAAGTGGAATCTCTTTCCCATGTGTTGTTATACAAATATGATCATGTATATTGTATTTTAAGAAGCACTGGGATTTTTCAAGTCTGTCAATGCATTCCAGTTTTCAAAAGAAGCACCCTGAAAACTCCCATATGAAATATATAAAATTTCAAGACTCCAAAGCACACGTGTCTTCTGAGTCTTATGAAGTCTGATTATGTAGAAAGAACAATCTTGTGCATGCTTCATTAAAATATTAAGCTCCCTCAACATAGGAAAAATACCGCAGTGTGAGTAAAGTTTCTATCTGTCATTAGACGGTACAATAGATCTTTAGCTTTATCTACATCCCTACGGTATTTATACATAAATCCTATCAATGAAGGATATTCATCAAATATTCTACAGGTAGGTTCATACATAGATATCCATCTGGTATCTACATCTTTGAGAAGCTTTTTTCCCTCTGTTAGTCTAATTGCAAATTTATAAAATTCTAAAAATCTCTTTGGACTACTAGAATAATAAGCATGCAAATCACGTATCAATTCCTCCACTTTAGCTACATTTTCAAATGTGCTCACAATTTTGTAGGCCAGATTCATTATGTGAGCCATGCAATGGATTGCAATCATATAAGGAAAACTCGAGACCATTTCGCCCCCAGCATTACTACACCATCGGTTCCGACACAAACTAATTTTGTTGCAATGGAAAATTCATCCATTCCTGCGATATCCTTCAGATTTGAGACCACCAATTTATAAATATTTTCAGAATTACAATTCTCAGTCATTTTATGAATTGCTAAGAGGTGGGGAGTTCTTACTTCATTAGCAAATGTGTAAACATGAATACAAATCCATGAAGTATTATCCACTACAGTAACCTCATCTATTGAAAGGGAAATATACTTTTCCTTTTGAACAAATTGTTTCAGATCCTCCTTTTCTACTAGAGATAAACATTTTGCAATTTTCCAAATTCTTGGTACTTGACCAATGAGATTGAGGAATGTTCTCAGTAAACCAATAACCTAGTACCGAATTTTATTTTCTTTGAAATCTAACATGGGTCTCCCCTTTCCAATATATGGAATACAATAGCAAACTAGATACTTTTTGCATTCATTTCTGCCTCCATAGCTTTGGCCAATCTTGCTCGTGGTGCCACATTTTTCATTTAGATTTTTCATACATTTTTCTTCCTTTTCATATTCTTCTTTGTATTTTACAAGAAGACACTCTTTTACATATTTCCATTTATGTGTTCTGACTATGTTGTCATCCTTTTGCTTTTGGGAAATGTATATTTCCCACATGATTTTCAATTGTGTCTAGTTTGAGTTGCATCGTGTGATCCTTCCCCGTTTCCAACCACATATTTTGCATTGACATTGTGTTGTGTTGGTTGGATATTTTGTCAATCCAAAATATGAGGTTCAACCACAGTATATGGGATTAAATCCCTCCTCAAAGACAGGTGAGGTTGCCTGCTTATTACTAATCTAAAACACAAAGAAAAACAATATATACAGTATTCACACTAATCTAACCATTGGGGTTGGGATAAAATCCCGAAATCCACATCCACACGATTCAAAGGTATTGCTTTCGTAAATGAACTGGTCGGAAACTATTACAATGAAAGAAGAACAATGGAAAGGAAATGAGAGAAACGTATTTTCTTTCGAGTAAACACAGAGCACGAAATAATCATACGGGCTTTAGATCATAAATATAATGTCTGAAATGATTAGAAACACTAAGATGCTACGCAAAGAATAGCTTAAGATCATGAACGTAAGAACAATGTCTTAAGAAAGATATATCCCACAACACAAAGTTTGCAAAATAATATCAACTCCTATTCTTCAAAATGATTAAAAGAAAACACAAAGTTTTTCTTCTTTCCAATAGCTCCGAATATTCCAAAAATCTCGACCCTTTGGAATGCATAAGCATCCCTTATTTATAATAAAAGGAAACGAGAGAAAATAGGATAAATCCTAGAAAATAGTGTTCTTTAAAAAGAGTTCTATTTTGCTTGACTCTCGCGCAGGAGACCAAGTCAAAATTTGCTTCCTATGCGATGAAACAGAAATGAAAAAGACATGTCAATTTCAAGATTGAAATGACATGAAACATTGGGACTTAATCTGAATCGTCATCTTTCGCTCCTTCATCTTTCTCTTCCTCCAGCTGAGACTATTTTGTTGTTCCAAATTCTTGGAACTTTCGAATTATGCCTTGCATTTCGTTTTCATCGGGCGGTGGAATGATCATTCAAAATTTCGCAGGTTTCATGGGTATCACTAGCACTTTGCCGGAAGCTTTTTCAATCTTTTGTTGAGCTTTCTCAAGGCCTCCAAAGAATGTTCAATTCTTACAAACCGATCAATGATCTCAATACCAAATCCGTGCGTTGGTTCATGCTGAACAGACTCTTGGACTTGTTTGAAAAGATCATCTGCTGATAGGATACCTGAGTTTCCAACTGACACCTTTGGACAAATCTTCAGCAACTCTTCTTCCAGATCACTTTTTCCATCAATCAATTTATCCCTTGATTCTCTCAACTTACCGCAGGCTTCGTTGAGAATCTTTACTCTGAACCTGATGGCTTTGGTCAGCTGGAAATGCTTATCCGTATGTGGGATGATGCCTTCTTCTACCAAGAGATGTGATGGTATTTGCTTTAATACCTGGAGAGCTTCAAAAGTCAAATCAAGATGTCCAATTTCTTGAGAGAAATCATCGTCCATCTTCTCTCCATCCTTCTGAATGTCCCCCAAAGATTGATGAACTTTCACAACGTCTTGAATCACTTCCTTCCCCTGTTGGAGCAGCCTTTGGATCCATTCATCGACCACCCTTCCTTTTTTAGCAATCTTCTCAATTGTAGGCACTGATGAGAAATCGAATCCGACAGGGACAAAAGAAGATGGTATGGATTCAAGGGGTTTTGAGAGTTTAAGCAAAACCTCAGTCAACTGCTCCACTTTTCCTTTAAGCTCATCTCTGTTGTCTTTTGTTTCTTTCAACTTCTGGCACAACACGTTTGTGGCATCCCGTGCATCTTGTTGCGCCCCTTCTGCTGTCACTCTTCCTAGAGCCACCCTAGTTATCTGATAATCAGAGGCTGTTATGTCCTCTTTAGTTTTGTCAGTCGCGGGAGTGGCGATCTCTGCGAACTTATCCCCTGAAGCGTCCACCAAAACCCTTGAAACTGTTTTAGGTTTCTTGGCTGATTTAGCAGTAGAAGCCTTGAGTGAGCTGAAATCAAAGGCTGGTATGGGTACAATCACCTTCCTCTTCCTCGGAGTTTGCTCGAGTAGCCATTGTGGCGTATCAGAGGAAGTTGCCACTGTTGTAGAAGCTGGTATCATACTCTCAAGGGGAGAAGATTCTACTAGTGGAGGGGGAATAGTTACCAATGTGGTAGTAGATCCGATAAAAAGAGGCACAGGAGGGGGCGTGTTGGTGATCACTTGGGTCCCAGCAGAGAGGGGTGAGAGTCCAGAGAAAATACTGGCCATGATTGAAGAAGTTGATGGAGAATGAGGAGGTAGGAGTGGTTGTGAGGGGGGAGGCGCAGATTCAGACTCCAAAGCCTGGGATGCAAGAGATAAGGTCTCTTCAGTTGGGCAATCAACAAATGATGAAACCAGAGGCTGGCTTCCTTCTTCTTCCAAAGTAATTTCTCCTATTTCTGGTGGTGTTGGTGATTCTGGCACATCCACCGTTTCAACTGGAGAAATAATTGAAGAGATTTCTCTTTCTTTCCTCTTTTTGACAAACTTGACCTTTATAGGCCCCTTAGAAGATTTTTTGTCCTTTTCCTTTTTGGAGGGCCCCACCTCTGAAGCAGCCAACTTTGAAAACTTATCATCTTTAAAACTCATTCCCCAAGAGGAGAGCCATGCTTTGGTGCGTGCAAGAATCAGAGCCGACCTATCTGTAATGGAGGCTTTTTCACTGATTGACCAATCAATAGGTGGGAAAACATATTGATCTTCATTTAGTCCATCATAGGAAAGATCCAGAACACTTTCATTGTCACTAGTACCTTCTGGTAAGTCAGCAAGCTCAAGTGTTTGAATCTCAGCAAGTGTCAATCTGCTATGATCCTTTCTACGAACAACAACCTCATCACGTAGATCAATCCAGATGTCTTCTATGCTTGGTCTGTGCAGGTGCAGAGTTCCATACGCCCTGAGGACTCCTCGAATGTCAAACCCGTCTCGGGGCTTCATATGCTTCTTCAACTTGTCCTGAAGCTCATGGACAACATTTTTAGCTTTCACCACTGTCGAACAAGTGTATCTTCCAATAGAAATTGGGAAAGATACAACAGCCTTATGTTTACTTTGTTGGAACTTGTGGAAATCCAACAATTGCCTAACCAATTCCATCAAGATCAGTTTATCCCCTGGATATCGGGGCAGATGGAAAGGATCCCCTGAGTACATGACTACCCGAAGATATGTGAACTTCTTGAATTGCAAGAAGACACAACCCCATTTGGAAACTTCAGCCCAGGCCTCATCTGAGACTCTTGTCTTCCTCAATTCAGGGTTTAACCTGCAGATGTTTTCATAAAAGAAGGCGTCATTTACCCTTCTGAATTGGTCTTGAGACCCTTTTCTTGTCAGTTGAGGGAAATACTGATAAACCTGGTTCACCGTCCTGTTTCCCTTGATATCCAACCCGGGATAGTTCCTCATCCCACTGCATAGGTGACATATGAGGACATATAAAACTTCCCTGTGGACAAGACTGTTGTCATTTGGGAATCTATCTCATTACTAATGAGAGTGCCCCAATCAATCCCTTGTTGATTCTTCTTGATGGTGATCATGAATTGATACATCCACCCTTGGAAAACATTTGATTCGGGTAAACCAAAAACCCGACTCAACAGAGTGATGATGTCATTGATTTCCTGAATGAAATCACTCCTGGGGATAAGTCTTGGGAATCTGGAGACAGCCGGTTTGGCTTTGATCAGGAACTTCTTATTTACATGCTTGATACAATCTTCCTGATCGTTATCCCAAGCTTTCTGAGCTGACTTGATATCTAACTCTCCATATTCTTCAAAATTGGGCAGTTTGAGGAGGTCATCAAAGTAACCTCCGTCTAACTTGATCACAACTTCTCCCGCCTGATTTCTCACAGCACGAGAAGCAGAGTCATAACTGGAAGCGCAGGCTAAGATGAATTCAGGGCACTGAGTGGACATGGGAAAACCCGCTGCAAGAGGTAAACCACTATCGGCTATCGATTTCATCCATGGAGTTTGGGAGGAACTCCTTACCCTACTCCAGAAATCCTCAATATCTATATTTCCGAGCTCTGTATCTCGGATGTCATAATTGCAATCGATATATGATGGAGACTCCACCTTTCTGAACTTGTATTTCATCCTTCCTGACTTCTCAGTCTTTTCTTGCGATGGACCAGGGTCCGACATGAGGGATTTCGAAGGAAGAGAGTTTGGAGATCAGGAGATGTTGCACACTGAGAAAACCCCGACCTACTGGAGATGCTGGAAGGGTGGAAAAACCCGACACACTGAGGAGGATGTCGAGGAGTCTAGAAAACCCGATGCGCTGAGGATGTCGGAGATTTGAGAAAGCCCGACACACTGAGGATGTCGGAGACTTGAGAAAACCCGACACTGAGGATGTCGGAGACTTGAGAAAACCCGGCACACTGAGGATGTCGGAGATTTTGGAAAGTCCGGCTCTTCAAACTTTCTGATACACTACGGGTTTTTGATACTGCACAACACCCTGCGAAACCCGAGAAGGGGGAATAGGGTTTTTGTTGATTTTAAAACATGCAAGTTCTTTCTTCATCGTTTATATCCAAAACATATTTTGATTACAACAATATTCTGGGAAATAACACAAAGTGATAATTCCAAAGAGATAAACCCTAAAACAGAAACCCGGTTTAAGAAAACAACCCCAAAAGGAAAAAGATAAAAACCCCACAAACCTGGTAAGAAAATGGGAAGAATTCCATACATAATCAATCCATAAAAACCATGAACAAAGAATGAAGAGAGAGATACCTTCAACCAAGGCAAGGAAAGATCGAAAACGGGCAATTCAATCAGGCACAGGTGAGTTTCGGGTTTCGAGGTTGGAGAAGCATGCGCGAAAAATCCATGAGGTAAAAATACGTCCGGTAAAAATGACGTGGAAATCCGCATATATATAAGAAAATTTGCAATTAATACACTTGGTGGCATGTGCCAACTCACCCGACAACTCGGCATTAACGCCATGTCAGCATGCTCGGGAGGTCCGAAAACCCGACACAAAGGTGTTTAGAGAAATTGACATGAAGCATGAGATGTTTAGATGCTTCAAAGTTGAAGGACTTAGGCAACAATCGACATGAAGCATGATGCTTGATAAAAAGACATGCTCCGATGTTCGGAAGTTCATAAACTCGACTTGCCTTAGTCGATGTGGGTTTCGGGTTTCGGGGAACACCAGACATGAAACATCTAAAACACATGTTGTCCTGTCGGTGAAACCCGAAAACCCGATTTTCTCTCATAAAGGCAATTTTGCAAAACCAGCTTAAAAATTTCGTAGGGTTATCTGATAGTTTTGGCGTAAACTCAAAACTGAGATAACAGCTGGCTCCAGCTGGGGACTTTCTTTGTGATACCAAAGGAAGAGAACTCAGAATCTCTGGCTTTATCCATTGGGCTACGGAGTCAGAAAAGAAGAAAACCGAAACAAAACAAAACGAAGAAAGAAAGAAGACCAAAAGCAAACACACAACAAAAAGTAAAGTATGTACAATGCAAGAGAACATCTTGCATTAGTGATGGAACAACTTTAGATGTTGTCCGCTGAAAGGCAAAGGGAGTAACCCTCCATCCAGATATGATAGAAGGAAACTATTTTCACCACTCAGCTCATGGATCTTGAAAGGTCCTTTCCACAAAGAATCAAACTTCCCGTGCATTCCTTTCTGCTCCCTCCTCTTATCCCAAAGCAACACCAGGTCTCCAATCTAGAAATTACGCTGCTTTGATTTCTTGTCAAAAAAATTCTTCACTCTGCTCTGATGATCTCATGATGCGATCAACCACCTTGCTTCGTTCCTCTTCTAGCCTGGCTAGGTACATAACCCTTTTCTCAACAAAATTTTGAAAAGCCGCATCTTCGACTGCTTTTGCCAACTGTAAGGCTGGCAATTCTACTGAGATAGGAATCTCAGCATCGATCCCGTATAGTACTTGGAAAGGGGACATTCCTATAGCTCGCTTTGGGGTAATCCGATCAGCCCACAACGCGTCATACAATGCTTTGTGCCATGTCCTCTGGTTTTCATCTACTAGTTTTCTAATTATGGTAACCAGGTTCTTATTGCTGGACTCAGCTTGCCCATTACCTTGGGGATAATAATCAGATGAGTGAGCCAAGGTGATGCCAAATCCATAGCAAAATTCTATCATCTCATGTGACGAGAAATTAGAGGCATTATCAGCTACAATCTTGTGAGGCACACCGACAATTATATTTTCTTTAAGGAACTTGCAAACAGCTTTAGAGGTTGCTTGCTTGATTGGTGTGGCTTCCACCCACTTGGTAAAATAGTCTATGTAGCGATCGACCAAAGACGTAATTATGTCTCAGCCTTTGGAGCGGGATTCAATGTTCTAATGAAGTCAATTCCCCACTTTGGCGAAAAGGTTCTTGATCACTATGGGCTTGAGGGTAGAGCTGCTAGCTTGGGACGACCAACGAAATGTTGACAAGCTTCACACTTGGACACCCACTCTGCTTGAATCCCGAAGAGAGTAGGCCAATAGTACCTGCCCATAGGGATCTTATAAGCTATTACGAGAGGATGAAAAATGTCCTCCATGCTAGGCTATGGAAGGACTCTAACAACTTTACTGTTGTGATTTATCAACACAACGCAGAAAACACCATCAATACCTTTCTTGTATATTCCGTTATCCCACAAAAGGTATTTTGCAGATCTCAACTTGACTGTCCTCTTCTCCTTTTGGCTTAAATGTGGGGGGCATTCACCATAAGTTAGAAAGAAAGCAATATCCGTGTACCATTCATCAGTTGTACTCACGAAAAGCACCATGGGCAACTCTGAAGAAGTATCTTGAGTCTTTTCACATTCTGCTTCAGCATGATTTTCTGCAATCAATTGGCATAGGCCCCTTCCTCATACCAACTTGGTAGGTCTGATGTCCAAGTCGTACTCCTGAACTTTAGCTATCCAAGTACCTCGTTGACTCCCCAGCTCTTGTTGAGTCAAAATGGATTTAACGGCAGTGTCGGGAACGAGAACGAGGGTATGGGAATTCAACACATAGTACCTGAAATGTTTCACCGCTCGTACCACCGCATAGGCATGCTTTTCAATTTGTGACATCTTCAATTCATGTTCCTTCAATGGGCAGCTCATAAACACGATGGGAGCTTCAATGCCTTCCCCATTCTCCTGCATCAGGATGGTGACCTTTGTGTGAGCGAGAGGCATAGGCTTTGTACATGATGAAATATTTTTTGAAGTCTGGACATACTAGGATAGGAGCGCAAGCAACTGCCCTTTTGATCTCATCGAACACAAGCTTCCCTTCAGTACTCCATCGAAATGGAATTTTGCCTTTCATCATCCCAAGGATATCCTTAGTTTTATCAGCAAAATCAGGTACGAACCTTCTTAGGAAATTAACCTTTCCGAAGAAAGAATGAACTCCAATTTTACTTGTGGGTAGGGTAAGGCTCTGAATGGCCTTTACCCTTTCTGGGTCAATTTTGGTTCCTTCTTTAGTCACGATATGACCCAAAGAATTTCCTTCAGTCACTCCAAACATGGACTTCTTGGGATTTAATGAAATCCCGTGGCGCTTTACCGCATCTCAAAAGTACTTGCTCTAAATGATCATAATGATCACTCCGTTTTTAGAGAAAAGCAAGTCATCTAAATACACAACTATGACCTTGCCCATCAGTCTCTGAATGCCAAGTCCATAGCTCTCGAAAGGTGGCTCCGGCGTTGATCAAGCCGAAAGGCATCCTCCCCTAAGCAAAGGTACCCCATGGGGTTGTGAAGGCCGTCTTGTGTTGATCCTCCGTAGTTACCTCAACTTGATTGTATCCTGAAAATCCATCGAGCATGGATAGCATTTACGATCCAAAGAATAGCTGATTTGTAAAACCTGATCCATGATAGAGCAAAGGATAATTGTCCTTGATGAAGACCGATTGAGTCCCTAAGTCAACACAAATTGATTTCGCCATTCTTCTTCACAGCGAGGAACGATGTTAGCAATCCAAGTGGAGTGATGGATTGGAAAAATAATTCTAGCATCTAACATCTTCTGGATTTCCGCAAGGATAGTTCCTGAGATCTTGGGATTGTAATGTCTTTGCTTTTGTCTGTATACGGCTTCACATCAGGCTTCAAAGGGATACTGTGTTGTACGTCTTTGGGCTTGAAGGATTTTAAATCCGCATAAGACCAGGCTAACACATCCATGTATCTCTTCAAGAGTGAAGTGAATTTCACTTTCTCCTCAGGGGAACAACATTTCCCAATATTCACCATCCGAGGTTGATCAGACGAACCTAGATTGATTTGATCTACCTCCGAAGAAGAAGCTCCTTCAACTTGCCTTTTGTTTTGAATAAACGATCATGCTTGTCAAACAAACCCTCCAGAGAAACCAAACCTTTTGGTATCTTGTTGCCTTTAAGCTGGATAAACTCACCATCAACCTCTTGATATGGATCTGAGATAGTTTCACGGAAAGCTGATTCCGAACCTTCAAAATACAGCTCACTGAAATTGTCAGCCTTTTCTAGAAAAGCCAACACCTGTTGATCATCATTGAACACTTGCCAGTGAGTTGCATTATCTGGGATACTAGGGCGGTACACAATCTCGATAGAGTACGTATCTTGTTTGAACTGAGGATGAGGAAGAAGGAGGGATGCAGACACGGCCAAAGAATCAGCCTTGTCGTTATAATCTCTCAAAACTGCCTTAATAGAGAATGCATCAAAGCATTCTATACTATCCCAAACTTTGTTCCTGTAATGTCTCAAGCGATCATTTTTTACCTGATAGATTCCCTTGACCTGGTTGACAATCAGCTCCGCATCCCCCTGGACCTTGAGATTTCGAATTCCCTTCTATCTGGCCATTTCTAATCCTAATAACAGAGCTTCATACTCAGCCGTGTTATTAGTATTATCAAATTACAACTTGTAAGCTGATGGGAAAATTTCAGAATTAGGAGATATAAGAACTACACCAGCGCCTGATCCGGTGATAGAGCAACTACCATCGAATTCGAGGGTCCAAATAGCATTGGGATCTTCTTCCTTGACATCTACAGTGGGTATCTCTGAAGTCATGAAATAATTTCCGAAGCTAGCATCTTCGAAAAGAATTTGAGCTTTAGGATCATCTGATTTAGTTACCAAATACCTCACCTGCGGTTCAGGATGGAGAACCTGATGAACCCCATTGACTGGGATCTTGGCTTTGGTCCAATCCATATTAATCTCTCCTCTGATGTCTTTACAAAAACCTCTACCCAAGAGGATACCGTAAGCTGCAGGGATATCAACAACTAGAATGGTCATTTTCACTCTCTTTTCCGGGAAAGCAACGAATGCGAACTGTGCATCTTTGATTTGACCAATCAAAGGAACTTGTTTGGTTTCCATAGAGTAACACCGTCCATATGACTTAGTCAAATTAATCCCAAGAGCATGGGCTACTTTTGCGGGCATAACATTGTCGGAGGCCCCCGAGTCGATGATGCGATTCTTGAGTTTAAACCCATTTATAAGTAAATACAAATAAAATTTCAATCTTTCTGAAGAAGAAGCGAGAGGTCAGATTGTTACGAGATGGGGATTGAGTAGGATTTGGAAGGAAACCTTTTGAAGGTGATGGAACAGCCACTTTACTTCTGATGAATTTGGCAAGTTTTTCGAACTGTTCAGGATTTGACTGAAGGTATTCTGCTTCTGACATTTGGATTTTGGTTATTTTTGCATGATCGATAATGTCAAAAGCAGTATAAGAAGGGGTGATGGTAGGCTCAGTTCTAATCACATGAGCTTGAGCTGAGGCACTGACCTTAGGAGAAAGAGAATAAGGAGAAGTTGCCTTTTTGGTGACTTCTCTTTCAGTTTGTGCTGAAATAGGAGTACCTCTCTTAACTATGGCTATGGGAGGTTCCTTATTCTTCTCCTTAGTGTTTTCAAGAGGTTTTCTTGGATTCTGAGATTGGGATCGAGTGAAGACAACAAATGACTGACCATCTAGCGCACATTCATCTTCATCGTATTCCAAATACCCAATGCTGGAGTCACCAGCCGAATCGTCATAAGACTCATCGGCATATCCTGAAGCTTCAAAGCCTCCGAAGAATCTTGTTCTTCTGGTTCTTCCTCTTCTTCAACTATTTCTACTGCTGCATTGACGGGAGGAGCTTCAATTGCTAGCCTCGGTTGAGCAGGAGTTAATCGCGGCCTATCCCTTGCAAGCGCACCATTGTTGTTATTGAAATTCCGTCTAGGGATATCCCGATACGGAACATTGTTCACCTGCTGAGACATTTGCTTTTTTAAAGCGATCAAATCATTAGCCATTTTTTGAAACATAGGATCAGTATTACCTTGAGAAGAACCTTGATTTTTGAGTTTGGGTATGTCTTTCTTGATTCTTCCGGCCAAAATAAGATCATCTTCTATTTGATAGGCTGTTGACGAGCTGACATGAAATATGGGATAACCGACCTTCTTAATAAAAAGCTCACATCAGGAGGCTGAGCATTAATGAAGAAGCATTTCTGATTTTCTGAGTCGGTACAGCTATTTCTCGGAATCTTTCGGATCAACTTATTAAACTTTGCCACGAAGTCCCGCATGGGTTCATGCGATTCCTTCTTCATATGAGTAAGTTGAGCTAACAAGGCATGAGAATCTTCGGCTGGTTTGAAACGTGCTTCAAACTTGGTCCTCATGGTAGCCCAGTTTGTGATGCACGCATTGAGAAGGTGATAAAACCATTCAGCTGCACACGTACAACGTTTCAACAAAGAGTCGAAACGAAACATCTTCGTGAGCTACTCGAGGATGCCGCACGCTACTGAATAAAGATGCAACGTGTTCATCAGGATGTTGCTTCCCATCCCCATTGAACTTGGGAATGTTTTTACGTGATCCATGTGGTAACTCATGCAATGGTGGAGTTAAAGAAAGAGGACCAATAGCTGCGCCCCAGGCACAGGTTGTGCTGCCATCCTTATGAAAAGAGTGCGTATAGGGATCCGAGTATCAGACAAGAGTAATGCACGACAAGTTATAGACGCTTCCCATTCCACGGGGATCTGGTTTCTCGAATAGGTGAAGAACTTCTGGTTCGGTTAGAAAGCAATCTTGTTGGGGGCAGAAATAAATTGTGCTTTGTTGTGCAACTCAAAGAGTGGGTCAATTTCACCTTGGGCTCGGCGGGACCGAGTGAAGATCTTCCTGGCCAGTTTGAGCTGGGAAAGAGACCTTGTTAAAAATAAGGCAAATACGGAGTCGCCAGACACCAAGAGGATAAGCTTTATACTATAAATCCGTATTCCCAGTAGTCACCAAAAACTATTGGTTGGATATTTTGTCAATCCAAAATATGAGGTTCAACCACAGTATATGGGATTAAATCCCTCCTCAAAGACAGGTGAGGCTTCCTGCTTATTACTAATCTAAAACACAACAAAAACAATATATACAGTATTCACACTAATCTAACCATTGGGGTTGGGATAAAATCCCGAAATCCACATCCACACGATTCAAAGGTATTGCTTTCGTAAATGAACTGGGTCGGAAACTATTACAATGAAAGAAGAACAATGGAAAGGAAATGAGAGAAACGTATTTTCTTTCGAGTAAACACAGAGCACGAAATAATCATACGGGCTTTAGATCATAAATATAATGTCTGAAATGATTAGAAACACTAAGATGCTACGCAAAGAATAGCTTAAGATCATGAACGTAAGAACAATGTCTTAAGAAAGATATATCCCACAACACAAAGTTTGCAAAATAATATCAACTCCTATTCTTCAAAATGATTAAAAGAAAACACAAAGTTTTTCTTCTTTCCAATAGCTCCGAATATTCCAAAAATCTCGACCCTTTGGAATGCATAAGCATCCCTTATTTATAATAAAAGGAAACGAGAGAAAATAGGATAAATCCTAGAAAATAGTGTTCTTTAAAAAGAGTTCTATTTTGCTTGACTCTCATGTGAGGAGACCAAGTCAAAATTTGCTTCCTATGCGACGAAACAGAAATGAAAAAGACATGTCAATTTCAAGATTGAAATGACATGAAACATTGGGACTTAATCTGAATCGTCATCTTTCGCTCCTTCATCTTTCTCTTCCTCCAGCTGAGACTGTTTGTTCCGAAATTCTTGGAACTTTCGAATTATGCCTTGCATTTCGTTTTCATCAGGCGCAGTGGAATGATCATTCAAAATTTCGCAGGTTTCATGGGTATCACTAGCAATGCCGGGAAGCTTTTTCAATCTTTTGCTGAGCTTTCTCAAGGCCTCCAAAGAATGTTCAATTCTTACAAACCGATCAATGATCTCAATACCAAATCCATGCGTTGGTTCATGTTGAACAGACTCTTGGACTTGTTTGAAAAGATCATCTCTGGCGATAGGATACGAGTTTCCAAGCGACACCTTTGGACAAATCTTGACAACTCTTCTTCCGGATCACTTTTTCCATCAATCAATTTATCCCTTGATTCTCTCGACTTACCGCGAGCTTGAGAATATTTACTCTGAACACGATGGCTTTGGTCAGTTGGAAATGCTTATCCGTATGTGGGATGATGCCTTCTTCTACCAAGAGATGTGATGGTATTTGCTTTAATACATGGAGAGCTTCAAAAGTCAAATCAAGATGTCCAATTTCTTGAGAGAAATCATCGTCCATCTTCTCTCCATCCTTCTGAATGTCCCCCAAAGATTGATGAACTTTCACAACGTCTTGAATCACTTCCTTCCCTGTTGGAGAAGCCTTTGGATCCATTCATCGACCACCCTTCCTTTTGTAGCAATCTTCTCAATTGTAGTAGGCATGAGAAATCGAATCCGGCGAGGGGATAGAAGAAGATGGTATGGATTCAAGGGGTTTTGAGAGTTTAAGCAAAACCTCAGTCAACTGCTCCACTTTTCCTTTAAGCTCATCTCTGCTGTCTTTTGTTTCTTTCAACTTCTGGCACAGCACGTTTGTGGCATCCCGTGCATCTTGTTGCGCCCCTTCTGTTGTCACTCTTCCTAGAGCCACCCTGGTTATCTGATAATCAGAGGCTGTTATGTCCTCTTTAGTTTTTCAATCGTGGGAGTGGCGATCTCTGTGAACTTATCCCCTGAAGCGTCCACCAAAACCCTTGAAACTATTTTAGGTTTCTTGGCTGATTTAGCAGTAGAAGCCTTGAGTGAGCTGAAATCAAAGGCTGGTATGGGTACAATCACCTTCCTCTTCCTCGGAGTTTTCTCGAGTAGCCATTGCGGCGTATCAGAGGAAGTTTCCACTGTTGTAGAAGCTGGTATCATACTCTCAAGGGGAGAAGATTCTACTAGTGGAGGGGGAATAGTTACCAATGTGGTAGTAGATCCGATAAAAAGAGGCACAGGAGGGGGCATGTTGGTGATCACTTGGGTCCCAGCAGAGAGGGGTGAGAGTCCAGAGAAAATACTGGCCATGATTGAAGAAGTTGATGGAGAATGAGGAGGTAGGAGTGGTTGTGAGGGGGAGGCGCGATCGAACTCCAAAGCACAGGATGCAAGAGATAAGGTCTCTTGGTTGGGAAATCAACAAATGATGAAACCAGAGGCTGGCTTCCTTCTTCTTCCAAAGTAATTTCTCCTATTTCTGGTGGTGTTGGTGATTCTGGCACATCCACCGTTTCAACTGGAGAAATAATTGAAGAGATTTCTCTTTCTTTCCTCTTTTTGACAAACTTGACCTTTATAGGCCCCTTAGAAGATTTTTTGTCCTTTTCCTTTTTGGAGGCCCCGCCTCTGAAGAAGCCAACTTTGAAAACTTATCATCTTTAAAACTCATTCCCCAAGAGGAGAGCCATGCTTTGGTGCGTGCAAGAATCAGAGATGACCTATCTTTAATGGAGGCTTTTCATTTGATTGACCAATCAATAGGTGGGAAAACATATTGATCTTCATTTAGTCCATCATAGGAAAGATCCAGAACACTTTCATTGTCACTAGTACCTTCTGGTAAGTTAGCAAGCTCAAGTGTTTGAATCTCGGCAAGTGTCGATCTGCTGTATGATCCTTTCTACGAATAAACCTCATCACGTAGATCAATCCGGATGTCTTCTATGCTTGGTACGTGCAGAGTGCGAGTTCCATACCCCCCGAGGACTCCTCGAATGTCAAACCCGTCTCGGGGCTTCATATGTTCTTGAACTTGTCTGAAGCTCATGGACAACATTTTTAGCTTTCACCACTGTCAAACAAGTGTATCTTCCAATAGAAATTGGGAAAGATACAACAGCCTTATGTTTACTTTGTTGGAACTTGTGGAAATCCAACAATTGCCTAACCAATTCCATCAAGATCAGTTTATCCCCTGGATATCGGGGCAGACGGAAAGGATCCCCTGAGTACATGACTACCCGAAGATATGTGAACTTCTTGAATTGCAAGAAGACACAACCCCATTTGGAAACTTCAGCCCAGGCCTCATCTGAGACTCTTGTCTTCCTCAATTCAGGGTTTAACTTGTAGATGTTTTCATAAAAGAAGGCATCATTTACCCTTCTGAATTGGTCTTGAGACCCTTTTCTTGTCAGTTGAGGGAAGTACTGATAAACCTGGTTCACCATCCTGTTTCCCTTGATATCCAACCCGGGATAGTTCCTCATCCCGGCCGCTGCATAGGTGACATATGAGGACATATAAAACTTCCCTGTGGACAAGACTGTTGTCATTTGGGAATCTATCTCATTACTAATGAGAGTGCCCCAATCAATCCCTTGTTGATTCTTCTTGATGGTGATCATGAATTGATACATCCACCCTTGGAAAACATTTGATTTGGGTAAACCAAAACCCGACTCAACAGAGTGATGATGTCATTGATTTCTAAATGAAATCACTCCGGGGATAAGTCTTTGGAATGCTGGAGATAGGCTGGTTTGGCTTTGATCAGGAACTTCTTATTTACATGCTTGATACAATCTTCCTGATCGTTATCCCAAGCTTTCTGAGCTGACTTGATATCTAACTCTCCATATTCTTCAAAATTGGGCAGTTTGAGGAGGTCATCAAAGTAACCTCCGTCTAACTTGATCACAACTTCTCCCGCCTGATTTCTCACAAAGCGGAAGCGAGTCATAAGCTGAAGCGCATGCTAAGATTAATTCGGGGGCCTTTGGCGGACATGGGAAAACCCGCTGCAAGAGGTAAACCACTATCGGCTATCGATTTCATCCATGGAGTTTGGGAGGAACTCCTTACCCTACTCCAGAAATCCTCAATATCTATATTTCCGAGCTCTGTATCTCGGATGTCATAATTGCAATCGATATATGATGGAGACTCCACCTTTCTGAACTTGTATTTCATCCTTCCTGACTTCTCAGTCTTTTCTTGCGATGGACCAGGGTCCGACATGAGGGATTTCGAAGGAAGAGAGTTTTGGAGATCAGGAGATGTTGCACACTGAGAAAACCCGACCTACTGGAGATGCCGGAAGGGTGGAAAAACCCGACACACTGAGGAGGATGTCGAGGAGTCCAGAAAACCCGATGCGCTGAGGATGTCGGAGATTTGAGAAAGCCCGACACACTGAGGATGTCGGAGACTTGAGAAAACCCGGCACACTGAGGATGTCGAGACTTGAGAAAACCCGGCACACTGAGGATGTCGGAGATTTTGGAAAGTCCGGCTCTTCAAACTTTCTGATACACTGCGGGTTTTTGATACTGCACAACACCCTGCGAAACCCGAGAAGGGGGAATAGGGTTTTTGTTGATTTTAAAACATGCAAGTTCTTTCTTCATCGTTTATATCCAAAACATATTTTGATTACAACAATATTCCGGGAAATAACACAAAGTGATAATTCCAAAGAGATAAACCCTAAAACAGAAACCCGGTTTAAGAAAACAACCCCAAAAGGAAAAAGATAAAAACCCCACAAACCTGGTAAGAAAATGGGAAGAATTCCATACATAATCAATCCATAAAAACCATGAACAAAGAATGAAGAGAGAGATACCTTCAACCAAGGCAAGGAAAGATCGAAAACGGGTAATTCAATCGGGCACAGGCGAGTTTCGGGTTTCGAGGTTGGAGAAGCATGCGCGAAAAATCCACGAGGTAAAAATATGTCCGGTAAAAATGACGTGGAAATCCGCATATATATAAGAAAATTTGCAATTAATACACTTCGGCTGGCACGTGCCAACTCACCAGACAACTCGGCATTAACGCCATGTCAGCATGCTCGGGAGGTCCGAAAACCCGACACAAAGGTGTTTAGAGCAATTCGGGTTTCGGGTTGCGGAAAACAATTGACATGAAGCATGATGCTTAGATGCTTCAAAGTTCCGAAAACCCGACATGAAGGACTTAGGCAATTCGGGTTTCGGGTTGCGGGAAACAATCGACATGAAGCATGATGCTTAGACGAAGACATGCTCCGATGTTCGGAAGTTCCGCAAACCCGACTCGCCTTAGTCGATGCGGGTTTCGGGTTTCGGGGAACACCAGACATGAAACATCTAAAACACATGTTGTCCTGTCGGTGAAACCCGAAAACCCGATTTTCTCTCATAAAGGCAATTTTGCAAAACCAGCTTAAAAATTTCGTAGGGTTATCTGATAGTTTTGGCGTAAACTCAAAACTGAGATAACATGTTGGAACATCATTACCATTTTCAGTGTACACAGGTTCAATAAATGGATATTTTATAGCCCATTCAAACTGGAAAGTCCTTCTAATTGTCCATTTTGTCCTCTTTCTTCTGACATATTTTTTTTTTTCTTGGGGTTCAACTTCTACATCTGGGCTCTCAACAAGAATATCTTGATTCTCATGTCTCCTTTTTTTGGAAATAGACCTTGGAGTAGAAGCTTCCTTTGTTGGTGTATCATGAGAATTCGATGAATTTTCTTATACTTCTATGTCATCAAGGGACGAAATGTTTTCCTCAACATATAATGGATCATCGATATCTTTAAATTGATTATTTTGTGAAGGAATTTCTAAAACATCTGCATATAATTCTATAAAATTGTTACAGATATATAGTATTAATTTTATATATAGTTAAATTTTTACACAAAGTACAAAGAGTTCAAAGAACAGTATGAAAAACATAATTATCAAATTTTGTAAGACTAAATAACCTATAAATAACACATACTGATATTTTCAGTTGATGTAGAAACCACCTTCATTTTTATGATTTTCCAAAATAGCCAAGCAAAGTCTTTGCACCCTTTTTGAACCGGTTGAATTTATAACTGTATGAAAGAAAATCAACACATGACCTTCTTCACACCCGGCCTCCCAAGGTCGTGTCGGGACAACCGTATGAAACGAAAATGGAAGTGTGTGTGTGTGTGTAACAATGAAAAAGCTAATGAGGCAACCTAATGTCTTCAACATGTAATATCGGGAACTACAAGTCTAAGTCAAAGAGAGACACCCTAAGTTGAAGTGGCGTAATGGAACAGATTGGAGAGAATGGATAATCGGAGGCTTCAGTCAATATCGAGCTCTGTCGTCAAGATCTTGTCTAATGGTTTTAGAACACGTGGAAAGTGACCTATGGATGCCTCGTATGGATTTCTAGACAAGGTCATGGAAGTTAGAATGAGAGGCGTAGTGAAACCACAAGGTCTATGGGAGGTTCTCTATTCTAGTCCATAAAGCCTTAGCCTGATCGGATGCTATGTTCAACATAGAAATTTGTGCAATAATGTCAGGTGGAAGTGGGGATGATCTAAATACTAGTGCACATAAACCAGTGTCGATATTTAATTGGTCAACAGAGGCCCGTTGGGTTGTGGGACCTGGGGATCACAACCGTGAACTCGTGGAGGTTGTGGTCTCTATATGGTCATATGCGTAATCAAGCCTGTTGTCGTCGAACAGTCCAATAATTATAGGCTTGACCAGAGTGATGTTTAATGTATTTAATTATTCTATCTTCTCATAATACCTAGCAGGTGTTTTTAGAACTAGCATGCGTAAACCCATATCAATGTCGGTCAACAACTTGGGTCCATTGGGTTATGGGACCAATGGATCACAACTGAAAGTTTTCTCTTGTTGTGGACCTTTGATGGTCATGCAAAATGGAATTGAATTGATTTGAAAAAGAAAACTAACTATCAAAGGAAATCTAAACTATGTTTTTGGTATTTTCACAGTATATCTGAACAAAACAATGAAAGCAAACTAATCTAGCAAAAGTAAATATTTTTTATCTTTTCTGATATTTAAACAATGCTTCTAATCTAATAAATGAAATCTAATACAAGTAATCAACCAGGATGTAGCTAATTACTTGTGCAAGTATGTGAATCTAGATCTAAAACAACTAAACTAATTCAATCAAAAACCTCAACCCTACCTCAGAGGTAGAGAAAAAATCACAACTTCAAAGAAGCTATTGTTCCCTACAACTTCCCAGTTATGTTAAAAAGAAAGCTTTCTAATGATTTGATCTATTTGCAATTGCTTGATTAACTAGAATGAAACAATTTTACTACTCTATTTGATATGGATTTGAAATGAATAACTCAGAATTGATAATTTGAACAAGTGAAGAAAACAAACAAATAATTCCAACCTAGATAAGCAAGAGCTTTGGAAAATATGGTTGTATCTATGCTTGTCCCCTCAATTTATCCTTTCTTTCTCTGTGTGTCCATATGAGTCCAAGGAATTGGGAATGCAAAGGCAGCAGTAGGAGAAGGTGCTTGAGCAATGACATCTTGAAGGAAAATCTGGTTACAATGCAAGTAGAAGAGAGATAACACAAGTGAATAGAGCTTGGCTATGCAATTCATCGTAGGATTGTTGTAGAAATACTATGCAAGATACACAAAATTTTCAGGCCCCTTTTGCTTGAATACAAGCATTGAATATATAGGATATGGTTGGGATGTGCCTTCATGCACAAGGAAACCTTAGAGTGCCAAATCATTAGGTGAAGAGGCAATTCAAACTAATTAAATCTATTTAAAAATAGAAGAGGGAAGGAATACCATGCAATCAAGACTATTTTTAGGAAATTTGGTTCACAAATGCACCTTGGAAGTCAAGTTAAGTGAAGCATCACGTGTTTAAATCACACATGAAAGGTTTTGGAAAAAACGTGCAGATCGCCACCTTGCAAGACCGCCACCTAGGAAGGGTGGTGGTTTTGACACTAAAGGCCAAAACATGCACGAGAAAGGCAACGGAAAATGGAAGAAATGTGGAAAATCTAAGAACAAATATCTAGGCTACAAATATATACTGTGAATGAGCTTATGAACTTGAACACCTTTTGTAAGGATATGAATCATCATTGGGGACTTTTGTAACTATTTTTCCAACAATGTAGCACATGCAAAATTAGGTGCGTACATATTGGCCCCTCAGAGAAGTGTTTTATCCTTGAAGAGGCGTAAAACATAGATTCCAAGTATGGCGTTCCCAAAATGGGGAGTTAGAATTTTATACCTGATACGCCTGTGTGTCGAAATGTTTGTTGTCTAAACTCCCGCTACCTACAAAATGAAAAGAAGACTCAAGTGCAGATAGATAAAATATCGAAAAATAAATTCTAAATTAAAACGAAAAGAGGACTTACCATTTGTGTGGGGACAAGAACTTACCTCCGCTAGTGCTCTGTCCTACGAACATATGCACTCAAAATGAAGTTATAACAACATATATATATAAAAACAAACCCAATTTCAATTCATTTTTGCATATTGACTTGGTGATTTTTGAGCTCTAGACCTACGGTGACCGTTTTCAACAAGAGGATAGTCAAAACGTTCGTTACGAGATAATGATCATGCCTCCACGACTAGAAGATCAACCCGCGCGTGGTCTAAGGTTAGTTTTTCTCACTTGTTTGTTTTTAAACCTAAAATGTCAAAATGTCAAAATATTTTCCTAGGAGGGGTTATTTTTAAAATTTCTTGTGTTAAATGAGTCTCTAGGGGGCGCCATAGGGTAGTCATTTATTTCATTCAAAATGGTGTATTTTTGCATTTTTGGGCATTTTTGGGCATTTTTAGGGCCACGTAGCTATACAATGAATCGGTTCAGATTGCCACCATGACAAGGTGGCGGTCAGTGAAACCGCTGCCCTCGCACCGAGTGGCGCTTCTAAAAAGAATGCTTAAAACTCATGCTAACTTAATTTTTTTGATGTTTTGTCATGTTTTTGATGAGCTTTTTCTTAAAATGTGTCACTAACTTGCTCTTTTTGTGTTTTGTTGGATGCAGAAGAAGGAAGAGTATATCCATTGGAGTCGTGAGAGGGAGTGTGACTAGCTCCCAATGATTTTAGATCGGTTCACTGACTCGGGCTGAAACTGATACTCTTCAGAGAGCAGGCATATGGAGGATTGCACAGGTGCCCCATGTCACTCTTGTCAGTCACATATTATGCGACTTGTTCTCTTATTGGGATGTAGACCGAAACTTTCTAGTTTTCGGGTGTCGAGGTGAGTGGATGATTACATTGGAGGATGTGTATTGGTTACTTGGAGTTCGATACTTGGGAGGAGGCTAAATCTAGAGACATCATGATCTAGGCCCATGATGACTCAGTGGGCTACCTATATGGGGGATGTCATGGTGTCATTTGGTTTAAATAAGGGAATGAAGGTTCAATCTATTGCCACTACTCCCATCCCTACTATCTACAAGGCCATCATGGGTATTTTGGCCTCATGGTTGATTGGGGACAAGGGAGGTGATACATTGTTATATTGTTGGGCTCTAATTATCACATAGATCGAGTCACATAGTCGTATCTACGCCTTTGGGGGACAGATATCCTCGGTAAGCACCTACCACGACTTGTATCAAATTTTCAGGTTACAGGCAGTCTTTGAGCCACCCCACATTGGTCATGAGCTGGGTGTATGAGCGGATCATCCCCTATGGGAGGGGAGTGCCAATATAGGACCCGAGGGCCATCAAGGTCGCTATATGGATAGTGATGTCAGTTCTTAGAGTGCCACATCATCTAGTGGCCTCCTTGACTACAACAAACATGGTGGCTAGTCCGTACCATGACATGGTAGGTTTGTGGGGACATGATGGGACTATAGTGTTATCTTGTGCCACTACTGGTCAATTAGTTGACAGGACGGGAAGGTTGAGATTCACCCCTTTGGCCAAGTTCCTCAGAGTTCGGTCTTCCGTATATTGACATGCTTCCCCAATGGAACCCATGTACATGAGTGTCGGGAGGCCCGAAAGAGCCCTTGAGGAGATCCAAATTGCAGAGTGGTGACTCCAGGGGTGCCTATTGTAGTTAGGTGAGTGAGTTGTTCGTTCGATGGGCAGCTAAAAGTCTTTGCTCATGCACCTTTACTCTAGATTGAGGCCGCACCCACTCACAATGAGGAGGACGAGCCTATAGATGTGGACTCTGATTCTTAGGATGGTACAAGAGATGAGACTAGAGAGGAGTCAGGTGGAGAGGAGACTGATGATGGATCCGACGATGAGGGATTGGGTGGTGAGACTGGTGAGGTAGCTCACATGGAGGAGGAGGAGACTAACCTGAGTGACATGACACCTAGGATATACTGAGAGCAGAGCGGGAGGAGGTGAATGTGGAGAGGGAGACCTTAGTCTCGGAGGAGTTGTTTCCTTGAGACGAGGGAGGAGATGAGGGGTATGTCATGGGAAAGCGCATAGCCTCGGGGAGAGAGAGGCATCCTGTACCCATAACAACAACTCCAATAACCACTAACCAACCCTACATGGATGCAAGGGAGATCCGAGTATGTTGACACTCTTCTCTTGACTTTTTAGTTGGAAATATTGGTTGGTATTTCTTCTCTTTTTTAATTTTGTAGCTTTCTAACTCACATTTTCTTTCTTTTTTTGTAGCGGTAGCACAAGAATTGCGAGATCTAATTCGTTGGGTGTGCATGGACACCTTGTTAATCCCTTCAAGGAATACCCAAGTTGAGCTAACTCGAGGACACAAAACAACCACTAGTAACCGAAGACACATTGATGTGTTTTCACCCATCTCAGAAGGGCAACGAAGATCATGACTTCTCTCCGTACTCATGTTGTCACATACGAGATAACCGAGAGATTGATGAGGTAGATCCATTCCCGTAGTGAGACCATAGCGGTGGCCATCATCGAGAGCACTCCCACCATTCGTTACACTCTCCATGTCGTAGCCGCTTGAGAAGAGTCCTGGACGCACTGCACCGCCTCTCGGATACCCATAGGATTGATAGGCCATTAGGCCTTTTATTGCTTAGTTTCCATTTTGTCGCGTTTATATAATTTTTTTGTATATTTTAGGCTCATTGCGAGCATTTTGACCATGCCTAGTGTGTGATGGCATTGTACACAAACTCAATTTATTATGATATATATACAAACTTATTTTTTTTTCGGTAATTCATTATATCTGAGTTGACTTCTTCTTGGCTTACTTCACATGTGTACTCTAGATGCTTAGAACTTCCACTTTTGTATGCTTTTCAGAATGTATGCAATGGATATGAATGCTAACAAAATGATTTCTTTTTGTATTTTGTAATGCTGATATATGATAATGCAAACACATTGTAATGTTGAACTTTAGTTTCTCTAAGCAATTTTCGATACTTCGTATTGTTTTGGAAAAACGTGATGATAGAGTGATATGATAGAAGGATGAACTTTCCCCACTCCCAACTCCACACAACCGGTAAGATGCGAGGGCTCAACACCAAGAGCTAGGAGGGGCATAAGTTACAAAGATTTGTTGAATGGTAATGATGAGAGAAAGACAAGGATTTGGTAAAAACCAAATTGAGAACCTACAACTTGATTCTACGCAAGTTTTCTACATAAAGTTAAATGTGAATTGATTTCTATTTTATCTAGACTTAGATCCGTAGATGGCCACTTGGTTGAAAAAATTTGGTTTTGAGGTTTTAAGCTCTTTTTGAAATTTTGGACATCTAACTCACTTTGTTCTGATTTATGATTTTAGAGTAATTAAATGAACTATTTTTAGCTTTATAATTTGTCGAAAAGACCCCTACACCTTGCCCCATGCTACCAGCAGGAAGTATGGGCTCATCACCATGGATAAGGTATAGGTGAGTAAGGGCACTTCTCTCCTTTCCCAACCCTACACCACTAGTAAGAGACGTAGGCTCAACACCGAGGGTTGGTAGGGCAAAGAAATGTGTAAAATAATTTTTTTGTTGATTTGCAATTGACATGTTTATTTAGGAAAAATGTTTAGAATGTTCTTATTTCCAAAGAGATGTGTATGGGATAGATGTGACACCATGAAGCTTCTAGAACAAACCGTAGGCAAAAACACCTAATCTAGAAGAAACTATGAGTAGAACCAAGTATGTAGGCCTTGGTATGGTTAATGTCAAAGCTTGTCTTAGCTCGTTTGGATCGATGAAATGATTTTGAAACAAATGATGATACCATGAGGATTTGAATAGATATGAATAACTACCCAAACTAACTAATTGTTAATTAAGTGACTAATCACTTAATTAGTTAAGTCACTATTGAAATGAATTTTACATTAATATTCCTTTTACAAAAATAAAGTCAATGTCAAAATATAACAATTAGCTAGAAGAAGGAAGAGAGGAAATAGAAGAAGCTGGAACTTTCAATTTCAACATGTGCATGTGGAATTTTGTGACTAAGACTGATATTTTCGTTTCCTTTGTAACAATTGTGTTGGAAAGATTAATCATCCAAATTCCAAGAGAATTTTCCATTTCTAAACCAGTTCCTCTGTATTGAGCTAAGCCCTTTGCAACTTCCACTATTACATTATTCAGCTCAGATAATTCTTCCATCTTATCCTTATTCACATTTTTTGTCTTGTATAAGTCCTCTTTAATAAGATTCTTGAATTTCTATTTGATTTGATCTACCGAGTTCCATTGGGATGAATTATCCTGGAAGATATCACAATGGAGGGATCTTAGATCAACAAATATCTCAAACTTCAATGATTCTCCTTTTTTGGATAACATTTTGTAACTTAGTGGAGGATTCTTCGAGAAATTTCATTCTCCATTTTACACTAAGGGACCATCTATGAGACATATTGTTTCTAGAATCATGAAAACTATTATCTATAAGGAAAATTTTCTCTTTAGTAAGGGCCATGATATGAAGATATTAGATCACATCTGCCGAATCTTCACCTCTTTTTCAATTTTCTCAATTCTTGAACTGACTTGATTTTGTGTTGAAATAACATTGTCATATGTTTTTTAAGCCTCACAAAGAATTTCAAACCTGTGATGAGAATCTTCTCTACCCATGCTTCTGTTGCATTTCCTTGAGTTACATGTTTATGTATCTAAGCAATTACATTGAAATCAATATCAGTTTTTGTAATAGATGGTGGGAGAGAGGCCAAGGGATTTTGATCCAATGGATTGCTATCATAAGAGAGGAAGGATTTGATAAAGTTGGAGAGAACCTAAACCCGCTCTTCTATTTTTCTTGAGTTTGCCTTCCCTTCTCAACCCTCTCAATTACTTTAGAAATTGTCTCCTTGAGATTATGCACATCACCTTCAGGGGTTGATTCTCCCAAGGATATTCTTGTTAGCTCAAAATCCATCAGAAACCTCTTGTTCACTCTTGTCTCCTTTGGGATTAGCAATTTCAAGGAATTTTTGCCCGAAGCATTTGATACTAGATGAGAGGAGGTTTTGATTTCTTAGGAGGGGGAGAAGTACCAAGGAGTGCAGCCACAACATCATAATTAGGAACTTCAATTTTGGATTGAAATTTCCTTTTCTTACTATCAATCATAGGTTATACCCAAGAGAAAGAGTCTCCTGAAGATGTACTTGAGGGATTCAATGTAAGTGCAAGTGGTGGAGGAAGAGGTTGAGAGGTAGAAACTACCACATTAGTTGCTACAGGGGAGGAAGAAGGCCTTCTTACATCTAAGTACGGGTTTGTAAGTACTTTTCTTCCCTATGTCAAGAGATGTTACTTCAATAACATCTTCTTCCTCTTCATCATCTTCCTCACTTTCCTCCTCATGCCCTTCTTATTCTTCTTCTTTTTTTTCACTTACTTCCTCGTGGATCCTTTATTGTTTAGTTTCCTGTTTCTCTTCTCCTGTTTGTTCAATTGCATATTTCCTTCTGTTCCTTGTGTTTCATCCTTCTTCTCACCTTCCTTTTCATATTTTTCATCCTTATTTCTTTCTCTTACTTCCTCTTAGCTCCTTTCTTGTTCATTTTCTTGTTTCTCTTCTCTTGCTTGTTCAATTGCATCTTTCCCTTTTGTTCCTTGTGTTTCATCCTTCTTCTCACCTTCCTTTTGATATTTTTATCCTTATTCTCACCTTCTTTTTTGATTCAGCTTTTCCTTGCATATACGTTAGTACCAAGGTCTTGTTGAGAGGAATAAGGATAATCATGATAACGAGGAGTTACCTAGTGAGAAGAATTTTTTTGTTGGGAAGTGTTGAACTCTAATATTATTTTACTACAACGTGGTTGCGGGATGATGAGATCATCCTATTGAGTGGGTTGGGAGAAAACGATAGAAAGAATAAGGTTAATATACGGAATATTTACGATCAGAAGGAAATCCATTTAATTATGCTATTGTGCGTCGGAAAATCATTTTATTCATGGGATCATTTCTATATGAGGAATGAAGGAAATTCTAAAATTTATAATTGACTATGCCTAGATCTCAGAGAAATGACAATTTTATCGATAAGACCTTCACAATTTTTTGGTTCTCAATGGAGAAGAAGAATACAATCATCTCTATTATATTTCTACTTCTAAGACTAGTAAATAGTTGGGAGATGAGAGAACTGAAAGGAATTAATGAATTATGGAGAAAAAATATTATAATCATCCTCGACCATGCCCTTTGGTACCTTATACAATTTGAATTCCTAGATTTGCTGAAGAGACATCCTACCATACACTATCTTCCTTACCTCAAAATCATCATCACAGTCTACCCAATTACACTCAATTGTAGGAGCATGTAGGTAAAGAGATGGAGATTATTACTAATGATTTTTTTGTGTTGTCAAGGATCCTCTTTTCTAAAAATAATGCATGTGAAAAGAACAGATAGTTCTCTCAATGTTTTGGGCATCAAGAGAAGACTTGCAAGTATAATTTCCCAAGGATATGGGAAATTGGATTTCAGATACTTGCTTGTCTCTATAGGTTATGTGAAAAGGTCCAATTGTCTACAAAGTTCAATCGGGATGATTTTATAACTGTAATAAATGTGAAGCCTATATCAAAATTGTTAGTGTGTGTGACATGCCTAGTCATTGTCCACATCACCCGGGTGAGTCCTCGAGAGTCATAGGTCTAAGGAAGTCAAATGACATGTGTCGATTTTGTCATAGAATATGTCATTGTCATTTACGTTAGTGCGTCATAGAGTTACATTCCTTATTTGGAATTGTAACTCCTCCTTTAGTGGTGTCATATGCGTCAGTCATGTCATATGCATCAGTGGCATCATTGATATTCTTTCCTTGTTTAGGCATGGGGGTTACACATCACCCCTATTTGTACTTCCTTTTTTGATCTATGAGGATGAGCAAACTTGTTTTCTTACATGCATTTTTTTCATTCCATTGATTTGAATCTTGCTTATTGCATTGGAGCTTGACGTTACCATCGGAGTGCAACTGCGTTGTGGTGCATTGTTTTTTACATCGGTTCTCATTTTTCCCTCTTTCATGGTATCAGAGCTGGTTTCGTAAAATGTGCACTCTTCATTTATCAGTTGCTTATTACTTCTGGTTTCTTCTTATTTTCCTCGTGCAAGTTTTTTTCGATTATTTTTTGGAATTGTATTGCTCACCTCGTATTGAGGTTTCAGCAGTTGCAAGTTTGAGGTATTTGGTTGGTTTGCTTTATCATGGTTAGCTGGGTTCGTGGTTCATGCGTTCGACCCTTGCATTCCCGAGCTCACTTTTGGTCTTCGGTTTATATCTGGTGTTTTCCCTGCATTTGAGTTCTTTGGAGTTTTCATTTGATCTCTGATATTGGAGGATCCTCTGTGCATTGTTGCGGTTTATCTTGCTCGTTGGGATAAAGCCTTGTTGCATACACGTGTTCGGTCTCTTCCTTTCTCGTTGCAGGTTGTTTTCCTTGTTCCTTTTGGCACTGGATTCTCACATCTGCAGGCTCAGACTGTGCTTTGTTCTTTCTACCATGGGTGTTTGGGTTGTTCAAAACTCGTACTAGTTTGGTACTCCTGCATTGGATGAGGGATCGGTTCTCTTCTCGCTCTCCCTTTTTTGACTTGTTTGTGTTTTTGGTGGTCTTTGACTGCATGCCCATGGTCTAAACTTGCTCACAGCTCGGCCTCGCCGGTTCTTGACATCCTTTCTCTCACTGCAATGCCTTCCTCCAGCAGCCTCTCAGCTCGTTTTCCTTTGCTCTTATCATTTTTTTCGCATTGGGACTCAGTATTGCATTTGGGTGTGGGCGCCTTTGACCGCTCGTGATTCCTCTTTCTATGGCCATGTTTTTGTGGTGCACTTGTCTAGTTTGCTTGGCCCCTTGGTTCATTTCTTGTCATGCGGCCAGACACCTGGATTGTTTTTTTCACCTCTCCTCCAAAGGTTCTTTCTCAACATGCTTCGGTCTTCTTAGCATTTGCGTAGTTTCGGTCTTCTCAACATTTGCCCTCCAAACTCGGTGTCGGTGATTGGTGATCGACTCTCTGAGTCTCTCCCAAAGACAAATCTCACTCGACTTCCGACTAGCTCCGCACCGCACGGGCCAAGCATTTCTTCTACCCTCTCGCTCGTGGCCCTCCCACTCGGTGACTTCCTCAAGCCTACAACTCGGTACAATGTGGGCCTCCTTTTAAAAAAAAAAGGATTGCTTGATTAGAAAATCAATCACCTTTATAAATATTTTAAGGAGTATAACTTTAATTGGCATTGTAATTCTTTTTGGATAGTTTTTTGCTTGATTTAATTTCCTTCCTTCGAGTGATGAAGATAGAGGGTGAGGTCCGGGGTTGGCAGGAGGCTAATCCCCCCTCACAATTAAAACAAACCCTATCTAAAATTTGACACCATTTCCAACGAGCATACATATGCGACCCTTTGCATGTGTTAAATGCACTTTTTTATCCGCTTGTAGGCTTATTAGCATTTTTCCATTAGTTGCGGGAATTGGTTTTTGCTATAACTTTTGATTCGTTGCTCGGTTTTGAGCACTTCTTTAGTCAAAGTTGCATATTTTTTTGCACTCTAGTTGATGGGATTATCAATTTTATAAATGCACTATTTTTATAAAGTGCCACATTTTGGGGGTGTCTTTGTATTGCTTAATTCAACTCATTTTTCATGAGCTTTGTTCTATCCCTTTTATTGCTTGTGGACTTGTGAGTGCGTTCGCCACAATCTTACAAAGAAAGGGATTATTTTGTATGATGTGAGACACTATTTCTCACAAGGCATTCTCTTCCCCTTCTTGTTTTCCCTCATTCTTGTGCTTGCTTACATGATGTCAAACTGTTCAGCCCAACGAACCTTGATTGTTGTCTCCACTATTGCGTGTTATTAAGTTGATTGCAAGGTGAGTGATAAACTGGTTCTCAGCACATAGTCGCATTTGATTGTAATCAACACACTATACTATAAAGTGCCACAAAAAGGGGGGGTTAAACTTGTGTTCCTCGAGGCTCCTTTCGTCATGGACATCAATTTCATCGCTCCGTTGTTCAAATATGACTAGAAACTACCCATAATGGAAGAATGGGATACTCGATCATCAGATTATGTATAACTTGTTACCACATCTTCTTGGGTTGGCACATGAACCTATTGACAAAGATTCATCACCAAAATTGGTTGAACGAGAATGATATGGCATACGGGATTCTTTGTCTTACTATACCGAGGACCTTCAACGTCAATTAGAATTCACCGAGTCTCCAAGCGCACCGAGCCTGGACCTTCATTCATAATTTTCATGGAGAATTTGATCCTCCTTCATCTGGTTATGGATCTTATGATGATCTTGCATCCATGGAGGAAAGTGAGTTCACTCGATACTTTTTCTTATGAAGGGCCACCCACACATATTTCGTGCATGCTCCTTCGTACCTTAGTATTGCTCCTATCGTAATTCCTAGTGACCCTCCTCCACAGAATCTTCGGCTTGAATTCTCACCTACACACCATGCTACTTGGATCTTAAGTTTTCCCTTCACAAGCATCTACCGATTCTGTTGATTCTAGCCTGAGATTCTACCATCCCCCGTTGCCATCCACTTCTTTTTGAGATTGCATCTTCAAAGGGTTCATATAATCCTCCACAACAGACCTTGATTTCTTGACTCGCTTGATGATATGCTCGAGGATATCGACATCACAAGCAGTAGCATCTTCTTCCACCTACTACCTCTTCAGAGATCAGAGTTGCCATCACACCAGCTTCCACTGACTCTCCACCACAGCAGGTTCCTTTGCCCTTTCAAGGCTCTCCTTCATCACAACTCAACTCTCTTGATGATATATCTATATTCACAGACTCCCACCTTATGGAGATTGACAGGATTGTCACCGCTTCTCTTGATATATTATCTCCTTCCCATATTGGGCCACCATCAAGCACACTCCATGTTCCTCCTCCTTCTGATCACAGACCTTTGGTCCCTTCAGATTCATTAGGAGTCCATCGTAATCATCTTCTAGGGATATGGATAGCTCTTTACTTCTTCTCCTCCTCTTCTTTCCGAGAAAGTTGTTGTTTGTAAATGGGCACCTTATCGCCTTTAGTTGTCTGGGCCCCATTGACACATCTTTCTTAGTTATATAGGGAGTCTTCTTTTCTCGCTCTAGCTTACCATTACCTCTTCCCGGCCTCGATGAAGGGGGTGTTGGTGTGTGTGACATGCCTAGTCATCATCCACATCACCTAGTGAGTTATCTCGCCTTGCGAGAGTCATAGGTCTTAGGAAGTCAAATGACACGTGTCGATTCTGTCATTGTCATTTGCGTCGGCCAAGAAGTCATAGAGTTACATTCCTTATTTGGAATTGTAACTCCTCCTTTAGTGGTGTCATATGCGTTAGTGGCATCATTGATATTCTTTCCTTGTTTAGGCATGGGGGTTACACAACACCCCTATTTGTACTTCCTTTTTCGATCTATGAGGATGAGCAGACCCGCTTTCTTACTTGCATTTTTTCATTTCATTGATTTGAATCTTGCTTATCGCATCGAGCTCGACGTTACCATCAAAGTGCAAATCGCTGCGTTGTGGTACATTGTTTTTGACATCGGTTCTCATTTTTCCTCTTTCGTAAATCCTTCATACCAAGTATCCCGATGTATGATAATTTTTGGAATTGAATAAATAAGATTTCATATACAACTATCAGCTTGTTTGGCATCTTGAAAATATGCTATTCACATTTCCTTTCAAGTAATATGACAAGGAACATCAGTGAAGGCATCATCAATCTCATGTAATAACTTTCGTTATTCTCATTGGTCAATTGGGTGTAAAACTCAAAAATGGGAAGATTCTACCTACTACCCCGACTTGATAGGCCAATCTAGATTCTATATCATGTAATGGTATACATTAAATAAGAATTCATGTGAAAGGATTTGGTTTGGTGGTGTTGGTTGGAAATTTTGTTTTTGTACACAAGCAACAATTTAGGGTACAACAGCCCCCTCTTTGTGGGGAGGTTCCCTTATTCACCAAAAATTTGGGAATCTAATTATTTACAAATATACAAACTAACATTCCGATTAAGGATTTTGGTGTAAAGAATGATTCCATATTATGATATTTCTCAATATAAAAGATGAAAAAGGAAGGATTTCAAAGAGGAAACAATAGCTTATATGAGTAAGAGGAGTGAACTAGGGACACAAAGTTCTATCTAATCCACCAGTCAAGAATATAAGTATTCTCCTTGGTTGTGCAAGATTACTCACTATTGTAAAGAAAAGAAGTGAATAAGGTAGTATGTTCAGATATAGAGATTGCAGAGTAATATCTTACCAATGCATGCATGGAACTTCAAGAACATGTGAATTAGTATATCTAGAAAATCCACATAATATAAATGCAAAAAGACACAAAGTTCTTCACACTATAATCAATGGATTGAACACACAATTTTAATATTCAAATATACCCAGATTCACATTCACAATTATAGGACATAGAAATGGAAAGAACACATATAATGGGGAGAGAACTTTTCTCGTATTGATTTCAAAAGCTCTCAGATTATTACATTCTACACACTAAAATCCAACCCCTTTACAAGAGAAAATAAGCCTTACATAGGCAGAGGGCTGGTCAGAACAACTATCTAACTAATTGCCATTTAATTAAGTTCTAACACTTAATTAATCAATTACATAAGCTAGCTTTATTTTTAATTTTTAATTTTCAAAATGATAAAGCTAACTCCAAAATATAACTAGTTAGAAAATTACTATGAACTAGAAGGAGTGTTGTTCATTAGCACAACTCAGTAATTTTTATCTTGAGAATATGTGCACGGAATCAAGTTATGTCATGGGATATTTTCATGACCTTTAGAATGATCGATTGACATATAAGCTAACCAACTACCCAGAGAATACTCCATTTCCTCGCAATTCCTCCATTTTGTAGAGGCCCTTGGTGGCCTCTACTACAACATTGTGTAATTCAGAAAGCTCCTACATCTTCTCTTTGTTGACAGACTTAGCTTTGATCAATGCATTAAACTTAGCCTTTACCTCATCTACTGAATTCCTTTATAAAGAATTGTCCTTAAAGAATTGGAAATGAAGAGCCTGTAAATCAGCACAAATTTGTGACTTGAATGATTCACCCATCTACATCATGTTTTTTAGTTCAGTAAAGCCTCTTCAAGAACTTTGATTCTCCATTCCACGCTATAAACCCACTTCTTGGACAAGTTGCTCTTAGAATCATCAAATATCTTATGAGAGAGTAAAATATTTTCATCAGTTGTGTTCATGATTCTTAAATCATGGATAAGATCCAACCATATTTTGAGCTCTTTCTCTACAACATCAATTGTTGACTTAAATTGATCTCTTGGGTTGCAAAGATGTTTTCATACACTTTGAAAGCTTCATCAATAAAACTAAGACCAAACATAAGCATTCCTTCAACTAGTGCCTCAACAACCTTTCCATATGAAGCATGCTTATGAATCTCCTTGATGGCTTTAACATCTTCCTTAGACAGAATGGTTGGAGGAGGCATTGAGGAGAGATGATTTGGATCAAGAACTTTATCACTTGAAATAAAATACTTAATAAAATTTGAAAGAACTTAAACCTATTATTCTAGTTTTTCCTGTGTTTGTTTGTCTTTCTCAACCCTTTCAATCACTTTGGAAATAGTCTCCTTCAAGTTTTGAACCTCCCCTTCAGAGTAGATTCACCAAGTGGGATTCTGGTCAGCTCTAGGTCTGCAAGAGTGATATCCTTTTCATCTTTCTCTTCCCTTGGTTTTGCAATTTCCAAGAATTGTTGTCCCTTTGAATCAGAAACCAACTTGGGGTTGTTTGGCCTTCTTTGGTGGAGTAGGGGTCAGGCAAGAAAAGCACCACAAAATCAAAACCATAAGCAATTATCTTGGAAGAATATTTCCTCTTTTTACTATCAATCATGGGTTGAACCCATGTGAAAGAGTCACTTGAAGATGGAGGAGGAGGTGGTGTTAATGCAAGAACACTAGGAGGACCAAGAGGCTGAGTAGTTGCAACTTCAAGAATAGATACCTCAATGGAAGAAGAAGTTGATTCCTTGATATCCAATTTGGGCCTACTAGTTTCTCCAATGTCAAGCTCAATGATTTGGAGATCATCTTCATCACTATCATCCTCATCATATTCTTTAATTTGATCATCCTTTTGTTCCTTAGATCCTTCTCTTGATTCATTTGTTTGTTACATGCGGTGCCCTTATTTGTTTCGGCCTTTCCTTCCTCGGTTGTTTTCACTTATTCTCCTAGTGGTCAGATACATGTTCGTGGATTAAGGGCAACTTCTTCTCACGCTTTTGAATTTTCTCCTCTTCCATCTCTTTCTCAGGAGTTTCTTCAATTTTCTCAATCTCCTTGGCCTTATCTTTCTTTGTATACACTTTGGTTGTAGAATCAAAAGGTGAGGAGGAAGGAGAAGATTGGGCTTAAACCTCTAGAGGAGGAATGGAAACCTCCTTGTGTGATGGAAAATCCTCTTGGGAGGAAGATTGTTTCACATTTTGAGTATATGCTCTCATCTTCTTGAAATAGTTTTTGTTCTCACCAAAACTGGATTGATTATTTCAAAGGTATCATCCCTCTCCTTTTGGGACCAATCAATAGTAAAGAGGGGCATGTGCTGGATATTTTTGATGTACTTAACAAAGTACAAATATTCATTGTGATCTTCCAAATCTTCTAGAACTTGATATACTTTAAAGTCTTTGATTTGTTGCAAAGAGAGTCTGCCAAAATATCTTCTTCTCACTTCATGTTCATCTGAGCAGTCTTCCTAACAATCTTCAATAACATGCACATGGTAATAATACATTCTCAAGTGATTGGAGATAAACCCTTTTATATCAAAAAAAGATATTTTATGGTATGAGTGGAATTTAAATTCAGAGATTGATCTCTATGTTTTGGGCATCTAATGCAAATTCTACCAAAGATAATTCCCAAAAGAGATAGAAATTGGGTGTATGTGATCTTGTTGGTTCAAAATTTGTCACCAGCAGATCATGGGGAAACAGCCAATCAGCAGTGTGGGGCATAGCCCTCTCTTTGAGACAACAAAGTGAAATTGGTTTATCGCTATTCTATCAAGTAGGAATCAGCAAATCTACAATATTCTAACTTCAGGGGTTTGGGATCTCATCCCAGTAGGGGTAGTTCCAACTGTGAACAAAAATGTAAGAGGGAAGGAATGGAGGAAGGTAGATCTGAAGGGAGAAAAGAAATGAATTCCAAGACAGAAAGGTCGAGGGTTTATGCTTTGGGCTGGTAGTAAACAAAGCCTAACTTACTTGCATAAACAAATAAAGCAATACTGATGAACATCTGACAATACTAGGAATGAATCCAATATAATAGAAACATAGATCTAACGTAAGAAAGATCAAATGCAAATAACACATATATGAAGCACAAAGTCGTAATATATGTATTAATATCTCTTATGTTACAAGAAAGCACAAAGTCTTTCTCTCCTCACTTCTTTTTTCATAAAAAATGGTCCACCCGGAATACAACAAGTATTCCAATATTTATAGAAGGAGAAGGAGGAAGAAGACAAAAAGAAGCCAACCACTATTTACAAAATATCCACAAAATATCTAAAAAGTCAAAAGTTGACTTTGGGCAAGTTTGTGGATGGCAACATCCCATGGTGCAACATGGATGATGTCATCGCATGTGCCAACATGCCTTTTAAATATTTTACAAAAATGGGAATTTATCTAGGAGGAAGAAGCTACTCGTCATCGTCTCTCGGCTCAAACTTAGTATCTGGCGGTGGCTCAGGGAGTCGATATGACACTCGCCCGATACTCTACAAACTTGCTGATTATTTTTGAAGTTGATACTGATCAGGACCTTTGAAATGGTCGTGAATTACTTCACAAGTTTCTTTCTCATTTTTGAGCTTGTTGGGCAAATCAATGAACTCTTCGTTTGCATCGATCAAAGAGCCGATAAAGTCACAACAGGCTAAGAGGTTGTTGATGGACTCACGATCAAAAGTGACCTCTTGCACTGCACTTGAGAGACAATAGCCTTGAAGCACTAGAATGTATCATCTACTTCTCTTAATTCATAGGATGCACTAAGCGGTCTAGGAGACATCTTCGAAACTATTTTCTCCATGTTGTGTAGTGCTTCCAAGGCTTCTTCCTTGAATTTGTCGATTCTTTCCAGGATGAATTCCATTTGATCAACCATGTAATCTAAAGCAATGAGAGCTTTATAATGTTCCCACGGGTGATCGATAATGCCGACCTTTAATAGGTCATCACCAAACAAATTGACCATTGTTTGAATGTTCCTCGTCAGAATCTTAGCGTTATCCAATTCCTCAAAAAGGGAGCCTGATACTGCTTATAGCTCTTTATTTTCTCGAGTTATATCTTGGTGCAGAAACGTGAACCTACCAATTATCACCTGACCATCCTGGAGGATCTTCTCAATCCAGGATGACACAATACCCTGTTCAACAATCTTTACATACTCATTGATTTTCTCTTGGCTGGGAGCCTGAACAGTTCTCGCAGTAGTTGCTGAAGGAGCTTTGCCCATTTTCTGCAAAGCTTGGAGGAGATGTTTGTTCTGTTCTTTGAGCACTCTCTTCTCCTCTTTGGCCTCTTGTAGCTTCTTACAGAGGGCATCTACAACTGACAAGGCTTCTCCTTGCAGAATTTCTGATGAGGTTCCCATTGTGACTTGAGTCACTGTGAAGTCTAGAGGAGACAGATCTTCTTTCTTCTTTATGGGATCTGGGTAGGCTATCTCCATGACCCTTTCTCCTGAGGCACTTTTTGAGAAGCAAGTTATTGCTTTTTGCTTCTTGGGTCCCTTTCCGAATGATGGAGAAGTCCATAGCTGCAATGGGGACCTTCCTCTTGTGTTGACTCAGGTGGTCGGAGATCCAACTAGACTTATGGGATCGGGATCGGAAGAAGAAGAGGAAATGGGGGTGAAAGGGGGAGCAACTGTAGCATGGACTCGGGGAAGAAAGTGGAAACACTTGGTGGTGGCATGGATAGAGAGTCCAATGCACTAGTGCTTACAGGGCTCGAGTCACTACAAGGGAAGAGAAGGACATGGAGACGGAAGGGATCTGCGATGACAGGATGGAGGAAACGCTAGAGGACAGATCCGTGAGAGAGGAGAAGATGGAAGAGGTGGGAGATGGAAGGGAGGAAGATGGAGGAGAAGACACAACCATAGGAGCGGTTGCTTGAGTGATAGGAGGAGGAGGAGTAGAAGAGGGAATGGTGGGCACAATGATCATCCGAGTGGATGTGTCCGTTGGAACATCTGCCGCTTCTTCTTTTCTTGGGGACACTAAGTCCACTATTTTCTCTCGGCGTGGAGGGCTATCAGGAGCTTTCTCTTGTTTGCTTGGCTCTCCAACTTTATCTTTTCCTTTTCCCTTTGGCAAGTGATCTGGCCTTGGAGGCACACTTCCTAAGGGGGAAGTAGTGAAATCCACTCCAAGGTAGATGAGACCATTTCATTTGCACCAATGCTCGGTGCGTTGCAACGTGGGTTGGACCCTTTCTTCTATGGTCTTGGGTGCCTTGGTCCTATCGATACTTGCAAATGGCCAATCATCCCCATCCGTGTCAAGGTAAACCTGATCAATTTCCTGATCAGTTTCTTGGAAATATTTTGGGATGATGGCAACTCCATAGTGGACAATCTCTGCCAGAGCCACCTGAGTGATCCTTTTCTCGATTTCAACTTCGTGATTCACATCTATCCATATGTCCTCGATCTCTGGGACATGGATGGGATCGATCTTTTCCTTGGGGAGGTAACTCCGGCAGTCGAAGGTTGGCCTCACAGAAATTGTGCTTCAAGTTGAGCAATTCCAACTCCGCATACATTTCTCGGGCTTTACCCAATGAGGCACAGGTGTATCTCCAACTAACCGTGAGGGGGAATGGAGTTCCTCCCTTCTTCCTTTTCATACACTTCTCGTGATATGTAATCAGCTGCCTTGACAGCTCTAGGAGGATTAGCTTGGGCCCTACGTACCTTGGTAACCTTGTTGGTTCTCCTAGAAAGTTGGCAGCCCTGAGATACGTGAAGGTGGGGAATTGTGTAAACAAAGCCCCCCATTTCTTGGTGGCAGTGATCACACTCATGCTGGTCCAACCGTGTCTCATGTTCGGCCTCAATAGGCAGATCACCTCATAGAAGAAGGTGTCGTTGATCTTGTTGAACTAGGTGATACTAGCCTCGAGCCTTAGCTCCGGTAGTACTCATATATTTTGACCTGGGGCCATGTTCCACTCTGAATTAGTCCTGGGAACTCTCTCTCTGATGCGGCTGCATATACCACATAGGAGTTCATGTAGAACCTCCCAGTTGTCAAAACCTATTGGAGCTGCTGTGAGATAGTATCACTTATGATCTCCCCACCAAGCGTTGATTGGGAGCATTCTTGCTCATATTTTCTAGATATCTGAGCATCCATTTGTGAAAGTAGTGGGCATCAGGAAGCCCAAATACTCTACTGAGGAAGGTGATGGTATCACTCAGCTCCTCATTGAAGTCACTGCGATGGATGGTCTGGGGCCATCTACTCACCACCTTCTTGTTTTTTAGGTAGACTTCATTCATCATCTGCATACACTTGTCTTCATTGTCGGTCCATGTCTTTAAGCATTCTTCAATGCTTACTACCACATACTGCTATGGTGAGGAATGCCCAACATGATTTCGAAGTGGCGGGCGTGAGGTTAATGATCACCTTGCCCTCCTTATCTTCGACACATCTTGTGTCTTTGTTGTAACAACGGGCCACCAACATGATGAACTCATTGTTCATTGCACTTACTGGGAGTCCTGACAGAAAGTGTAGCCCATTGCCTACTAGTTTGTCCATCCATGGGCCACCGGTAACCTTTTTGGTTCTCTCCCAGAAGTCATCCATATCTATGTGTCCCACTTGAGTCTCTGATGTCGAGACTGCACTCTGCAAGTGAGTCAGGCATCCTGACTCTTTGATATTTGTATTTCATTTCCTACTCTGTCAACTTAGACTTGGCTTTACTTTTAGTTGGCTTCTTGCTCGATGAAGACATGGGTGAGCTCAAGGATGGTTGTTGCTTTACAAGAAGAATCAAAGAGGTCCAACACAGGAGAGCCATGTCAACCGTCATATTATCCATAGTAAAAGCTTACAGAATGAAAAATGAGCAACTTGTAAGCCTTAGGGCACAATGCGCTGGCAGTTCACCGCAGTCATAGGGGTTTCAAAAAGCAAGGCACACTTGGGAAGGTGTCAACATGTAGATATCAAATGGGGCGCGGGGTGCGGATTAGCAACACACAACATGCAATGTTGGTGTTGAGGAAGTTGCGCTGAGCTTAAGAAAATGTTGGCGGGCGCAGAATTTTTTTTTGTTACACGCCTTGAAGGTGCGCTTTTAGCGCAGTGTGGAAGATGTTGCAAGGTGGTTTGGCATGCCAAAGGGTTTGCTTCACAAAACACAGCTTTTGGATTACACAATAGTTAATGTTGGTGTTGTGGTATTTATGCCAGTGCCTGTGCCTTTTAGGAATTTGCTAAGTGTATTTTTGCTTTGTGGGGGAAGGGTTTAATCAAGGCGAGGTTTTAAATATGTTGCGAAAGTAGAGACAAGGCACCAAGGCATGACTGTGCAGGTGGTGGTGTAGCATGAAGGGACAATGTGTCAAAGGAAAAAGAATGATTTTGCATTTGCTTGATTTCTCTTCCCTTTGCATGACCCTTTTCTCTCTTTTTGATTTTTACAAAGTGACAAAGAGAGGGTTTGTGGGATTTACAGCAAGGCAGAGCCTTCTCAGATACAAAGGATGGTTTATTTAGAGGTAGAGCCTTCTCAGATTTACAGATCTGGAAGGAGGGATAAGGTGTTTCCAGATAGTTTATGGATTGTTAAGTTTATTCATTTAGATTTTTAGGTTTAACCTTTTATAACAATCCTAAAACCACAAACAACCATAAGAGTGATAAAAACCACTTACCCAGGATAAATAACGACGAAGGAACAATGTGGGATCCACAAACATGATAAACGGCATGCGGGCCGACAGGAAAGGCTGACAGCGTAGAGGAATAACTTTTCTCAATTTCAATTCGTGAAAATGATAGGTGTTAACCACATATTTATAGGAAAATACCGCATTTATTTCCCCACCAACTTTCTTTGGTGCACTTTTAAAGTGTCGACATGAGTATAAATGCGCCTTGGCGCAACTTGGTTGGTGTCGACACTAAAGCTTCAGCGCCTAAAGCACACATTTGGATATGTCAACATGTTAATTTTCGCGCCTTTAGCGCATTTCTTTGGTGCGCAGGTTTGAGGATGTTGACATGTCACTTTTAGTGCCTAAGGGGCGCAACCTCTCTTATGTTGACATGACATTTGTTGCGCCAAAGGTTTTTTAAAGGGGGCACAACTTTGGGGATGTTGACACAACAATACTTGTGCCCAGTTCAAAAAGGCTGAAAATGGCTAAGTTCTTAAAACTTGATTTTCAAGGGAATTTTTAGGCCATTTTGAATGTTAATAGACCTTCTTAGGGGACCAAAATGAAATTTTGGTATGGTTACTCTGCAAAATTGCCCTTGTCAATTTTACAGATAATGCATCTTCTTATCTCTACATGTCCAACTATTTGTATACTTCTACAAAAACCAACTTATCATTGCAATACATGGGCAACTTGTTGGGTGTACCTTCAAAACCAGCTAGTCTGATATAGGAAAACTTCATGAATTGATCAAGAGATGCACATAGCTTGAGATTAACTATTTAACCTCTACAAATACTCTTTCCATTGTGTTTCCTCCAATATCCTCGACTATATACATTGTAAAGACATCATTAACCCTCCTATGGTGGTGTTTACTATTTTCAAAGGTAAGTTGTGGATAAAATTCATAGACAAGCTCATTTTTCTTATCATCTTGAGGGGACAATCCTACCCACACTCTATAAGCTGCAATGGCATACATAAGGTAGGAGGTCATGTAGAAGGATTTATTCTGCTACACATTCACAAGTTTCTCACTCAAATTCTCACAAATTATCTCATCCCAATTCAGGCTCTATTTCCCTCACAAATGATGTTGATGTAGACACACATCCAAAAATGAAATTCATTGGTGGAGGGTAAGCCCATCAATCTTGTCAATAGGGTAATCATATCAGATAATTCTTCCTTGAATTCTGACCTATATAGAACCTTGGGAAATTTAGATGCACCTCTCTTTTGAGCTTTGAGCCAAGACTTAGAAATCATTTCCCTATATCTATCTTTATCTTGTTAAAAATATTTTGGGCCTAGGCCTTGGTTAGGGTGTTTGAATCTTCAGACATATGGATTCTTAGGGAACATTTATGCAACTAGCATCCAACTTGGCTATGACCTGGCCTTGAGGGTCTTTGATTTCTTTAGTTTTAGGATCAAAACAAGAGGCACAAGTTAGGACAATATCAATACATTGGACAGAGAGAGGGAAACCAACAACATAAGCAATTCCACTATCCTTGATACATTGGGCTATAACAATGAGGCGTCTTTAGATATTTGAGCCTTAAGTCATCCAGATTGATATGTCTAATGTCACTATCCCCAATGTTAGGCACAAAGGTTTCCAAAGAAGAAATGTGCTCATAACCCCCATACTGGAACTTCATGGTGGCAAGGTGAGGAAAGAAACTCATAAAAATGGGGGCTTTAACAATGGTTTCAAGAGAACTAAAATGAAAAGGTGCAAAACACAAAACACCACAAAATGAATCAAATGAGCATGGAATGACTCACCTCTACCATGGGAAGAACAACACCTTTACAATGACTCCAATGCACTTTGAATTTTTGAAAATGGATGAGAAATGGGCAAATTATGACCAAACACGTTTGTTAGAGCACGGAAGTGGAAAATAAAATTACACATGTTTAAAATTCACAACTCGTAATAGTGAAAATGAATCACAAGACTTCCCTTTTATAACAACATATCCTGAGGAAATAGGTTAATTTGAGAAAATTAGTGCAATGCGGGTGGTTAGCAATGTCGTGGAACTTATTAAAATCCTTTTCTCAAAATTGCGAATATGTCAGGTTTTTAGGGAACTAGAGGCCTAAGGGAACAAGTACCACTTGTTCCACAAATTTCCAAAAAAACTCGCAATATAAGGAAACTCAATGAAGTGCGGAAGAAGGGATCCTACAGAGGAACGGAGGTCCGTATGGAACAGATTAGGAATACCAAAAATATCCGCAATGCCCGCAATGTGAAGGATTTTAGAGGAATGCAGATGATATGAGGTCATGGGAAATGAAGAGCGATAGGGAACAATCTCATTTGACACAAATATTTCTACATAACTACAAAACAAAGACTTGTGGGTTCAAGTGTCATGCGAAAGAACAAATGAGTGCAGGGAACAATGACCCTTATGGAACAATTCCAAGGGGAACACAAAGATCCACAATACACTCGTAATTAAATGAAAATTTGGAAGAATGGGGATATGGGGAATAGGGGACTTGGAGGAACTTATTCCTCTTGTTCCTCCGTAACCCGCAATCACCGCAATACATTGAAAAATCCCAAAAACACTCAAAATGACTAACTGTTATGAATTTTTTCACTCCTCAAGACTTCACAAAGGCAAACAAATTTGGCAAAGGAGTCACTTGACCAAAAATTTCAAAAATTGCACATTTTTTTGGGTGAGTGACAATAGGTGGACAAAGGTGAGTTGTCGGGTCAGTTTTCACAAATAACCTCCCCCAATTGACAATTTTCTTACTTCAAAATCAAGTTTATGAAGATGCACATCCATTCTTGAAATTATTTGTCGAGGGAATTCCAATTACTTCGTAATGACTGTTATGATATCAAATAATTCTTTGATGAAGTCACTTCTGTAGAGAGTCTTTGGTAGCTTAGAAGGTCATCTCTTCTTTAATTTTAACTAGGACTTGCAATAATTGATCGATATTTATTTGGGGTATGTCCAACTTCTTTTCAGTGCATCATCCCGAGTCAAGACTTTGGAGTTTTCGAAAGTGGGAATGCCAAGGGCCAAGTTAATGTGGTGTGCATCTAACTAAGGAATCAATTTCCCTTGTGGATCTTTCAATTCCTTGGTTTGAGGATCAAAGCATGAAGCACGGTCCAAGATGGTATCAATACACTACACAAAATTAGAAAAACACCAACATGGGCCGGACTACGCTTATTATCCTTTGAGTTGATGGGGTTAGAATGTCATCTCTCATTCTTGTCCAAAATTCATTTAAATCCATATGCTTAATGTCATTGTCCTCTATTTCATGTGTACATAGGTATCAAAGGAGGAAATGGGCTCATACCCAACATACTAGAACTTCATCTTTCTCAAATTAGAACTCACATAAGGAAGAATAGGTTTGACAAGAAACACTTGATAAACCAAGGATGAATAACACTAAAATAAGAGATTTCTTTAAAAGGAGAAAAAATGTGATGAAATGGCTTACTAGTTGGATGAGGATAAAGATGCCCTTTCAATGATCATAATGCACTTTGAAAATTTGAAAATGGACAAGAAATGATAGAAAAACTACTCGTAGTATGGGAGGGGAGCCAGTCATGGTGCACCCAAACTTTGGCGGATTATACCGAACATTAAAAAAAACATCGTAATCACAAAAATCCATCAAAAGAAGCGCGCGAGAATTCTCTACAGCCCCATCTCCTTTGCCAACAAATTTGACACGTAGATCACCGTACACACGTGCTGGAGTGTGAGGTGTCTCAATTCCGAGTTTTCACGGTGCGGACCAATAGTCCGTTAGTAGAACCCCCACCGTTTACTATTTTCGCTGCCACTTATCACTAAAAAACTCACTGTTTCCGAGGACTGCGAAATCCACGCATAGGGATATGGTAGTAATAAACAACCACTACGCCGTGTCAGGGAAGCAAAGGAGTTCTTAATGTTAGGCATGCGGATTTATTAGCTGATATTCATTGCACCAACTACTCCCAAACCGCCTCCAGCTGGGGAATGTTTACCGCTCGAACCACCGCGGAATGCAACAAATTCATGGAACATAACGGATCAGGAGGGGAATGCTTACTATTTTTCGGCTGAAAATTTAACACCACCGTGTGTGGGTGCATCCGTAGGACAACTCGCCTTCATCAGATTCTTCGCTTTGGAATGATGACCATCACAGGGCGCAATTTCGCATACCCGGCCATGTTCCATAGCCTTCGGAGCAGATCAATTGATTACACAAGTGAGAAGGGAAAGAGAAGCATTCAAAGATTTTTCAACTAGTACTACTTTTCATTCACAAAGAGTGGTAATGATATCACTCACAATCATTGTCTATATTCAGACACTATAAGTCGGAGTCGGGATCGGGTATCCCCACGCTCTAATGTTTTTTTCTCAGACTCGCTTCTTCATCAATAAAGCTTTACATTCGTGTCACCCCGAGGGCAGCTCTTTCACAAGCTTTGCGCAAGTTATATCTACCGCAGCTGAAGAAACGACATCTCGCAAATGCTGCCGCCGAGCTCAGATTTCTACGATCCTCCCATGAAAGGAGCCCTCAAATCAAGGATGTGTTTAATCGACTCCCTACATGTAAGTATCTTTTAGTTTTACCTAGACCCAAGTTATTGTGTTTTCTATGCTTTCTCGCCTACAATTGACTATTTATTATTAATTGATATAGCTAGGTCATATTTGAAGCTAATCATGGGTTTAAAAACTGATTTGTATACTTTGGTGCTTTTACATATTAAAAACTGATAGTATTTTTTGTACATGTCTTGCAGTGGTGGGGAGGAGCTTGTTGGATTGACTGAGAATGGAAGTGCAGATGCAGAGCATGATTTCAATTGTGTTTATCAACACATCAAATAAGTTTGGAAATTGTTTGATTCTCTTCGAATATTTACAGTCCATTCGGTTCTAATAGGTGAGGTTTTTACCCTCACTGAGGCAGTGATAGAAACTATTACATATTTTACTTTTCTACTGGTAGATTGTGTTATATGTCTTCCAAGTTATGTGATTCCTTTTGTCAAAGATTTAAACTCCTATTGTTTCTGAAAATTACATTATACTGAACATTAAAAAAAACTGTAATCCAAAAATCAGTCAAAAGAAGTGCGTGAGAATTGTATCATTTTACTTGTTGAATTTATATAAAATGTGTCAAAAGGAGCACGTGAGAATTGTATCATTGTATCATTTTGTACCCATTGTTTGATATACATTATATTTGTTGAATGAATGTAATAATAGTTCAGTGGTTCTCTAAAACCTGCACCGACAAGGATGATGCCATGACCATTAGTAAGGTTCCTATAAGAACATGACCACCTAATGATCACTGATACTGTAATTGAATGTAGCTTCCTTTGTAATCTGAGACTGTGATAACTACACTGGTACAAGATGACTCCACATGGTTCCTCTGTTAATTGAAATTTTCATGTTACCCAAGCTCCATAGCGATATGAGTCCTTTTGTCGGACATTGGATTTGATAGGCACTCGTAATGTACACACCGAGTGAATCCTGATCATTGTTATGCAACAATGTAGACTAAGTAATTATCTTAGAAAACACGACCATAGGGATATAAATAACCACCCCACCGTAGCTTTGACACATCAGAACTCAGCCTATCCTAATCGCTATACTCATTTTTTTGGATTTCTGTTTATTGCCTAGAGAATAAGGTTAGTGTCTTACTGTATGAGAGGGGATCCAGTCACGGTGCACCCAAACTTTGGCGGATTATACCGAACATTAAAAAAACCAGGTAATCACAAAAAATGTCAAAAGAAGCGTGTGAGAATTCTCTACAGCCCCATCTCCTTCGCTATTTTTGACAACTGCGAAATCCACGCATAGGGATATGGTAGTAATAAACATCCTCTATGCCATGTCAGGGAAGCAAAAGAGTTCTTAATGTTTGGCATGCGGATTTATTTACTGATATTCATTGCACCAAACACTCCCAAACATCCATCCAGCTCTGGGAAAATGTTTACCACTTGAACCTCCGCGGAATGCAACGAATTCGTGGAACAAAATGGATCAAGAGGGGAATGCTTACCATTTTTCACTGGAAAGTTTAACAACAGAGTTGCTTACTGTTTCGGCCTGATAATTTTGTGTGTGGGTGTTTATACTGACCACCTCTGCGTTGGGAGCTAGTCATACTTCTCAGTGTATTGCCTGGCTATTCGTTATAACAGCAGATGCAGAGAGTGGAAGGTACTTCTGATTTCTTTCTTCAGCAATAATATCTAGTTTAAGTGATATTTTAACATTGCTTCCTTCTAAACTAGAAAGAATCATTTGAATCTTGCCGTGGATGCTTCAAAAGAGTTTTCGTTCTGTACATTGTTCTGTTCTTAGTCATTTACTTCTTTTATGGTAACGAAAACTTAGTCGTTTTAATGTGAAGTTTGGAAAATTGTTCATATTTGAAGCTAATCAAGGGTTTAGGCTCCTTGAGCAATAAATGAAATGGAGGTGATTGATTCAAACAACACTAGTATGAGATCGATTTATAATCAGATAGGATTTATAAATGAATATATTTCAATCATAGTTGATGAAAGCCTTCGTATGTTACAAGAAAGTCCAAGAGGCTGATTTGTCAAAAGACATGGTAACCCCTATTATTAGTAACTGATTTGTATAATTTGGTGATTTTACATATTAAAAACTGATAGTATAATTTGTACATGTCTTGCAGTGGTGTTGTTATGCTTGTTGGAGTGACTGAGAATGGAAGTGCAGATGCTTGTTGTTATCAACACATTTTTTAGTTTGGAAATTGTTTGATTCTCTTTGAATATCTACAGTCCATACGGTTCTAATAGGTGAGGTTTTTACCCTCACCGAGGCGATGATAAAACTATTGCATATTTCTCTTTTCTACTTGTAGATTGTGTTATTGGCTTCTGGCTGTTACTTTAATGTCATTTACTATTTTTTGTTACTCAAGTGTAATTTTCAGAAACAATAGGAGTTTAAATCTTTGAAAAATGGTATCACATAACTTGGAAGACATATATTCATTCAGTAAACATTTCCATTATCCATTACAAAAACATGGCCATACAATATACTTGGGCCATATAACTACTACTACTACTATATTGTAGTTTTTAAATCGAAAGGCCAATTCCACACATCAAAAATTCAGCCCTCAAAAATAAATATTTACTTTCGATAATATCATTTCCAAAATCTGAGGAAGGGCGGTGTTGAATCTGCAGTTGAGGTTGAAGCTGGGGTGTTACTTTGCAATTGCCTCCCCATGTTGACATCCCTCACAGGCGTAGTTGGGAATGGATCAGAACTTGGAGAAGCATTCACTCCAACTGCAAAATTATGTGTTGAAACTGATAAAGGGCAATGTATGCCCATTAATTCTCTTAACATTGGGTGTTGATAAGGAAAAGGATTAATTGGACTACTCAATCTCCTTTTCCTTTCTAACTCTCTTCTTGCCTTCTCAAACTCCTTCTCCTTTATCTCTTGATCCCTTTGAATCCTTTCCTATTCCTTTCTCTATTCCCTTTCTTGCCTTTGAATCAACTTTTGGTGCTCTTTTGTTTTCCTTCTATATTCTTTTTCAATATTTTCCGCTCCTTCCTTTCCCTTTTAACAATTCGCTCAACCTTCTTCTCTGGATTTGTTCCTTTTTCTTTGCTTCAATTCATCTATTTATTTTTTTCTATTCTCTTTCTAAAACAAGCTCCATGTACTGATCGGCGGTAATTAGTAGAGATTCCCTACTCAATCTTATACCAGAAGCACTATTTGACCTTGATGATTCTCTAACCTTTTCCACAGGGAGTTTCAAGAATCTACCAAGAGTTTTTTGTCCTTGGTTTGCCTCACAAGTTTGGTTTGAATCTGCCCCTAATACCCCTCGCGCCTCTAATCGTGAATCGCATCATTTTCTTCAAAGTTGATCACAACATATTAGTGCACCAAATCTGAGTCATGAAGTAGTGTTGGATGAGAGGGTAAAGAGAGGCTGACCTCTTCATTATTGAAGTTCAAGTTGACACCAAGATTAAGAGTTGCTTCTTTCATCCAATCGGGAGGGCTATCTTCTGTGGGCAAAGATAGTGATTCATCGATTTGATTAATTCTATTTGGAGTTTCCAATTGTTGAGCAACACATTCATTTATATTTATCTCCATCTGCTGAGGTTCTGATTCTTTCTCCAATTGTGTGTTAGGCACCATCTGAGCATCTTCACTTTGCTCTAAATCAACCCTAGATAGATGAAGCATATTTTCTGTTGCACCAGCATCATCTTGAAAAGATGTGTCAAATGTTCTGCTTGGTCCCATGTCTTCATCCAAGGCATTGGGATTAAGAGGCCATATCCCTATTCTTTTGAATCCTGATTTAATGTTGCTAGGTGTAAGAGCCATTCTGAATGCTTTGCTCCCTAACTCAGCTAATTCAGCCCTTTTCACATCTATCCCATGGTTTGCAACTATCCATTTGCGTCTCTCCTCCTTGAAGTATGTTTTGAATGGAGCAAAGACACTCACATCCAATGGCTGTAATTTATGAGAGGTGTGTGCAGCAATGTTAACAAATCAATCCCCAAACTCCTAGCTTCTTGAATTGTCCCCAAAGCAACATGTGAACCATGGCCATCAAAAATTAGTAAATGCCTATTGGTAGGAGACACTCCACCAGGTATAGATGATGCAAAGTGATGTAACCAGTTCATGAATAAATCTTTTGTCATCCATGCATGTGATTGTGTTGCCATGCAAGCTCCAGCTCACAACCTGTAATATAATTTTCTAAATGGCTCTTCCCCTTAAAAAGATAGAATCCTGGAATGCTTTGTCCAGCAAGATTTACACAACACAATATGGTAATCCATTCTCTACTTTTTGGGATGATATATGGCACACTCCTACTACCCCTTTTAGCAAGCACTCTCATACCGTAGTTCCTTCCAGCTTGTAATCCAATTTCATCACAATTCCATATTCGGTTTGGTCCATATGGGTTGGCCTCATAAGCTTTAGAAAAATTAATGTAGAAGGAACCGACAATCAATGGCCTCAAACAAACCGCTGATCCTTATCAAGCCCTTCGATGTCCTTAATGTTAGATCCAGTGTCTTTTTTAAAACCCTGCCCACCATGACTTACCCTGAAAACCATCCGTGAATGGGTTAGACCTTGTTTCATAGATTTGTGCCACACATGTCTTAAGTTGTATAATTTCTAACCCATGTCCCATATCAGCCATTTCATGACACTAACTCACTATCTCCATCTCTTCTTCATCATTAGAATTGTTGGTGGACCCTTTCTTTTAGTGGTGGTAATGCCCATCAGCCAAGAAGTAAGGGTGGTCGCTGGTATACCCCATTTTTTTACAGCAGCACATGTAGAGTATCCATAATCTTCAACATCTTTCATGGCATTATTCATATCAGACTTGTTCCAATCAGATCTTGGCTTTGACACATTTTGTGTTGAAGGGCTCACTCTTATTGCTTGGACATTTACTTCTTCATGTGGTGTGTCATTGGCATCTTGAGGTGGGGTATTGATAGCCTCTTCTTCATGTTCTTCACTTGGCGGAAATCTTGCTCCCCTAATTTTGGCACATGCAGGTCTTACTCTTTTTGGAAGCTGCCTTCTCCTCATGATGTCAATAAAAACCTGCTAAGATAGATAAATTTACCAAACCGATGTAACTTACAACAATGAGATTTTTAGAATATTGAATCAACAAACGTAAAAGGAAGTGCAGCCATTTGATGTGAGTGCCTATGTTCTGAGCAATGGATACTTCAAAATCAAAGGTGAAAATGGGTCTAGTACAGAGGAAGGCAATGTTATTGAAACAAATACAAATTTGAATTTATGACCAAATATACATCTACATGAAAAAGGCAGCATGCAATATAGTTGTATGCTTCCTTTTAATGTAGATGAATATTCACAAGTAATTCTGAGCTAAATTAATGAAACCTGTAGATGTATGTGTACATGTAGATTTATATTTACAAGTAATTCCAGGATAAATTGAAGAAATATGTATATGTATACTTACAAGTAATTACATGTTAGATGCATATTTTATGCTTTGCCTTTTCATGTAGTTGTATATTTTATGCTTCATTTTCATGTAACTGTATATTTTATGCTGCCTTTTCTTGTCGTTGTATATTCTGTAGATGTATATTTAGATTCAGATGTGTATTTTGTAGATGTATTTTTACAAGTAGATGTATATTTCGTATATATCTATTTGCAAATATAGAGCCTTTCCTTAATTTAGCCTGGAATTTCTTGTAAATATACGTCTACAGAACATACAGCTACTTGTAAATATGAAATACAGATTTCATTAATTTAGTCTGGAATTACTTGTTAATATACATCTACATGAAAAGGCAGCATAAAGTATGCACCAGCAAGGGGAACATACATCTACTTGTAAATATGAAATACGATTTCATTAATTTAGTCTGGAATTACTTGTTAATATACATCTACATGAAAAGGCAGCATAAAGTATGCACCAGCAAGGGGAACATACATCTACTTGTAAATGTGAAATACAAATTTCATTAATTTATTCTAGAATTACTTGTTAATATACATCTACATGAAAAGGCAACATAAAGTATGCACCAGCAAGTATGCATGGTGGGTTACATGTCAGATTTGTTTGCAAAGTAGATTGGGCTGTAGAGAATTCTCAAGTGCTTCTTTTGATAGATTTTTGGGATTACCAGGTTTTTTACAGGCTCCCCTCCCATATATAGATTGAAAAAAATAAAATTAAAATTAAATGAATGTGCATCAATATAACAACAGAGTTAAGAACTTACTATGTGGCACTATGATGTGGAATAACAGTTGATTACGACAGCTTGGAACTGTAATTGTCATGCACTAGCAAAATAATACTAACTGAATAAAATTTCAGAGCAGTTGAGGAACTGGATTTATAGGAGATATGAAAAGTGTTGTAGTTGAGTGATCCTTGTGTTTTTTTTTATTGGGTAAAATTGGTTGATCCTTGTGCTTGTTTTTGATTGGGTGAAACTGATAGGGGTGGATCAAGATTTATGATATTTTATTTCAATACTCATATTTGAAGTTCAATTTGATTTGATTTCTCATTTCAATTCAATCTTTGTTTCTTGAGCCTCACATTTGTTGAAAATATGCAGGTACATCATTTATGGGAGTAGCTGGTATAGAAAATGGTGAGAAAGTTAATGCTTAAAAGACAACTTGTATTTGAAAATGGTGCACTTTGGACTTCTGCTTGTGAGAACCTGCCCCAAAGTGTGTGTATGACAAGACCTTTTACACTGTAAAATGGGAACTTAAATTATATGAAAAGTGACATCAAATTGATATGATGATGTGGTATCAATTTTGTATAGGGATGAAATACAATTATATATCCTTGTATTAAATACATGTTGACTTTAAATTTGGCAAACATGGAAGTATAATATATGTTATTTTATGTTTAAAAATGATATTGACTATTCTATTGTTGATAGATTCATGGTTGTACATGAAAAGTGACAGATACACATCAGTTTTGAAGAGTGTTTGTACATTTATAGGATAGTATTCATTCAATTATTAATATTTTACTGTGTAAAAACTGGAGTCAAATATGTCAACTACCCTCACCACTATTGGGTAATGCACCATGATGGCTCCTCTCCCCTAGTGAAAACTTGACAGGGGAAAAAATAAGCTCGAATTCGTGAATGGGAGACGAATAGGAGATGGAAAGTTTTATACTTGTGGATAATTCCCTAGATTTAAATTCTTCCCCCAAAAAACCATTAAAGTGGTGAATCAACTTAAGCGGGGCCGAGGAATAGTTCCTTGTGGGCGAGAAACGCTTTGATTTATCCGATCACAAGGTTAAGGCGAGAAGGTTGTGTGTTCGGGAACATGATGAACTATGGAACCAAGCCGAAGTGTAATAGAGAGACAACATTGTCGATATAGTGGGAATTGGAAATGTTGGTGATGCGGGAATAGAGGTAAACATGGGACAGCTTCAAGGTTCCTTCCTAAGCCGACATATCCGATGGGGATGGAGGCACGGGAAAGATGACACTGCGAGGAAGGCAAGGAACAAAAGTACAAGTTCTTCAACTTCCAACATGGCACGATATCTCGAATCCAAACGTTGTGGGAAAGGAATCAATGTGGGAACATCTTAATTTGCTAATTTTTGACCCAAATATCATAGAAAATAGATAATTATTTTCTCTTTCTCTTCAACATTGATTCAACATAGGAAATGGTGACCAAAATGCAAAGGACTAAACCATGACTTAAAATTTTCAAAATTTTCCACATTTTAACTAGCTTGTGACAATAGTTTGGAAAATAATTAGATATTAGTGAGGATATGTCATTATCCAAGCCATCTACAAGAGACAACTTTCTATAAGATCTCCTAATTTCTCGCCACCATCTCAACCTAGAATATCCAACCAAAGGTTTGAGCATTCGAATAAAATAAAGCTTGACATATGGGATACTCTCTAGTCTTTAAGAGAGTTTTCCAATTTTTTATAACAGATAATGTCATTGCACAAAAAATCAGTCCAGAAAAAAGTACCTAAGTTAGATAAAGAAATCCAAATCAGCTTATAACATGAGAAAAATATGTTGATGCATGTTAAGAGTGTGAATAAGAGAGTAATTAATGAGTATCTAATCAAGTGGAAGAATCAAGACAATAAAGTTGTAACATGGGAGGAGGAAGATGTCATGTACCGAAATTTATATATCATCAACATGGAGGACGACACGTGTTTAAAGTAACATCCAAAAAATTTCAACAATGGGGACAACGTTACTCAAGTGGAGGGGTGTATCGTAAACCTAATCATAGGTAATATATCAAGATATGTATAGTTTACCTATGGTTAACATAATCTTTTAACATGTCATATGATATTTTTATGCTTCGTGCATATGCTTATTAGGTCGATCTAGGTAGATTGCATAGAAAAAGTTTATATAAGGCAAGAACTTAGTTAATCATCATATCGAGCATTTGATTCTTATTGTAAGGTGTGGAGATTTCCCCTTCAAAGTGGCTAAGTCATCTATATGTGTGTATTCTAATATTATCTCTTTCTCTTTGGTTTTATTTTGGTGTTCTATTGTTATTATTTATCTAATCTAAGTAATTTCATTATAATATCCCTAAGGCATCCTTCTGACTCATGATGATCACTATGAATTTTGAGGCATGCCTTTTAGGATTGCCAATGCCCTATCAACATCCTAGGAATTGATTCAAATAAACCCTTTTGACCCACTCTTCATAAATTCATCTTGGTATTCTCCGATGAAATCTTGATCTAAAGTAAAACTTGGGACAAGCATTTATAGCTCATTGACATGTCATTACAACTCCTCTTTGATAATAACTTATGTGTTAAACATTCCAAATGCTCCTTTAGACAATGAATTTGGGTACCTCATGCATATTGTATCTATAACGAGGTTTTACCTAGGAAAATTAATGCTATGAAAAATTGGCCAAAACAAAAATAGTTTGAAGCCTTTTGTGGATTTTTAGGTCTTGTTAGCTATTATAGAATTTTTTTCAAGGAATATGGAAAAATCACAGTCTCATTGATCACCACGATAAAAAAGGATGTCTTCTCATGGACGAAAGTAATAGAACACTCCTATAAGGAATTAAAATAGGTTATGTGTAGTGCACTTATTTTAGACATTCCATATTTCTCTAAGAAATTCGTTATTTGAAAGTGATGCTCATGGAAATGGACGGGGTACCATCCTCCTTTAATAAATTCATTTTGTTTCTTTTACTAAAGAAGTCCCTCTCAGGTGGAAATCGATACTTTCCACCTATGAGAAAGAAATGATGGCCATATTACTTGCAATACACAAGTGGCGTCCATAATTAGAAGGCCAAAATTTTATGTATAAAAATAAATCACCACGGTCTTAAATGCTTTTTGAAATAGTGGGTTGTCTCTCCATCTCAACAAAAATAGATCACCAAAATCATGGGCTTGTTGTCCTCTCAAAATTTCCCCTCTTTTGAAAGTCAAAAATTTGAAAAATTTTGAGTTGGCACCCTTTAGTAATGTTCTAGTGAAGTAAAATTTGAGGAGATAGTGAAAATTCACATTTATTGGAGTCATTTTGGTGATTTTCGGTCTCATTGGGCAGCTTTTGTCCCTCATGTCCCAAGTACTACCGGAGCCTTTTATTCGATTGATTGTTTTCCCCACAAATCCTTGACTGATGGCTTTATCAGAACTTTTTGGCCCGTTTGTCCCAAGTTCACCCGACTTCCTTTTCCCCGATTGCCCGCATCGCCCACATCGGGTTCTTCGTGTACTTTTGTCCCATCTATCCCAAATGCATCCAGTGCTCTCTGTTCTCCGATTCCCCACACTGCGTGCATAGCCGAATCACATCTTTGCGTCCCTCGCGTCCTTCATGTTTCTAAGTACTTGGGCCGCCCGTGCTCATTTGGCCCACATTCCCCACATCACCCGTTGGCTAGATCACGTCTTCGCGTCCCTCATGTCCCAAATGTACCAAAGACCGTCCGGCCAATTTTCTCTGCTTTTCCCACTTTTCATCTTTTTGAGTCTGCAAGAGGTGAATTTAATGCGCATTTAATGACCTTCTCTCTCCGAATGGCTATTTAATGGGACTATCCCTATGCATTTGTCACATTGCTCGCTTGTCATCTCTTGCTCAAATCCTTGCCATTAAAGTCGTTTGCTCGTGCCCCTGTATCCCTTTACATTTTCATCGCAATTTTGATCTTGGAAGGCTATTCCCCTGCTGCGTTGCAAAAAAATGAAGATCAAGTTTCAAGGTCAAGAACATGTGTCACCTCTTGAGACCTCTGTACCTGATATTAGAGATAGTGAGGTTCAACACTTAGATTTTGGAGATTTTTGGGGTAGATAACATGCTCTAATCCTGCTCCCATGGCACAAATGATCAGTGACAGTGGAATTGCATACGTGGCTGGTTTTCCTATCTCTGTACAGTGTGTCGACACCGTGCTTGCCTGTGGAGCCCATTTTAACCCGGATACCAAGGAACTTACTAATGTGCATGGGGAATTAATTGCTAAACTGGATGCTGCCACCATTACTTCTGCCCTACGCATTCCAAAGACTAAAGATTCCATAGTTCTCACTCGTGCTCAAGCTCAAACCTTGTTCGATCAAGATAGTGAGAAATACAAGGCCCGAATAGCAAAATCATGGTTAAAGAACCCTAAGAAGGGAGCGTCCCGACTCTCCAAGGCATTATTCAGGGTTGATTTTAATGAGGAGTTGTCTGATTTTATTATTTTTCTCACCCGTATCATGGGGTTTCCTTCCACCAATGAATTTCACTTCTGGATGTGCCCCTTTATAAATATCATCTGCGAGGGCAAGCAGAACATTAATTGGGCTGAAATTGTTTGCATGAATTTGACTGAGCAATTGTCTAGTGTTCAACAGACTAAGAAGTTCTATATGACTTCTTATCTCATGTATACCACTGGCTGCATCCCGACAAAGTGGTTCGGTTTCACCTACATGGAGGGCCAGAAGAATGAGCCTATTTACGCATACTACCCTCAGTTTACCCTTGAAGCTAGCAATCACAATTTTAGAAGAGTCAATGATGCTTTCACCATGTATATTGTAAGACTCTTGGAAGGTGATACTGCTAGGAGATTTTCTGATGAAGCTATGAACCTGATAGCCAAGTATGGGGCTTTCTTCATCCAATTCAGGAGGTTTTCATACATCAGTTGGCTGGCTATGAAAATACACCCTCAAGCTCCCCATGTTTTGCAATGATAAAATGGCTCTGGTTGAAGTGTGCAAGCAACTTGATAAACTCCATAGAACCTGCAGGGACAAGAAGATCATTGGTCTGCATTTCCCTATCTCCTTGGGAAACTATACATGTAAAACAACTTTGGATGCCCAAAATGTAGAAAGGGCTATCGCTCCTCTCACTATCCATTTCTTCAGACCTAGGACTTGTTTTGATCTAAAGAAGTTTATTGATCAGAACCTCAGGATAATCTATCATCACAAGCCAGATACTGAGGATTACTGGGCTGATTGTGCAGATGATTTTGAAGCTAGATGGAGGCACTATGACAAACTCTCTCTACAACAAATTAGAGATCTCAATCTCTACCAAGTTCCTGAAGGATTTAAGGATGATGATGAGGAATTACAATCCTTTGAATATGAAACAACAATCAAACACACTCCTTTAGAAGATCTAGATTGGTACAAAAAGAGAGAGATGATTTGGTTGAGATTATTTCCCCTGTTCTTGTAAGAACTAAAGTTTGGTTTGACAGGAAGGTTCGTGAGCTCAAGAAGAATCAGGGTGGATCTTCTTCCAGAGATACCTCTACACCAGGGAAGGAAGCACATACAACCAGTACCGAGGTACTTGAGCAAACCCCTCATTCTTCCTCAATGAAAGAGCCTGAGTCATCTACTCCTTCTTCTACTCAAGTATATCAAAAGAAGATCAAAGAGGTTAAACAAGAACCAATTGAGGAAGAACCTCTTCTTGAGCATTCAGAATTACCTTCAGGACTAGAGAACATTATTGTTCTTAGTGAGAGTGATGACGGTGAAGTGTCAAATCTCGGGGAGCTCCTGAAGTCACTATTGAAGAAGAAAAGGAAATGTCTAGTACTGAACCTCCTAATACCACAGACTCCTCTGCAAAGGAAGCTCCTGATGCTCCATCCACTTCTTTGCTAGAGGCAACAATGGTTAATACTCTAAGTGTTATGGGTTCACTTGCTCTTGGGCCCCTTGTTCCTTCCTCTTCTTCTTCTACCTTTGCTTGGGTACAACCCATGGTTGATAGCAAGAAGAGAAAATCTTCTTCTTATCTAATAGGGCCAAATTTTGATGATGTGGCAGCTCACAGTGAGTATCGCCCCTCCCCCTCCAACAAAGAAATCCAAGACCACTTCAAGGTTAGTAACTAATGCTCAGGGCCAATAGTTCTGGAAGTTGCAAAGCCCAAGGCTGATAAGGCAGAGTAGGATCTTTTGGTCTCTGATTTAGAGCTTTCAAGGATCCCAATGGGAGAATCCACTCCTGAGAGTGAGGTTCATAACCTTCAGGAAATGGTAACAAGGGTTATTGAACGAGTTGAGAAGGGCAAGCAGAACATATAACAGTTGGAAGAACAGAACCAAGTTCTTTCCAGCTTTATCAAGTCATTGTTGGCCAAGGATAAGGTTTTGGATCCTGCCTCATTGGCTACCCTTCCACCTCCCATGATTCTCAGTCAGGATGAAGTTCGAGTATCAAGGACATACATAGGTATTCCCCTTATGGAAAGGCTATGGAGGTGAAGGCTATGGTTGATGACATGACTATAGAAAGTTTGAACTTCATTATGGAGGCCTTCAAAATCAATGAAAGGTGGCTAATTTGTAGCGAAACTCTCTTCCTCAATTAGAGCTATGGACAAAGAACCGAAGGTTTGGAGTAGTTGTACATGATCTTCGCCTAATGGGTCGATCGATGAGAAGATATTATTGGCCAGTAAAGTCTTTGATGATGCCAAGAACAACTTATCAAAGACATGGATTTTCAGTGTTGAATGGAAGATAAAGGTTCTGGAGGAAGCATTGGGAGAATTGAGGAACAGTTGGCATAAAGGAGCGTCTTTCAAAACTTGTGTTTCCTCTACCTTTAAAGATATTCATTGCCATCTTCATGATGAAACTTCAGGTGTTCCTTTCTCTCTTCAAGAGATCAAAGCTCAGTTCAGAACATTTGTCAAAGAAGACTTTTTCAAAGAAGAATTAATTACCAAAGAGAAGATAAAGGATATTTGCTCTCTTCAATCTACCATTGATGAGGCCAATAAAGAATACATGGAGCATACTGAGTTCAATAAAGATATGGAGAAATGTCTAGGCACTTGGTCTCACGCCACTACTAACACAACAATCCCACGAGGTATGGAGATAGCTGAGGCATTAAAAAAATTCAGGCATCGGATTCTCAAATCAGTGGGCCCTCCTCAGCCATAAACAGATGTTTTCTCTTCTAGCTTCTCTTTTTCTTCTTCTATTCTTAGTGTTGAGCTCCTTGTAAATTAATTAAGGACATTGTTTTGTGCATTTCCTTAATTAATCTTTTAGTTAAAAGAAATGGTTACCAAATGTAACCAATTTGTAAGATATATAATGAGCTCTCCACGCCATTCTAAAGGGTTGGAACTCTAATTATTTTGAAAGTGTAAAAGAGTCAAAAGCTATCAATACAAGAAGATTTCCCTTTCTGTTTCTATCTGTGTTTATTCATTCTTTCCTATCTGTTAAAATTATTGAATCATTAATCTATTTTGCATCAAGAAGCTTTGTATTCTTATGGATGTCATCTCTGGAACTTTGTGTCTGTGAAATAACATCTTATGGTTTTAACGTAAATGATTTTGTTCTATATGATCCCAGTTCAACATTTATAAGGAATTATTTTGCTATCTATATTTCTTGAGAATGCTATTCTACCTTTTCCCATTCCTTAGTTCTTCTGTCCTTTTGTATTGATAATCGGTCATTTAAAACACTTTCATGATATCATAGTTCCTCTTTAAAACTAAACATTGTACATTTGTAAATAAGTTTTGCCTTGAAATAAGTTTCGTCCCCACTATTACTTTCATTAAAGTCCTTATTTGAAAACCAACAAGGCTAAGACTTTAAGATCACTTATATGAAGGGGAAAGAAAATGTGTTTTGGATGCACTTTCCTATACATATGAGGACAAAGCTTCCTATGTACCTTATCCATGTCAATACCAAAATAGATGCAAGATTTGTAGCAGAGTGGGAATAGGATTCCGCCACACAACATCACATTTTGTGAGCTAGGAAAATACAATGATAATAAATAAAGTAGAGCACTAACAAGAATACCTTCTCCTTCATGATTTTGTAGAAAACCTTAAAATGGGCAGTGAAACATGGATGAGCCCTGATTATGTGAAATGTAGGTGCTTCCTCGAACCGAGCAAGGCCTTCTCTGCAACAAGATCAACTTACTTTGCACCAATGGATAAAGGGATTATGGATTTGGGATGCTTCAAGATGAGGCTATTTGGGCATTAGGACGAGGTAGGGGGATGGCTAATGCTCAAAGGATGCAAGAAATCAAAGATATTCAAGCTTATTCTCCGTGTGTTTTAGAGAGGGGGGTAAGGTTGTATTTATAGCCTGGGAATTAGATTAACTTAGAGGATTTTAAGTAATCACAATTTGAAAATGTGGGCATGATTAGGTGAGTGGGGGCCACAAAGAGTGGGTGAGGATTAAACTTGTATTTTTAATTCTCAAATGGGGGACATGGGGAATATTTGGCATGTGAGGAAGATTGGGTTTAATTTAGGGGTTGAAATGGATTAATTAACCAATTAACATCAATTAATTCAATGGGGATTTTTGTGGGAAATGGAGTGGGGAAATTAATTGATTTGGAAGAGGTGTGAAATTAGGGTGTCTACATTTTCCCCTCTTTGGAAGGGTACTATGAAAGTAGTGTCCTTTCAAAGAAAGTAGACAAGATGAATGAATATGCCCCGAGCTGCGAGGATTGAAAGTTTTGAAGAGATTCTTCTTAAGGAAGGTGTTCCTTTGATAAGAAGTTATCAGAGGAAGAAAAGAGAAAGCATTCTCTAAGCAAGAAGTAGAACAAACTTTCACTTGTAAGAATAGGGAAGAATTCAATCTACTTTTGCTAAGCAAAAAGTAGAGAAAATGTTTTTGGGAGAGTAGAAGGTGGTAGGTGATGGATGTCATGGTATCCTCGAAGACGAAAATGTCATGGGAAGAGGTGATTATGGATAGATGTGATGATGCCCCCGAGAGGGCTAACATGGATGAACCTCCCGAACATTCCACCCTTCTTCATATCGATGTATTGTTATTTTTAGCACATTTATATTTTTAGCAAGTTGTTTTTCCATAACTTGCTATTGTGGGGAAAATTATCATTTTTTTGTCCTTTCTGTCATTTTGCATCTTTTCTTACTACTCTTAGTGATCAAACTTATAATTCGGGAGACTTACTATTTTTGGCATGTAGAAGAGCATAGGATATGCTATTTTTAGTAAGTGTACAAAATGGCCTCAATTTGCGACAAGAATGATATTTTTGGATTCGTCTCTTTGTCATAATCTCGTGCTCCAAATTTCACTATGTATCGCTCACTGGAAAGCTCAGAAGTAAAAACAATTTTTTTCCCCGGTGAGAGCTTCAAGTGTAGAGCTACCATAACAGCCATTAATGGAGTCACTGATATTTTTGATAGAGTCTTTTCCCACCTCGGATTGCAGTGAAATTAACTCCAACGGGATAGGTTTTTCATCTGGAAGATGTGTTCAAAATTTTGGCTTGATTTGATCGTCAGACGATGGGAAATATGATGAATGAGAGATATGAACAATATGGAGTTTTTTTTTCTAATGATCCAAGGAATAATTTTATTTTATATGAATTTCTTCTTGATGGTATCCAAAAATGAGGAATTTTGAAAAAATCTCACCTCAATCCGTGCTCGATTGTGAGATATGAGCATTTCATGGTTTCCACTCATGGAAGTTTCGTTAAAATTTTGGCATGGTGATGGCTGAAAAAGTAATTTATTGGTGTGATAACATAAATGGAGGAAGATGAATGTATGTGCAATGCAATGGTGGAGTGATTGAAGCAGCAATAATGGAATGAAATGGAGATTGTCGATAGTGAGGGTTTTTGTGTGTAGGCATGAAAAGAAGTAAAAGCAGCAAAGAAAACTAAAAAACTTAGTTTTTCTCATCTTGGGCATGGGAGAACTTTTTTGTCGCAAACATCCCAAACATTTGGGATGGTTGGTGCAAAAAAGTGTGCCACTCTCCCATTTTTCCAAGTGGCATTCAATGATTTGTCGTTGAGAAATTGGCCAAAAATCACTTAAATCACCCGAGGGTCAAAACATGGTCATATGGGTGACCTGGGAAGGAGTTGAGCATGGGTGGAGAAAAGTGTCCCAACCGTCCCAAAATTTTGGGACAATTGGTGCAAAAATTTCTCCCCTTCCCTATTGGTCCATGTGGCACTCTGTGGTTAGATGGAAGTAAGGGCTAGAAAACAATGCATGAGGGTTTAACTGGGCAATTTAGGCTCTAAGATCATTGTATCATGGTTCGTGTGGATACATGGGGGTGTGTGCACTTTTGTGTCCCAACCATCCCAAATGTTTAGGATGGTTGGTGCAAAAAAGTGATTGCACCAACCATCTAGGCTTGACATGTGTCCACTTGGAAATTTGGCTAACTCCCTAATCTTACCTTGGGAAGTAACTTGACGGAGGCATAAATTGAGCTCCCGAATGACGCTTTCCGACATTTATTTATGAAATTGACTAGAAATGTACTTTTGAAAATAATGGGAGGGGTATCATACATTGATTCTTTATGAGACCTCCTAAAATAGGATTTTCTTTCGGGCTCATAGATTGTGCATGCTGAAATCAATTTGTGGGAAGAAATTTTTGTGTCTATTGAAAGATGTGAAACCAACATCCTTTAGATATCTGAAATACCTTTCCAAATATGTTTTGTTTGACCTCTAACTCTTTACGAGCTCCCGAATCACTTCCCGAAGCTCAAGGGTTGTTTTTGCACTGCAAGTTGCTTCACCCTCTAGGACCCACTTTTGTTGAAACTGTCCCAAAACCTCTAAAACTTCCCAAAATCTTCCAAAATTAGTTGAACAACATTCTTAGCTCTCTCGATACACCTCCTTGATGATTTTTATCCTTTCATTCCACTCCGAGGGGTGTGCACCAACCTTAGGAAGACCAAAAAATAGCCTTTCTTAAGCTTCTCAAAGAGCCTGTCTTGAAGGATCTTGACTTGGAAGTGCTTGAATGGACTTGATATCCCTAAATAGCTTATGGACCAGTTTTACACAAACATAAATGACCACTTGGAAGGACGAGATACGACGATACGGGGTTAGGATGATTTGAATGATGGCTTGGGTGACCTAAAGCAAAAAATTTCACCGTAGGGTATGATTGTCATGCTTTCAAGTTTGACTTTTGCTCTTCTGCAAAAATCATGGCAACAAACACAACATATCATGTAGCCACAATAATGACCCCATATGAAGTAATTTATGGCCAACTACCACCATGTCTTCTTCCTTATACTCCATACAATTCTTAGTACAAGCACTTGACATCGCCCTTAGGTCACATGAGAATCTTCGTTGAGTTCTTCAAGAAACAATCTCCATATGGTCAAGAACCACATGAAACATAACACCTTTTTGAATGAGCCTTCAAAAGGGGATATGGTTTTCCTTTGATTCTACAACCTCAGAACAATCCTCCTTGAAGATTAATAGGTGTTAAAATCTTTCCCCTAAGTTCTATGTCCCTTACAAGGTCCTTCAAAAGACCGCTGTAGCATAGCATACAAGCTAGAACTCTAGCCTTCCTCTCGCATTCATCCTATTTTTCATGTCTCAAGTTTAAATAAAATTCTTGGTCAACATGTCACCATTCAAATAATATTGCTAGAACTCGATGTCAAGGATCCATTTTTCTTACGCTTGAAGAAGTCCTTAATAAGTGTTTCGCAACAACTTTGTAAATGATTCATCACAAAGGTCCTAATCCAATGACACAAAATACAACTTGAAGATGCAACAATTTCCTAGAAAAATATTTTCAAGGGATGATGTTAGGACACTTCGTCCTACCTCTCTTTATAATATTTTGTAATAAATGTTATTGATACATATTCTTTAAAATGTGTCCCTTGAGTTATTAAGAATAATCCCACATGCATAGGAAGTAGTAATTATCTTGAGTAAAACTAGTATAATGTGATGCATAGGCTAATGTAAAGCATCCACGAATTTTATTATTGTATCAATTAAGTTTTCTCAAAGGAGGTTGTCCTCTTAGAGTGGTTTGCGATCATGTAATGTAGTTCTAATCTTTCAATGCAATAAAGTGATTTCTATTCATTTCGCAATATATTCTTCTTTATATTTCATTGTTGGTTTAATTTTTCACACAGAGGATCATCACACTATACACTTTGGAATGAACCTAACCAAAATTTTGTAACGTACAATTATCCAAACAATCTACCATTATTTATGGACTATGAAGAATTAGATCTAAAAATTGTTATTAAATTCCATTAAGTCACAAAATGCAATATCCATATGGGAAGCAAAAAAACTCAACTACAAGGTTTTCGAGTGCACTCAAGAATTGTTGAAGTCACTAGGCGTGTCGGTTGGAGATGACAATACAAAAGATACTAGGCAAAAAGAATGGAATTAGATGTTGATCAATTAGAGGCCACAATTCTTTAATGTTGCAAATAACAGTTATGTTTACAACCATCTTTAGGTTTGACAAGCCTTGTGAATAGTGCTCTTGGGAAGGTTCGTCATATTATCTATACACACGACATAAAACCATTGGATTTTTCAACGTTCATCCAAGTTACTTTCAACAACTACATTGGGCTAGCATGCGTTGTAGAAAATACAAAATATGTGACAAATGTCCTATAACATGTGATTGTCACAACTTTGACTAAAGATGGCGTGACTTATAACAATATCTAAACCCCTTACCTTTTCTTCCCAATGTCATATGTTAAGAAACAAGAGTGTCCATACGTTCACACCACAAACCAAGAGAAACATCGACTTCATTCCATATTAACGATAACAACTGGCATTTCATCCTCCTAAAAATAGTAGCAACACACCTCACCTCTTCCATTGTCTTTACATCCCTAGGTATCACTATCACCCTGGCACCTTTGATTGCAATTGCTAGTTGCCCAAGTTGGTTGAAACTATTCTCCTCAAATAATACACACCATGTGAGACGATCCTTTATTTTAAGCTTATCGTTGCTTACCGCTTAAATTTGACCCCATGAAATCCATCATTATCTACTTTATGACAATTTACACTTGTTCCCTGGTGAACGGAACTATCAATTAAATTAACAATATATTCCGAAAGGTTCTCCTAACTCCCTTGGGCATCGTTTGGTGAAATATAATCAATTAGTATATTTACACCAAATGAATTTTGCCATTTTAGACCCGTGCACGTCCAAGCATAAAATAAATTGCGTGACGTGTACATCCAATAATAACAAGTATAGCAAAAATTTGTCATTTTAGATTTTGTTTTTCTCATGATACTTTACCGTGCACGTCAAACCATAAGAGTTATATGGAAGTAATCTAGTTATTTAATTACTTAAGCATGTGCCCATTTGAACTTCTTTTTAAATGATGTGTAACTATTACACTTAATAAGCATATTTGATTGGTTATTTGTTATAAAATTCAATTGTTTTATGATATTTATATGTTTGTCATTTAAATCAATATAAATTAAAAAAATTATTGGTATGTTTTTTTATTTATGATTTTTTTTTGGTTTTTTTAAAAGTTTTTTCTTTTTTATAATTGTATAATTATAATTTTGGGATCTAAAACTATATTTGTATTGTGTTGGGTCCCTCATAGCTATCATTATGTATTTTGGGGGCAATTTGTTCTCTATGTACATCGGGGTGCACTTGTATCGTGTGGTTCATTCTTTGTCAAATTTCTCACCTACTATATGACTTCATGAACACTAGTACGATCCTAATTTGAATATAAGTATATAAATACATGCACATATTAGTACATCCAAAAGAAGAACAATTAAGTGTAGAAAAGCATCCCTTACCAAAAGTAGTCAATACAAACATTTAGATAAGGCATTCATGCATATAAGGAATTATGGAGACCATATACTATTCATTGTGTGTTGTATTAAGTTTTAATAAAGCATTTAAAGTGATAAGGGTTGGACAAGTGGACGTCATTCTAGACATTTTGTATTATTTTCAAAAACACCTTCCAAAGACATTGGCTATGCAAACTTTCTTGTAGTTTTCAAGCAATAGTATTGTCTTGCCAAGGAGAGAGGACCCTTTTCAAAAATCATATTTACCCCTAATGAATGAAAAAGTATTGTCTTGCCAATGTTTTACTATTGGAACCGCTTTTATATTATAAACAAAATAATACAAAGTGTTACATAGTAAAGGGGAAGCCAACAGAGAACACGACCTCGAAAAGAATCAAAGCCCAATGTTCTTTGTCTTGCCAATGTTTTAGAATTCACTTTCATTTCAAATTGTTTATCAAAGAAAGAAAAGATGCAAAAGAATATCCGCAAAATTGGGGTTCAAGAAATAAACATGGTCTTTGTTAAATCGGATCAAGGTTCTTGTAACATATCAATTGTGTTGATGTGGATGTTTAATCACATGATTGTTTTCTCGAGGTTATGATTAATAAATGGCTCCCATGGAAATTCACAAATCCAACCATATAAGTTATTTGATTATTGGTTTGTAAAACAATATTTATTAAATTGAGTTTTGGTGACATTATAGTTATTGTACGTTAGTTTTTTTTTATTTTTACTTTTCTAACTAGTTTTAGCCTTGTTTTAATTTTGATTGAAGTGTTTCACCACAATGTTGCGTATAAAACAAATAAGGTAAAGGTGAGGTGAGGAGGAATACATGTGAAGTTGAAGAAGGTCAGCACGCATTGTAGAAGACCAAGCTGATCGTGAAGACCCACTTTTTGGCTAGGAAGGACTACCTATAGAAGCACAACAATACCACCAAATAGAGTTAAATAGCATATGACAATGGACTACCTAGCGTATGCTAGATCCGGAAGTGTGATACTTCCTAGAAAGGTCGTCAATCCACTTTGTTTAAAAACAACTTAATGTAAAGAAATGACAATAAAAGAAAGGTCCTATTGTAACAATATGATTTAGGTATCTCATATGCTAACAATAGACTAGATTTAAGCTAAATATTGAATATACAACTAAATCTAGAGAAGGCATGGTGTTGTTAAGGCTAACAGTGTGGCAGAGGTGTTTAGGAAGGTCTGGGTGAGATTGGGTGAGGTTTGGGAAGGTTTTGGGTAAGTTAGAAGCTTGCTAGTTTGGGATAACTTACTACCATCACAGAGGCCCAAGCATCGGTTGGGCGACCAATGTTGGTACTTGGTAATAGTCGACGCCAGTTGGGTGACCGATGTCGATAGGGAAATTAGATGAGAAGGTTAAAATGGGTTGGTTGGGAGCTCTCTGTGATTGCACAGAGAGTTGGGAGTGCTTAGGCTAGGTGTTAGGATTTATGTGAAGACTTGGAGATGGTAAAATAAGTGGTTAGGAAGGGTACATAAGCCAAATGGGCAAGTGGTTGGGTGGAGGTGAGACGGAAGAGATCCGGGAAGGGTAGAAGGTGAAAGAAAGCAGATAAATGATTAACAACCAAAATACTGAAAGTAATAACAAGGTAGAGATTACTTACTTGCAGATTGAAGGCTGGTGGTAGATGGTGGTTGTGGTTGAAGGAGAGACAAGTCCCGATCCTATGTAGCAGCAGCAAAAGGCTCTGGACTTCCCTGTGAGTGATCCAATGCTCTAACACATTGTTGATGCTTGGTGGAGGTTGTGAATGCTTGGAATGATCTCTGGTTCGTCGTGAGGTCGCTTGGATGCTCAAGAATACCAATGCAAGAATGCTGAAAGCCAAGATGGAGGAACCTGTGAAAAGGTTTGGAATTTCTTATTTAAAGGAACCGATGGCGATTAGTCGACCGACGCGTCGTACCGAGGAATAACCGGCGTCGATTAGGGAGAAAAGGTCCTATTTTTGCCAAAAATAGCCTTTTCTCTCCATTTTTGCGTTGGTCAAGATTTTGTTTTGGACTAGGAGTCTGGGTTGGCACTAAATGAAGCGGGAAATTTGTAGGAGGGATAATAGGTAATGAATGTTAGGGTTAGAATGAGTCTTAATTAGTTAAGGGAGCAATGACTTAGTCTAGGTTAATAAATAGGCTTGGAATGGGTCCATGGTGAGGTGGAGGGGTGAGGAAATATTAACTTAATATGGGTAGTTAAATTAATAATAATGTGTGGAGGGGTCATGGTAGGGGGTATGTTAGTCGAAGGGGGCCTAGAGGGTTGCGACCCAATTTTAGGTGTCTACATGAAGGACTAAATAATAATTTTTTAATATGTATTATCAAGGAGTGATAGATAGATATTTTAATAATGTCCATGACACTATAACAATTTATTAGACTCTAAGAACAACAAACATAATAATTAGAAGAGTTTTCATTTTTTTCCTTCAAGAACCATTTTGACAGTGAGGTCTTATTAGTCTTGCACAAAGCAAGGATACAACAATATTCACCCGATTCAATTAATTTCTTAGTTATAATTGTCAATGAAAAGACCTCAAATGATATATTATTTCAATTATATACTTTGAGACTAAAATATATATAAGATTTTTTTCGACCTTATTACGTAATATTCCCCTTCAATTATTTTTATGTAAATATAATAATGATACACTTCTTTCAATGCTAATTTTATTTTAAATAATTTTTATTCACCTATTAATACCACTAAAAGACACCTCAATGTATATTAAAAATTACGATGCGACATTGAACATTACATTTTAAAACAATTTATTACAATATGACATATCAACCTATACTTATAAAAATGAAATTTTCTTTTATATTAGTGTGTCTTTTGAGTTTTTAAAACTTTGTATTGGTTTGATTTTTACTTTTAAAGTTGTACTTTCTCTTGGACATATGGTTGGTGCTTAGAGATCTATGATTTCTTCCATTTATTTATTAAAAACGATAAGATATCATTTGCTTTACAAATGGAATGCACTTTTCCATCAAATAAATCTAAAACGTATATTAATAGTTTTTACATCATATCATATAAAACATTTAAACGTTAAACAATTTAGTACCATTTTATTTTGCAAAATAAACTATTTTAATTTTATGTAATTTGACAATAATTTATATGTATTTAATCTAAAATGCTATGTGTTCTCAATATTTTTCCTCACATACACATCAATAATTTTTCCACACATATTCTTACATATATAAAATTGGTTTAATGTATATATAAAGATTGTAAAATTATTTTTCAATTAAATCAATTAACTTACATTAAAATCGATCCATAATAATGCGTCGCATTCCTCCAACCTACTTCACACGTCACGACTCACGACTCACGAACAATTTATAGGCATGCCTAGTTATTGTCAATTCCCACTAGGTAATACTAAGTATAATCGTAAAATAACATTCCCTCGTTTGGCGGTACAATCAATGTCCCACGTTTTACATAACATTGAGGAAAACTAATTCAATTAAAATAATGATTATGAATCCAACAAGCCACAAAATAAATCTACGCAGGCTAAATATTTTTTAGAATCGCATCGCATGCTCGACAAAACAGTGAAATTTGCATTTCATGTGTTTAAATTAGGTGAAAATGGTATTGAAAATTAAAGTTATTTAACATGCCGAGTATTTAAAATCATAAAAAGCACCTACTTATCTTGTAACCCATAAAAAAACTATAAAATAATCTACGAATGCTGGACTCCTAATTCATTAGCTTCACTTTTCAAATCTGTCATTCTTCTTATACATGTAGGTGTGGAAAGTGTGTTTTTAAAGTAAATAACCAAAGCTTATAAAGATATAACTTAATGCATTAGATTTAATTGAAAATAAGAACTAGCAATCCCATGTGTACAATGCAATGTGAATGCTGAATGGTATATTTTATTTGATTTAGAGCGATAGTTATTACTTTTGTAGTTGATGTTGATAAGGGTGTGATTGATTTTGTAACCCTTTGAGTTCGTTTAAAGACAAAGCATGTGATTCATGTTTAACTAAGTTCAATTTCGTAATTTTCTGTAAGTTTAGAAACCACAAGCGACTCTTAAGTTTCTTCAATACACACAATATAAAGGGAACATTTTATTTAATTTAATATTTTAAAACGTAGTATGTTAGTCCTGTGAATATTTACTTACAAAAAACAAAAAAGCATTGCAATCTAACAATTTGCTCCATGTCAACATGTGTAAAAACACTCCCAACAGTTTCCAAGGTATCGGTTTAAGTTTTTATTTCAGTATTCACTATTGATTGGTTTTTGTGTCTCATTTTAACACATTTCAAAGAACAGGGGCTCAGTAATCTCTTAAAGCGAAACTACACAACTTTTCGGGTTCGGTGAACTCTTTTTGTTTTCTAACCTGAAGAAGCTATGAAATTAGAGAGAATTGAAGCGCAAGAATGTTCCTGGTTTAACACAAAAATACATGCGGTGATTATGGGACAATAGTCAAACATATTACAAGAAGATATTCTCATTTCTACAAATGCAGATTCAACTAACCATATCAACTGTGACCACTAAGTAAAGTAAAGCCTAATTATGAATAAAAACATCATTACTAAATACATAAAATAAAAACTAAAATCTAAAATGCAATTTGTGATGATATTTCGGAAAAATATAAATTTATGCTTTACACTGAATGCAAATACTAATCAATCAAAGGAAAATCCAACAGATAATTGAGCAGATAACTGTGTTGGAATTTTCTTAAATTTATCATCATTGAATATGAATCATAATCTCAACCAATGTGGTATATATACATTATGAATGCGGGCAGCACGGTATGCTCATACGGAACACCGAATCTTCTGAAGGGTATGCATGTTGTTCCTCCTACCAAAACTTCCTTGCTCACTGATTCTATATTGTGTGTATTGAGTTTTCTTCTCCTTCGTGTTTTATAAATTTCTTGAGCTCTAAATATGCTCATCGATTCTTTGTTTTTAGCTCATGCAACTCAACTCCACTTATCTTCTTTTATAACAAGCGGATTCTGTAAAAGAAGTGATCAGGGATTTCATGCAGAATTGCTGGAGGTATTTTTAATTTCATAATCCTGCATATTGAGAATTGGGAGATAATCTGCGTGGCAACTGGGAGATAACCGCCGTTGAATCTATTGATTCAATTAGAAAAAGACCTAGTCAACTCCTAACAAACAATAAACCCGCACCATGTAAAAACGGAAAACAAAACTTTAAAAACTTATGTTTTATATTAATTTTAAAAATTGTTAAAAATAACAAGAAAATGTGTCAAATTTAACATAGTCCCATGAATGTCCGCAAATCCCTTTCCCATAGGGGAATGCCTTCGCGTAATAATTGAAATGTTTCAAATATCAAAAGTTACAATAATGTGTATTAAATTTATATGTAACATATAATTAAGATTTATTTCCAAATTTAACATATTGTCTTAGTAATTAATGCACGTGAACAATGAATGGAGACGTTGAAAGGGATGCCATGAAGAAGTTAAACTTGAGGGAGTGAAACATTGCGAAGAGGGACGATGAAGAAGGGGATTGAGGGAGGAGAAGTCCAAGGGTGGGGAAAATGTCGAGGGAAAGTATGTGAATCTCTTCTTCCATACGACAAAACACATGTGAACAACCCTTTTTATTAATCATATGAAGGAGAAACAAGTTATAGTGCACAAATTATTGAGGCAAAGAAAGCAAAACCTTGTCATCAACAAATCTAATGTCATAGTTATTTTTTTGCAATGTTACCCCTTGTGTGTTATGGATAGTTTAAACACAACAATTCGATGAGATTTTGCTTGTACATAATATATCAAACACTTGAGAGATGGGGACATTAACTCTCGACACAAAACCAATGAAGAAATGCTCTAAGCTACTGCAAATGTAAAAAAATAAAATGTCAAAGTAGTATTTATATAAATGTATCTTGACATTGCTCAAAGATTAAGAAGGAAAACCATGTGTGCATATTATTCATCACCAAAAGAGCTTACATAAGTATTATTCTAGACAAAGCATTGTGTGCACGTGTGTATGCATTCCTTTGTAAGACTAAAAAAAAAGCACTAAATAGAGGGCAACACTAATTTTAAACCATGTTAGATATGTTATGCCCATTCCCCCACTTTGAGGTTCGATTTTGGGTTAATTTTACAAATTGAAAAACACCCTTTGGCAAATGATTTGGTAAAAGTACAAATATAGCGAAACGACATCCCCAAGTTGTTGTCTTAAATGTCGAATACGCCAATTGAGTGACAATGCAAACAAGAATGTATTGAATAACAACCCCAATTTCAAGGATCCTCCTTGGTGGCTTTCCCTTTCACTTAATTATTTTGTGTGTGGTTCTTCCACATATGCATGGATGTACCGATGCGAATTCCATCTCACGGATAGTTAGAGGACCACTGGCACATTAGCAAGATATTGCAGATGAGGTAACAAGTTGAAATGATGAGACAATGCATTTTGGGGTTGCGCATGAGATGTGTCATGGTCCATTTAAGAACCCTCACCATGGGGTCAATGTCATCATTAAGGAACTCATAACACAATGTCGCCACCTACTCATCTCGTGATCTTACAAACACCCTCTTACTCCCGATAAAAGAGGAAGTCCACGTAGGCGATGCAGAACTTCCTTATCTCAACCGTTGTTGTTGTTTGTTTATGAGGGAGAAAATATTAGCTATCTGCGACTTGCGCAACGCCTCACGCGCATTAATTGGAGAAAATAACAAGAGGAAGCGCAACGAATGAAATCATCCATGCAAGACTCCTACATCATAAGAGCCTTTTTCAAAGTGTGTTTACGAGACAAAAATATGGTTGTTATGGGCGGATGGTTAATTTGTGTGGATTCCATCATAAATGGGTGGGGGACGGGGTTAATATGTGTGGCATCCAACATGGACAATTGTAATAAGGTCATACACCAACGCCCAAATAAATCACCACTAGAAGTATTTATTACCTAAATTAGTATTAGCCCCTTGTCTTTCATATTTGGAATAGGCCTTTCGATATAAAAATCAAAAGACTTTTTTGCGATTAGAGACAAGTGTGTGATAGAGATTTAAAATGTTTTTGACATTAAAACTTCATTTTCATCTTTTTCATAGTCATCTTCATGGTGTATTTGAAACAGATAAAATGAACATATTTAATTTAGCTATGGTGTGTTTTAATATTTCACAACTTGGGCTCATTGACCTTGGAAAAATCTATAATTATGCCTTTGAATCAAATTTGTACTTATTTATTAAATATTATAATGCTAATTCTATTTGATTATGGTATTAGGTATAAATTTACCTATACAAGTAAATTGAACTCATAATTGATGCCACATTTGGTGTTTAAGATTAAGGACAATAACTTAATAGCCATAAGTGTTAGGAAATAAGAGATAAAATATGCGGAATAATCCCTCACAAAATCGCAATAGTAGAAACTAATATGCAAAAATTATTACAGATCTCAAATAAAATTGCGAGAATAAAATAACACAACACAAAGAGACAATATTTAACGTGGTTCACCCAATTTGGGCTCGTCCACCAAGAATCACTTGCTTTCGGATTTTATTACAAGCCATTGCTCTCTCAATATAATACCCGGATCCGTTTGGGCTATGCTCAACAAACTCTACAAATTCACACCGAATTCAAAACACATCTGCGAATACATTTGCTTGCATATCTATCATATGCATAAGACCATATAAATAGACAATCGCTTGCGAGTTGATACAAAACCGTGGCAAGTATATCGACCAAGGGCAAAAACACGTGTATCAAAACAATGGGCAAAAGATCAAAAAACCATGGGCCCAAAAATGCGGCCTACACGGTTACCCATTACCCATGGGTTAATGAACCACCCATGAAAATTTGCTTGAGGCTTCGCCCCGAACCCATGACCCGCTCACCGGCGAGCGGGACCGCCGTAAAAATACCCGAGTGTAACACATGGAAGGTGTACCATACTCTAACATGAAAATAGGCTCCACAAACATAACAATCTCCCACTTGGAGACTAGTTTCCACTGAGCAAGCTTCTCAACCCTTCACTGTCATCCGCGAAGGCCAACCAAAGCTGAACATAGCTTTAGTTTATCCCTTGTGACCACCTTGGTCATCATGTCTGCAGGATTCTGACTGGTATGAATCTTCTCCAACTTCAACTTATCTTCCTCCAAATACGTCATTCGATGAAGTGATATCTCAATCGTATATGCTTCGTCACGGGTGAAAAGTAGAGTTTTTAGCTAGGTGTATAGCACTCACTATCACTATATAGCTTACATTCCTCCCCGCTATGCCCCAACTCCTCAAGCAATTGATTATTGTAGCCAAATCATCTCTTTGCTTTCGCCTCTGTGGCAGCGACATACTCACTCTGTGGTTGTAAAGCCACCACTCGTAGTTGTGAAATCCACTCTCCTTCTTGTCCACCTATAGTGTAAATATAACTGTCGTGCTCCTCCTGCTGTCTACATCTCCGGCCATATACGAATCTACATAACCACGTAAAGTGGTATTTGATCCAACGTAGCACAAAGCTGTCCCCATGGTCCTCTCAAATACCAAAGGATCCCTTTACCGCTTGCCAATGCTCTTTACCTCGATCACTCATAAATCTACTCACACACTCCCATTTGTGGGCAATATCGGAGCCTAGTGCATACCATGACATACATCAAACTGCCAAGCTGCTTGATGAGTAAGGTACCTTGGGACATTTGGTTTCTTTCTGCTTTGTCATGGGACACGCTCCTTTGATAACTTGAAATGGCCTCGAAAGGAGTCCCAACCCAGGTTTAGCATCTGCATGTTAAACCCGTCTATCTATCTTAATGTACTCTTCCTGAGATAAAGTCAACTTCCGTTCCTTCCTATCCCGAGTTATCCTCATACCAAGGATTTGTCTAGCTGCCCCCAAATCCTTCATATCAAAGGATTCACTTAGTTGTTTCTTGAGTACTTTTATTTCCTGCATGTTTTTACCTGCAACCAACATGTCATCAACATACAAACACAGGATAATATAACTTCCATCCTCAAATTTCTTTGTATACACGCAATGGTCATAATGACATCTAATATAACCTTGCTCCATCATGAAGCTATCAAACTTCTTATACCATTGACGTGGAGCTTGTTTCAAACCATCTGCTCTTCTTCGCCTTTACACACCATCTCCTCTTTACCTTTGACCTCATAGCCCTCTCAGGTTTACTGCATATATAGTTCCTCCTCCAAATCACCATGGAGAAATGCAGTCTTTACATCTAAGCTGTTCTAAGTGCAGTCTTCTGCCGCCACTATTCCAAGAACACGATTCTAATAGAAATCATTTTACTACAGGGAGAAAAAATCTCATCAAAATCTATACCTTGTTTACGTGCAAACCCTTGACCACCAACCGGGCCTTATATCTTTTCTTTCCTCCTTCTTCATCTTTAACTCTGTACACCCACTTGTTATGCAATGCTCTTTTTCCTTAGGTAGCTTCACCAAATCCCAAGTCTCGGTTCTCCATGAGAGACTTATGCTCCTCATCCATGGCTTGCTCCCACTTCTTCTTGACATCTAGCCGTTGCATTGCTTCATCAAAGCTCTCTGGCTCTCACTATCGGTGAGTAATAAATAATAAAGAGAAGGAGAAAACCGTTCAAGTTCTTTTCTTACCCTAGAAGACCTCCTCACTGTAGGAGTTTGGGGTTCCTGTTGAGTAGGTTCTGAACTGATTCATGGGTCACTTTCCCATCCGGAAGATCCTCTACCACCGCATATTCTTTCTTGGATTCTTCCCTGTTCTTCCCCGTTTCGTTTATACATGACTTTCTCATTAAAGACCACATCCCTTGATCAATGATTTTCTTGTCCTTAATACTACTACATTTAAACCCAAAGTCATCACCACCATAACTTGATGAAAGTACATTTTTCCGATTTAGCCTCTAGTTTGGTCCTATCATCCTTGCCTATATGAACAAACACTTCACATCCAAAAACTCTAAGAAATGAATAATCAACTTTCTTACCATAGCATGCCTCCTCGGGTATGCCTCCATCCAAGGCACTTGAGGGTCCTCTGCTTTATCAGTACACAACAAAGTTTGTGCTCACCGCTTACGCCCAAAAAGAAAGAGGCGATCCTGCATGTAACCTCATGCTCCTAAGACGTTCCATTATTGTTCTCGTTTCATCCTTTCGATACCCCATTCTGCAACGCGGAGTTCCTGAACCGTCTTTTGCTCATGGATTCCATTCTTAGAAACATTAATCATCAAATTCATTCAGCTGTGATACTCCCTCCATTATTGACCGAGACATTTTAGCTTAAGACTGTTTCATTCTCTCTACGAGGCTTTCCATTTAACAAAAGTGTCAAATACATCAGTTTGTTTCTAATACAATAAACCCAAACTTTCCTTGTTGCATCATCAATAAAAGTAACATAATAACTTGAACCCCCAAGAGATGATACAAGCCGGTCCCCACACATCGAATGTACGGCTCTAACTTACTCTCTTTCTTCGTAGGTCCAACCTTGAGAAACCTTACTGTCGCTTTGTTTCCCATATATACGGTTCTCACGAAAATCCAAACTGTTTTTGTATATCCAGGCAAATTATTCTTTATGATGTTCATGCCCTTATGGCTCATATGACCGAGCCTATAGTGCCATAATGTTGTATCTGCATCTGAAGCCACAAGATTACAATCATTAGTATTATCGGTGGTTAATTACAAGTTTCAACCTTCTTACCTCTTGCCACACCACAAGAGCACCCTTGGTAACCTTCCGAGTCTGCGTTTGTAAATATCATAAGACAACCATCACTTCCCAACTTCCTGCCGATATCAAATTTCTCCTTAATGTAGGCACATATCGACATCCTTCGATAGCCATGTATTCCCATTCTGCGCATCTTAACACAGAAGAACCTTTTCAACTATCTTTGCAAGAGCTCATCATCACCAAGAAAAACATGCCCAAAATCCTCTTGAACATAATCAACAAAATAATGCCTATGTGGAGTAGCATGAAAGAAGCCCCTGAATCTAAAACCCAAGATTCAGTAATATTATGCAAAGAAAGAATCAAAGCATCCTGACATACATTACCCGATGCCACATTTGCCTCCTTGTTTTCTTCCTTGTTGTTTCTTCTTATCCTGAAGCTCCCAATGAGTCCTTCTTTGCATGCCCGGAGCTTTCCACATTCCAAAGATAATCTGATCAATCTTGTTCTTGGATTTTGACCTTGCCTGATCTTTTGATTTTCCACGGTTTCCTCTATTCTTCTGTCTCCCTCTAGTTTCCACTGTCAAAGCATTCCCTGAAGTAGAAGATTCCCAAGCTTTTTCTTCGCATTTCCTCGCTTAGAATCACCCCTACAACATCCTCAAACTTGAACTTGAGTTAGTTTGAACCGAGTTACTTACATGCCATTACCAGTATTCCAACTTTAAGGTAAAGAGCATGAAATTAATAAAGCCCTAACTTCTTCATCAAATTCTATTGTAGAAGAAGCTAGCATATTCACAACCGTATTGAAATCATTTAAATGATCTGCTACTCTTGAGTTCTATTCTCGGACATCTTCATATCAAACAACTTTTTCATTAAAAATATCTTATTAGAAGAGAGGGTTTTTCATACAACTTCCCTAATGCATCCATTAGATCTTTTGTAGTCTTTTCCTTTGAAACATTAAATAATACCAAGATGCAGAGACTTATTAGGATCGTTCCAAGTGCCTTCCATCCAACAAATCCCATTCCGCATCTCTGTCATACTCGAGGTTTGTTCACCTTCTCGACAATGGAGTATAAAGATCCTTCGATAAAGGTAATCTTCCATCTGCATCTTCCAAAGACTGAAATTCTACCCGTTGATTTTATCAACCCTAGATCTTCCTTCATCTCGCCATAGCTCCCACTCAAGCTAAAAAAACTTTCCTGTGATTCAACACTTCAAAGAAACCAAACCAGGCTCGATACCATTGTTAGGAAATAAGAGATAAAATATGCGGAATAATCCCTTACAGAATCGCAATAGTAGAAACTAATATGCAGAAATTATTATAGATCTCAAATAAAATTGCAGAATAAAATAACACAACACAAAGAGATAGTATTTAACGTGGTTCACCCAATTTGGGCTACGTCCACCAAGAATCACTTGCTCAGATTTTATTACAAGCCACTGCTCTCTCAATACAATACCCAGATCCGTTTGGAGCTATGCTCAACAAACTCTGAATCTTCCATGCACCGAATTCAAAACACATCTGCAATACATTTGCTTGCCTATCTATCATATGCATAAGACCATATAAATAGACAATTCTTAAGCAAACATTTGATCAAAAACAGTGGGTATCAAAACAATGGGCAAAAGACTGAAAAAACCATGGGCAAAATGACCCATAGCGGTTACCATTACCCATGGGTTAATAAACCACCCATGAAAATTTGCTTGGGGGCTTGGCCCCCCGACCCACTCACCGGCGGCGGGACCGCCGTAAAAATACCCGAGTGTAACACATGGAAGGTGTACCATACTCTAACATGAAAATAGGCTCCACAAACATAACAATAAGTAGTAAGGATGATAAGAGATAACACATGTGAGTTGAAATCTTTGAAGAAAACACAAAAGTAAGTAATAAAAACTTACGCCATGTAAAAGCACCATTATAATGTTAATTTAAGCACTATTTTGATGGTTGTAGGATGTCTAGGCACCTTATACATGTAGTGGAATGTCAATCCATATCACAATATTTTCATTACGGTCATACCTAATGTCTTGCACCCATTTAGTAGCTCCATGAAAGCAAAATCCTAAGTTGTAAACATTGCTCTTGTCCATCAAATGGTCACACACCTTATAATAGGGTGCGATGTAACTTAGTGTCCCCACTCTTTCTAGGGTCCTCCTCTTTAAACCTTGCTAGTTTAAAGTCTACCAAGAAGGGCATCGAGGTCGGTGCCCAACAACACATTACCAAGCTTTCACATATGTGTGAATAATCATGGGCTTCGCATCGCCACGAATATAATTGACCCCCAAAAAATCTCACGAAAAACCTTGATGTTGAATCCACACTAGCATGAGCTTGTTTTTATTTCTTTTGCATTGGAACAAAGAATCGATAGGCTATGGTTCGGCATATAAGTAGATGGTTATGATAAATTCAAATGTCGAATGGCTAAAAAGATCGCAACTGTCAATTTCTCTCTTGTTGTTAGAATTAGGCACCCATTTCCTACTTGGAAAATGCCTTTCAACGTAATAATAGTAATAATTCAAAATTAATATAAACATTTATA